>JADLZL010004102.1:0-45076 GCA_015844335.1 Chrysopogon serrulatus
TGTCTTCTAGATGTTTCCTCGGCCCTAATGACGATATTTTCCGGCGTGAATAAGTTTCGTGATAATTATACACTCTAATCCCTTTTTTATGCTTTTCTGGAATAATCTCTGGAAAATATAGAATATGCAAAACTCGTGGAAATTGTCAGTTAAAATCCTAGACTAGTGTGTATTCATGTATCCTTTCATGTCTAAAGTTCTAATAAATATTGACGTTATCCACCATCAACATAAGGCCGTACCCTCCCTTCATCTATAAAAGGGAGGGCGAGCCACCCTTAGAAGGACGCACACATCAAGACACGACACACATCAAGACATGAGATACAACAAGATAATCTCATATCACGTTCCACGACAACCACAGAGACTTGGGAGCCCCTTCCTCTCTCGAACCGTTTGTATCCCCTACTACGAACCGCCGCTAAGTAACACAACCCATTCGAACTGGACGTAGGGCCTCTCGTCCGAACCAGTATACTTCCCTGTGTCCTCTTAGCGAACCATCCGGACATAAACACGCATCTATAAATTTACTAATTGGTGCTTTTACGAAACACCGACACTATCGTCCCCAAAATCAAGGATGGAACCAGCCAAGGCCGAACTATCATGGTAATTACCAAGGTAACTTTCAAGGCACTAATTATAATAACTATGCTCAATTGCCTTTGAGAGAAGTGATCTCCAACTAAAATAAAATTGTGGAGACTTTATCTAAAAAGGTAGCATCCAATGATAAAATACTAGAAACTATAAACACTAAAATGGATAGCTTTATCTCTACTATTAAGAACCAGCTCAGTTTTAATAAAATGATAGAACAAGAACTAGCTCAGCTGGCGGCCGCTGTTCCACCGACCAACCAAGGTAAGATTCCAGGGCAACCTTTAGAGCCCGAAACCATGAATCTTGTTGATGTACATGTAGGATACTATATTAAAGCATCATCAGGAGGATGAAAGGATGAGTCTATGCCACCCAAGAGAGAAGATCCAGGAAGACCTGTGATCCTCATCTCTATTGGACAGCATGACTTTTCTAAAGTTGTCTATGATTTGGGTGCTAGTATCAACATCATGCCTAAGTTAATCCTTGACCAAGTTTTTCTATAGACATCCTTGTACACGAATATGTGCTTGCAGCTTGTAGACCAGACGGTTAAGCACCCTGAAGGAATCTTAGATGACATATACATATGAATCAGGAGATCATATATCCTTGTAGACTTTGTAGTCTTGGATACCGGCAGAGATCCTAAGAGTCCAATCATTCTTGGCCGACCATTCCTGAGTAATCGTGTAAAAAGGCCATCATCTATACTGGACAGTGCCAAGATTTCTTTCACCATCAAGGCAATAAAGAGAAGTTCAGTTTCAAGAACAAGACCCTTGAAGCTCCTGCAAAACCAAAAGGAGCTTACTTCCCAGTCAAGCCAACAATGGAAGAAGCAAAGAAGAAGAATCCAAATAGAAAGAGAAAGAATAAGAATAGGAGGCCAGGAAGAAAGCAAGTCCAAGTAGTTAAGGCTATTGAGTACGAGCATGACCACATCTTAGCTTCACCATTCTTAACCAAGAGAGAGGATCCAGGCATGCCAACCATTGAGTGCACTATTGGAAAATGCTCCTTTACCATGTTTTCTGCGACACCAGATCAGCTGTCAACATCATGTCTAAAAAGATATATGATCTATTGTTCGATACACCTCTGTACCCAACCTATATGCAGTTGCAGCTGACGGACAACATGACGAGATTCCCAGAGGGAGTAGCGAGGGACATCATGGTCAAGATCCAGACTCACTATGTCCCGACCGACTTCATGATACTGGACATGGGAGAAGAAGATGAGACACCCATCATCCTTGGGTGACCGTTCCTCAGCACCACCAACGCCATCATCTACAATGGATCGGGCCAAGTCCACTTCTAATTCCCAGGAGAGAAGGTACGCTATTATTTTAATAATTATAACTCTCCTGGTCTACCTGCTTTCACCCAATCCAAGAGGAGATGCCAGCGCCGGAGGAATCGCTCTCAAAAGGGCAATGTTGAGGAGGAGGCAATTAACAAAGAATCTACTACACCTGAGGGACATCCACAACCTACAAAGGTATGGAAAGAAAAGGTAACTTCCTCAACCGAGTCACTATCACCAGGAGGTCCGACATCAGTGTCCCCATCTTCAGGATCCGATGAAGCACCCTAGGAGTGATAATGACAAGAAGTCTTGTTCGAAGGACTATAAACTCTAAACCCTTGCCATAAGGTAACAATGGTAGTTATCTATTTACTTTCTTGCATTTAAAATTCATAATTAGACTTATATAGAAAATAACAAAAATATTTGAAAAACTTAAAGTCCCATGTGACATCCTGCAAAGTGCAAGCTAAAGGAGTGTTCACCGTGGTGGCCAAAAAAAATAAAATAAAAACTTGCATGCATATTTTTACGCTCAATAAATAGAAAATCCAAAAAAATAATCATCGAGCATCTTGCTGCACTGGATGCACTGTGAACAACCTTTGAGAACCTCTCACAACAACCAGTCTGTGAAACGGCTAACCATTTGATTATTTATCCTAATCCGTTCCATAAGTTTTGGTGCTTTATGAGATGTTTGCTGCAGGATGTCTCTAAGAGCTAGTCCACCTAGGAATCGTCATCTACACCACTCGAAGTACACCTTCCCAACACATAGCTAACCACTGTGTGGAGGAAACAACTTCTTGTTGGATAAGATTGAGGTTCCCGGTTACACCTGCTCTTGTAAGCACGAGCTCCACCGTGAGGACTGCTCAGCTTTAATGCTCAACCACGACAACAGCCCGACAGGGGAAGACATCCCCTAGATATCTAGGTAAGTGTACCTACGCGATTATCGAGTCAGTCATAAAATTAAAAAATACCAAAAATATATGAGCACATGAAGGTTCACCATAGTATCATAAGAAAACTTAAAAATACCAAAAAAATATGGAGTCATGAAAATCAAATAAAAATATTCATCTAGATAGAGTCAATAAAAAGGAAGCTCTTGAAATAATCTGAAATGATGATAAGCTGCTCTGTTACAACACCTTTGAAGTGCCTAGTGTTTGGACATAAGTTTTTCTAAGTTTTAGCTCCAACTGCTTTGACATAAAGATTTGCTCGAGCCTAAAACTTGTGGGTTGCATATGCTTGAACTAAGTCTAGGTACTTGGCTGATTTGATTGAGAAAGTCTGAGCTGCTATCTATCTTATTCTAAGTGACACTAGAGTTCTAGAGATTTATCTTTTGAAAAATACAAAAACATGATGAGTTCCTATATGACAAAGCTTACATTTCCACCAGTGCCAAATATAATAAGATAGGCTAGTTAAACTTCCACATACATCTTTGCTTGTCATACATTAAGTTTTATCAACCTTTGTGACCCTAGTAAGGAATTTGTCATGCTCTTGAATCAAGATCCACCTCTATATGCACTACTCTACACTGGAGTAGGCGCAACAATATGCCATTCCATCTATATCCATTCAAAAAAATATTTTACTCCTACACTGGGAGAAAACACCAAAAATATTTCCATTAGAATAGCCACCCAATAAATGCTCTAAGTTTCTGTTGCCATCTCTCCAATTTTATAAGTGCCAAGAGGAGTGCTATGAGCTATGTAAAAAGATATTTAAAAAAGTTAAAAAATGGACGTGTCCAAGTGCTGAAAACAATAGGTACTTAGATGCCCGCCTCCCTGAGAAAAAGAAAAAGATAGCTCATAACCTCTGGCCAGTTTTCAATAGTCCAAGAGAGAGATAGGCATTCAAGGAGCTGAGTAGAATTATGTTCCACCATATATCCATTATATCCATCCACCTATATATCTTGATTCGATTGTATGACTTGTTTCTCTGTGGATCCCTTGTTTGACTTGACAACATATGCAGTGCAAGTTTGCTCTTTCAAGTTTTCTCTTTACCTATAAGCTCCACATAAGCTTTATTTTTACAGGATGAAAAGAAAGGCAACCATCATGACTGCCTTGGTGAGAATCCACAAATACCACATATCTTGAGAGACTTGTGTGTCATATAAGGGAAACTTTGAGTTTTATTTGAAAACCTCTAAAAACTCTAGAATGATAGTTGAGCGAAGAGCTTGAGATATAGTGCTTGGCTAGATCTTTCTGTCTGTCGCGTACTCAAGGCTCAAGGAAGAGTTGATAAGCCCCATAGTCAAAGGTAACATGAGTAAGTTTGAAGGTCAGTTCAATTGTGACTCAACCTTGGAGGAGAATTTCTGTCTGACTGCAGGTATACTTCTAGGGAGTCATTTCAAGATGGGTACAATACTTGGACATATATATCTTACAATAGCTTTTCTGAGTTTTTTTTGCTGAGGGACTAGCAAAGGTTAAGCTTGGAGGAGTTGTTGACGGTCGTTAATGTCTGAATTTAACCATCAACTAGCCATGGAAAAGGATGCAATTATGATCACTAAAGTATATATAGGGTTTACACTGATAGAATTCCATGAGTTTTGGTGTTTCACTATTTCTATAGGTGTAAACTAGAAAAGACGCAATCCCAGAAGTTTATCAGAACTTAGAATGTGAAATCGGGCGCCACGGCAACGCAGGAACATTCTAGAAAAGACCTGAAGACACCACGCCAAAGCGGAGGGAAAATGGACCCTTGGTGGGACCGGCCGGTCCCACCAGAGACCGGTCGGTCTCCCCCTGGCCCAGTTACGGCCCGCTTTGCCCAGGTTGCTCCACCGCCTTAGGGTTTCAATCTCAGTCGTCCGTCAAAGTTGGTTTGATCCAAGGGCTCACGATCATCGCCCAGGGCTATAAGAGCAAGGCAAGACCCCCCGGGAAGAGGGAGACACATTCATTCGTTCATTCGAAGTCTGATCATCAGCCCAAAATCCTAATCAGAGCTCCTTAGCTAGGGCCTAGATAGCTAGTTAGAACTAGAGAGAGGTAAGCGAAGGCTTGGATTCTGGAGCCATCAAGAGCTTGGATTTGGTATAGTTCTTACCTCCTCTCATCTTTGTTCTCTATCATTGTAGAAATACTATGATTACTACAATTGAATTGATGAATACTTATATGCTTATATTCATAGTTCATATGTTCTTTGTCTATTGTGGTTATCTGCTTAGTATAGCTAGATTAATATTATACTTATTCATAGGTTTGTATAGCGCTCATCTAATTGGTCATTGGGTGAGTGGTCAACACTGTGTAAGCTTGTGCTTATACGTTGTTTACCTGCAGATGCACCCTATAGGCCGGGTTTGGTAGATCGTGGGTGTGACAACCCCATTGAGTCCTATGTATTCCAACCCCCATTTATAGGCAACCATGTCCTCGCTACTCAGTGCAAGGGTAAGTCACAAAATAAATGATAAATATAAGTATAAATCATCAGCGTAAATAGATAGAGACTCCAAGCTATATCATTAGGGTTACTAGTAGAACATCAAGAGATATTCCTAAGTTATTCCTAGCTACATGCCAATGCATACTATGGTTAGTGCAATTACACTTAGTAGTCATCGCTAAGGTTAGCATTATATCTACTCATAGTGGACATACTAGGGAAGTTTGAGGACATAGCTCGCCCTTCCTTCGTATACAAATCCCACTGTGCCTATAAACGAGGGTTGGAATATATAGGACTTAATGGGATTGTCGTACCCACGATCTACCAAACCCGGCCTATAGGGTGCATTCATAGGTAAACAACGTATAAGCACCATGCCTACACAATATTGACCACTCACCCAACGATCAATTAGATGAGCGCTATACGAACCTATGAATAAGTATAATATTAAGCTAGCTATACTAAGCATATAACCACAATAGACAAAGAATATATAAACTATGAATATAAGCATATAAGTATTCATCAATTTAGTTGTAGCAATCATAGTATTTCTACAATGATAGAGAACAAAGATGAGAGGAGGTAAGAACTATACCAAATCCAAGCTCTTGATGGCTCCAGAATCCAAGCCTTCGCTTGCCTCCCTCTAGTTCTAACTAGGTATCTAGACCCTAGCTAAGGAGCTCTGATTAGGGTTTCTGGCTGATGATCGGACTTCGAATGATGAATGTGCCTGCCTCCAAGGGAGATCCTGCCCTTCTTTTATAGCCCTGGGTGATGATCGTGAGCCATTGGATCAAACCGACTTCAACGTATGGCTGAGATCAATCCTCAAAGGCGGTGGAGCAACCTGGGCGAAGCGGGCAAGGCGGGCCCCCGGGCCAGACCGACCGGTCCGGTGGTGGGACCGGCCGATCCCACCTAGGGTCCGCCGGGCCTCCCCTTCGGCGCGATGTCTTCCAGTCTCTTCTAGAATCTTCCTGCGTTGTCGTGGCGCCCTATTTGTCGTTCTACGTTCTGATAAACTTTTAGGATTGCGTCTTTTCCAATTTACACCTGTAGAAATAGTGAAACACCAAAACTCATGGAATTCTATTAGTGTAAACCCTATATCTATGTTGGTGATCGCAATTGCATCCTTTTTCATGGCTAGTTGATGGTTAAATTCATATATTAACGACCGTCAACAAAGAGCAAAAGAAAAGCATCATTTTTAGAGCAAGACAATATTCAGAAGTCTCCTCATCCAGGAGGGACAGAGGGCTCATCCCTAGGTTCTATACGATTGACTATTTTTTCTACAAGTTCAGACAACTCAGCCTCTGCAGAATTTACATCAGAAAGGTATTCATCAGAAGGGTTGTCATCACCTAACCTATCCAAAGGAGTAAGGGCGGAAAGAACCCAAAATTGGTCCAAAAGATTACTCATGCAAGTGCGTAGAGTAGTCTTTAGGAAGCCATAAAACCTGAAAGGGAATAAGGGAGCAAAAGTCCCAAAATCCATACGATCATTCCCCTTAGGACCTATAAAAGACAAAATATAACCAAAAGAAGCCCAGAGCGCCTGGAATTGGGCATTTGCCGCCGCCAACTGGTCCTTCAAAGACTTGATAGTGATCAAAGCCTAAAAACATCCCTGTCAGCATCCTTCCTCATCTGTCTGGTCGTAATTTGATCAGCAACTCAGCAATGATAGGAATCAAAAGGACCCCGTACCTTTTAGGCTTCCTCATCAGGAGCTTTAACCACAATTTTTAAGGAGTAGACTTCTTTCACCAGACTCTTGTTTTCCTGGGTAGAAACTATCAATAGAAAGTACAAGTCAAAAAAAGCAAAAAAAGGAAAAAGAAAAGGGGAAAGAATAGAAAATAAATCTGAGAATCAAGACTCACCAGACACGTCATTCTTCAATGACTCAATCTAAGATTGAGCTCGTGCAAGACCTTCTCCTTAGAAGCCAAGGACTGTTGAGCGGCCTCTGCAAGCTGATGCTTCTGCTATTCCATCAACAACTCTTCTTTAACTTTTGATAGGTCATTATGAACGGCCTCAAGCTCAGAAGGCAACCCGGCAGTAGCAGCCGCCTCAGCAGGGCCAAACAACAGATCCTGATCTTCAATAAGGGACTAAAGAAGAAATCAAAACAAATCAGAAAAAAAAAGACAAGAGCAAAATAAAGGAAGCTCAGCAAAGGAAGCAATCTTACAGTCAAGAGACCACTAAATTTGGAGGAAAATTTGTCATAAATGGTCTTCAGCTCCATCAACCGGTGTTTACGAATCAAATTCAAATCATCGTGACTCAAGAGTCCATGAACCGGCGACGACGGAGCCACCTCTACAAAAGTAGCCCGATCGCTTACCGAAGCAGCAGCCGGGGCAGAAGAAACCGCTGGAGTAGCTAATTGCGAAGAACTCCCCATAACTAGAGCCAGGGGCTCAGAAGATGCCTCCCTAGGTGCAAGCTTCACAGAAGCCGACTCATCAACATCCGGAGGAAAATCAACAATATACCCTATGAAAAACAAACAAGTCAGAATATGAAACACAAAGCCAAAAGAACTCAGAGACAACAAAACTCATTGGACAGAGAAATATATGGATTCTTAGACGAGGTAGGATGAGCAGAAACCTCCTCAGCAGCAGAAGTAGAAGGCTTGTACACCAGGAGAGTAGTTTAAAAATTAGACAAAAAAATAAAAAAGAAGATAGAAAGCAAAGAAAAACTTACTTAGGCGGCCGCTTGAAGCTGCAAGGATGCCTACTTTGAGAGGCAACGGGAACAACAAGAGAAGAAAGGTCCACCGGACCCACAGAAGAAGAAAAGGGCAAGCTCAGACCAAGAGAGATAGAAGAGGTACAAGGGGCCATAGCACGTCTATTCAGAAGGAGAAAATAACTCAGCAAGAGTAAAAAACAAATATAAAAGAACTCTACAAACGAAGAAAAAATAGGAGACTCACTAGCGAGCAGCGAGAAGGACAGTATCATCATCATCATCATCATCTTCATTAAGAAGGATGGAAACCCCACCTGAAAGAGGAGAAGCAATTTTGAGGTAGGCGGAGGAGAAGCAGAGGATGGGCACGGCTTTTTTCTAGCAGGGCCAGAACCGCCCAAGTTTGATCTCTTTTGCCTAGATGTTAGAACCAAGTCAACAACTCTTGGATCAGGAGTGTACTCAATATATGAAACCTAACCAAAGGTGATCCCTGGCGAAAAGGCTTCTGAATCTAACCTCGGCTGGAAAGCAGAAGCAGAAGAATCCTCAACTCCAGAAGGAATAGCAATAGCAACGACAGGCACCCCAAGCTTGAAGGCCCGGCCATAACCCTGTTAGAAAAACAACCCAAGGAAAAGTCAGCAAGTAAAATAAAACCAAAGTAAAAAGGAAGACAAGAAACCTCAAAAAGAAAAGTTTACCTCTGGAGGAGGATTAGTAGCAGAATACTCGGATACCTCCATCGGCAAACAAGGCACATTAGTAAGCATCTTGATTAGGCAGTCAAAAACCTCCAAATCAGAAAGTTCAGTTCCCTGAACAATTCAAGAAGGGTCACCAGCACCGTCATACTCGAAACCGAAGTGCTCCCTCTGCATTAGAGGTTGCACCCGACGACAAACAAAACTAACCACAATACCATGGCCAGTGAGACCTAACTCCTTGAGATATTGAGTATGAGAAAGGAGGGGTTTTATGAAGGACATTTCAACATTAGTGAGCTTAAGATTCCAATGGTTAGAATGAGCAGGAGGAGTAGAAAAATCAGAATCAAAGAAAGAAGAGGACTTAGAAAGATAGAACCACTTATCATTTCACTTAAGGAGATCAGTAAGTGAAAATTGGAAGAACTCAGACTTCCTACCCTAGATAGATTGCAAAATGCAACAACCTAGGGGAGAAGGAGAAGCCGTATTCGCAAACTTCAAATGAAAGAAGTAGCGAAACAAAGAAAGGCAAAGAGTAATTCCAATGAACACCTCACAAAGGTGAACAAATGCAGCAAAAAAAGAACTCCGTTAGGGTTAAGGTGATGAAGAGCAATTTGGAAAAGGACAAGACAATCAAGAAGAAAGTCAGAAGGAGGAAAAGCCAAACCAAAGTGAACAAAGTGCTGAAACATCAGCGTTTGGTTTAGGGAAGGAGCAGGAATGAAATGCTCATAAGGCACCACATAGTCAAAAAGGCTCTGATGGTGAAGAAGGCCCTGTGAGACGAGAAGCTCCATCTCTGCCTCGTAGTCATACAAGCTGACCACTCCTTCTGCAAAGTGCGCATCTTCAAAAAATTAGGATTTTTAATCCTATCAAGAGAAGATTCTTCATCTACCTCAACAGCCTTGCCACCGTAGGCGCTCTTGGATGACCTCTTCCTTATCTTCAAGCATGGATCAGCAAGAGCAAATAGCAAAAGCAGAAGAAAGCCCCGACGGCGGTGGAACGTAAAAAGAAAGCTCTTAGAAAGCTAGGGTTTGGAAGCTTGAGGAATTCTTTTGCCGTAAGACGCAGCGAAAGTGATGCAGAAAAACGAATGAAGAGGATATATAAATGTTGACACTGTTAGCGTCAACTTTTACTAAGGCTTTTTACCCAAAGGAAAACAAGAAAACACACTAGTCTAGGGCTTTATCCGATAAATTCCACGAGTTTTGCATATTACGTAATTTCGTGGTGATTTCGAAAAAGCTGAAAAAGAGGGATTCTAGTGCAAAATAACCATGAAACTTATCCGCCACGGGACTACATCACGGGAAGACTCGTGAAGACTCGAGAAGACACCGGAAGGAGCAGGAGGGCCAACGCCCGGTGTGGGGGGGGCGGCCGCCCCACCATGGCGCCGGCGGCGCCCCTATTAGGGTTTGGCCCCCCTTCGGAATGTTCCTCCACCGCCTCCAAGGGTTCATCTCGGCCCTACGTTACGTCGGTTTGATCTGGGCGCATGCGCATCCCAGCGGACTATAAATATGTGGGTAGACCCCCCTGGAGAGAGCCAATTCATTATTCATCAAGGCCTCAAGCCGTCAAGCATCAAGAGCCTTCAAGTTCATCAAGAGCCTTCTAGTTTATAGGATTAGCTAGCTAGATTAGAAGTAGGGGAGATCTAGTTCTTCATCGGATCTGGAGCCCCCCGGCGTCTGGCTGGAGCGAGAGTTCGGTAATAGATCTAGTTCTTAATTACTTTATTGTATTCATTATTCAGATTAGGGAGACTTTACTCTAAATAGATTCATATGTTCTTAATTGCAATAGTCATTGTCTACTTTGATTATATGTCTAGTTTAGTTATGTCGATCTTATTGAATTTATGTAATTGCTCGTATAGCGTTTATCCATATGTACAATGGGTAGATGATAGGCGATATATAGGCGTGGTGTCTAGATGTCTTGTTTATCTGCGAGTGCACCCCGATATATTAGGGACGTGTGGTAGTCTGCGTAGGTGACAGCTACGTTAGTTTCCTCTGTAGTCCACCCCGTATGTAGGACTAGCATGGGCACGGTCGCGAAGGAGGTGGCTTAGGTCTTAATACCCTCATTAGTTAATGCCTCTTTACATGCAATGATGATTTAGGGTTGACTTAGCAATAATTACTAGATGTAGTTGCACTAATTAGAGTTATTCAATTGACATAGTTATAGACCTATTTTCCTAGTTTATCAAATGGCTAGCTATGATTATGACTAGTAAGATGCTCTGATGATTATCCTTAATTATGATACTTGATGATTATGCTATCACCCATATTTATTCTTATTTATCTTGTGACCTCTGCCACATTACGATTAGAGTATAAGACTTAGGTAATAACATTTATCATGTCTATATAGTTTCTCATCAATATAATAATAATAGTTTATTACATAGCTTTCCCAGAGGTATAATTATAAATCGACAACCCTGGAGACTTCCCTAGGTAAAATGCTACAACGGTATAATTATACGTCGCTTGCGTAACCCATTAGTTTACATTCATATCTTATTCATATATTTTATCGCCTAGTCACAATAGTACAATGTAAACCTATGTTAATTTCTAGCAATATAATTGGGGATGACAACCTACTTCATGTTTAGGAATGTTAGTAATTCAAGAGTGGCAGTTGCTAATGACAAGTAATTATAAACCGACCATTTAAGGGGTCATTGCTAGAGGTAGGATTTATCTACGCTTTTTAGTAGTGACGTTAGAAATGCCAACAATAAAGCACAACCAAAGCCTATCCGACCTACTAAGCAACGGTTATAAAGATTCTTTCAACTTCTGATTTATCAGGCAAAAAGGGAGGAGGCCCACTTCAAAAATCAAAAGACAAACGGATATATTCAACGGCAACTAAGGACAAGAACAACTCATAAGACCACAAACAACCCATGAGAAAGCAAAAACAACCCAGAAGATAGTGCGTATAAGAATAGAAGAATGAACATATGGCATTTAGTAGATACCAACAACAAAATTAAACGGAATGGCAATTCCAATACAACCCAAAAAGAACTCTACACAAGATCACAGCCATAGTACCACCAGAGAATCAACTCAGGAACCTCAGATTTCTTTTCATTACTTGATACAAGAGTACAAAAAGACCTTTACAAAAACAAGTGTCCTCAACACGTACTGATTTGCACCAGACTACACGAGAGGTGCACAAAGACGACAGAACAAAAGCTTACACCTAGACATTAGCCAGAGCACAAGCAGACAAGGGATACTGGATAAAGGAAGTGCTAAGAACCCTATGGAATTCGAGGTTAAGCAAGAACCCCCACTAAGATTCAATATCACCAACAGCAGGATTGGGCATCCTAGTTCAATATATTCACAGAAGAGCGAGAACATGACTAGGAATGCCCCACATATCAGGAACTTGCATTGGATATCTGAGTCCTTGAGGGAAACAATCAAACAAGTGTCCTCAACATGTGCGGATCCACATCCCACCACGCCGGAGTGGCATAAGAGAAGACAGAACAATGGCCTACTCTGAGAACTCCACCGAAGAAGAGCCGACAACATGCGTTGGCCTAATCTATAAAGATCGCCGGTAGCAGAAAGGAAATGCGCTGGAAGATGAGGCAGCACAACGAACACCACCCATGTCACAACCTCTCCAACATTTCCCACCACGATGCTCCTAGATGGACGACACGCCAAGATTAGCCTACTACTAATTTTGTTCACAACAGCTCCAACATTTGCCAAAGAAGATTATAGAAGAACAGAGAAAATATCCGGGGGCTCATCTACTTCACTCACTATAATAGACATGACTTTCAAAATATCAAAAGGCCAAAAGAAAGCAATGTTAGTACAATAGTTGGATACTATGAGCACCCAAAGGCTCATATTTATAGACAGAACGTGGCGCACATGAACCAAGCCCACAGAATACAGAGAATCTGACAAGGACAGGTCACATGGGAGATAGACAGGAGCACAGTTAAAGCCTCCCACTCACAAGAAAACAGTACAAGCACGCCATAAAAGTCGACTGAATAAATGGTCAAAAACATAAAGAAGTAACCACACCTTCACAAGAAAATAGTAGAGCCACTCAGTAAAGACTGAAGGAAAGATGAAGCAACATCAGGAATCCAAGAGGACAACAGAGCATATTCCCAAGAATATTCCAAGAAAAGAAGAGAAAGAACCCTTAGCCGAGTTCTTTTTCAAGAAAAAACCCGAAAAGGTTCGGGGGCTGCAGGGTACCCTCCGGACAAGAATTTTTCAAAATAAGGGACCTCAAGCTTTTTTTTAAAAGAAACAAGAGGCTCAGGGGCTACACTCATTGAGTACACTTAAAGTACACCCAAAACAATAAATTTTCAAGAAGAAAGACCCTCAAGCTTCTTTTTTCTAAAAAGAAAGTAAGAGGCTCGGAGGCTACACTCAGTGAGTGCACTTAACGTGCACTCTAGAAGATCAAGGTCCAGAAGAAGCAAGAAGCAGATCATCTTAAGATTTCACTCTAAGGAAGAACCCAGAGCTCAATCTTGAAATGCTCGGGGGCTTGTCGACGGGAGAACCTACGGGTTCCTTACCAAAGACGATACAGAATACGCCCGTATGTATGATTAGAAGACCAAAAACAGGATTGAGTTTAGAACTTTATCCTATAGTCTGACTAGGACACAAAGAATCCTAGGCAGTACCTGGACTATAAAGGGCTGCTGAGGGTACCCTTTATAAACAGAACCAGAACCAATACTCGTAATATAATCAACAACACCCCAACTGGACTAGGGCTATTACTCGAGATACTCGAGGGCCTGAACCAGTATAAAAGTCACTCTCATCACGCACACCAACCATTAAATTCTATTAGATTCGACGAAATCCGAACGAAACTGTCCCGGGTACCCCTGTGACAGGCTATCGGTGATAAAACATCGACAGAGACCGGCCGGGCAAGAATAGAAGTAGCATGTAGCATACGGCAACAATATTAATCTCAGGGTGAGCTAGCAATCGGTAATGCAGTAGCAACGAGGGGGGAAGTCATCGCACGTGCCCTTAGTGCGTATTTCTCTAGTTTCGAGTTTGCAGACATCTGTGCAGCTGCTTTCGGCCCAGCACCATCCATGGAAGCTGTCGCTCAGGTGTGCTTGGCTGCCTGGAAGTTGTCACACCCTAAAATTTCTAATTTTAGATTGCGCTTTAAAAACATTAAAGAAATAAATATTTTTAATATTTAGATAAAATTTATCAACTTAGTTTAAGTTCCTATATACTTTTGTTAAATAAAATTATAATTTTCAAATCTTTTAGAAATAATTTGAAGGGCTCTCTCTAATGTGATACTTGATTTTTGCTTAATTTTGATGTTTTTGTATGTGGTAACTTTTCATAACACAATTAGATGTCATTTGATCCTTTCCGAGGTTTTTCCAAACTTTTCTAGAACCTTTTCCCTTTTTTCTATAATAAAATCTAATTTCTAGATACTCTAAAATCTTTTTTTCATGAGCTCCAAATAATTTATTTGGATTGATTATCTCTCAATCTATCTTTTAGTATTTTTCTATAATTTTTGGAGTTTTGAAAATATTTTTTTCAGGGACTTAAAACAATTTCAGCATTTTCAGGAATTGTTTTTGAACTGGAAATTATTTTCTGTAATTCCCAAAATTATTAAAAATGCCTCAATTCTTTATTATAATTTGATTAGTTTAGATACGAAATATATAATAGTTCAATTAGTGCTCTCACAAGTTATATGCTTTATAATTAATAAAGCTTTTAAATGACTTAAATAATATGATATAAGTTTATAAATAAAATATGATTAGCTTTGACCTAAATTTTGAAATTAAATGTGTTTTGATTAATTTGAATTAATATTACACACATCGTATTTCTTAATTAACATGAACCAAACTTGTAGTTCTCCCTTTCATAATATGAAACCCTCGAGTAGTCGTCTTTTTTAACCGTAGCTTTGATCTCGGTGTTTTATGTGATTGTGTGATCGTAGCACCTAGATTTCCTTTAGTACATTGTTTTATGTCATGTGGTACATTACTCTTAGTTGTCTCTTTCGTTGCTTGTATGTTGTTGTGGTGTTTGCTAGCTACGGGTAGAACGACAACCATTTGTGAGAGTTGAAGAGCAGAAGATGGTGACCAGAAGCAGAATATGAGAAAGTTTGAGCAAGCATAAGGCAAGTATAACATGGGATCAGACTCCTATACATTCTAATCACTTAATCATATGTATGTGTCCACCTTGGTAACCGTAGAGACTATAATGTAGCTTTGAATTCTTGTTCCTTGACTCCCGTGGGATGTGATGCATTAAATAGAGATGCTAGTGCTCAAGTGTTACCATGATCTCGTAACTTGACTGATGGATTATGCTTAAACCATAAAACTTGCTTTTATTATTTTTCTGATAGAGGACTAGCGCACTATAGATGATGTGCTAGCTTCCTCTCTATAAGGACTTATCTGTGAGCGACAATCCGGGATTTACAGTATAACCATGAGGGCTATATGGCTCTGGCTTTAGTTAAGTATGATGATCTTTTCTAACTTGTTAGTGGTTACCCGAAAGAGCGCTAATTCGAGGGTGTAACCGGGTTGGGTGTAGTGTGGCCTCTGTCTCTATGTGTGCAGGCTGCGTGTAATTGAACCATATGAAAGGGGGCTTTACATTCGTAGGCCACGCTCTAGCGGCCCTAACTTGTTAGATGAACCTTTGAAAGACTTCATAGTGAACCCTACCGACCCTCCTCGGAAGTGGGTCAAGAGGTTGGCCGCCTCGGGCAAAGGGGTAAATTACGACTTGTGGTGAAAGTGTACAACCTCTGCAGAGTGTGTTAAAAACTGATGGAATAAATGATGATGTTCACTGTTAATAACTGCTTATGCTAATTATTGATCATGCTTACCTGATCATATGTAATTATGGGAGAATGATGAATCTTGATGCTATACCACTGCTTAAAATTGATAATCCTAAAAGCTAACTGTAGTATAACCCGTGTCAGCACTTTGAGCTTCATTAACCCTATGCTATACTTGCTAAGTACGAGAAGTACTTATGCTTGCCTTTACTTTCAATTTTAGAAAATTCCGGATGGGTACCAGAAGGTGGAGCTAGTGAGTTTTTCTGAGAAGTGCTAGGCGTACGATACCCTCAGTCAACCGTCCCTATAAAGATGGACCCTGAAGAGAAGCTTAATATCCGTTCCGCGTAACTTTGATATAAGTGCTAAATTTACATATGTTAACGCTATATAACACTGTATTTGATACTGTTCTTTTCTGTTGTTCTATGTGTGGACTTCCTAGGCACATATATCGTGAGCCTGGTTTTGATCCTTGAAAACCAGATGTGATAAATTGGTATCAGAGCAATATTGACTGTAGGACGTATGTCTAGTTAACACTGGTCATATTCTAAATATTATTTTACTAGAAAACTATTTATCTACCTCATTGGCTCATTGATTTGATTATTTCTCATCCTTGTCATATTGTGCCTCTTCCTTGATAGCTTCCTTTGAGCTACTATTTATCCACCTTCATGATCTTTTGTCTTCTTTAGCTTTATGAAAACTTGCTTCCTGTTCTCATTTTGTTCAAATTCTCGATGCCCTTTTATCATCTATATAATCCATTCATAGGATGCCTACCATTGCTATAGAAGAACATGTAGTGTCGATGATGTGTGTGTGTGTGCTTGTCCTGCTTTGTGTGCTGTAAGATGATAATAAGTGACGGGGGATCACACTTCATAGATCGAAGCTTCAGAAACTTCCTCAAGGAGCTGGGTGCACGGCACAACATTGCAACACCCTACCATCCTGAGACCAGCAACAAATCAAGAACATCCTGCAAAAGACAGTCAATGAAATGGGAGGGGATGGAAAAACAAATTACCGGATGCACTCGGGCATACCGAACGACCTATAAAACCCCCATTGGCATGTCACCATTCCAACTCGTAATGCGGAAAAATTTGCCATTTGCCAGTAGAGCTAGAACATAGAGCCTACTGGGCAATCAAGAGTTGGAATATGGATATCAAGTTAGCCGGAAGAAATAGGCAAAAGCAAATAGCCGAGCTAGAAGAATGGCGGGAGAAGGCATACCACAGTGCCAGAATATACAAGGAAAGAACCAAGAGATGGTAGGACCACCGAATCAAGCCTAAAGACTTCAAGCAAGGAGACAAGGTGCTCCTGTTTAACTCGAAGGTAAAACTCTTCGGTGCAGAAAAATTACCTTGATAAATGGAAGGGACCATATACCGTCATCAATACCTCACTACATGGAGCAATCACTATCCAACATGACGAAGGTAACATTTTTAAAGTCAATGGTCAACGTTTAAAAATTTTTCTAGAACCTTCTCCCAGTGATAATCAAGAAATAGATATGATAGATTTAATTTTCTCATTATAATATCCTATAATAATAATAATAAAAGAGAGTATACATGGTCTAAATTAGTAATTTACCAAAATACCCTCACTAATTTAAACATGATTTTTCCACTGATTTTCCATACTCATAATTGATTGTCATGTTTAAAATTCAATCTTACACAAAATTTAAAATCCAAAATAATTACAAAATACATAAAAAAGGGAATATTTTATCTATCCCGGCCATCAACAAATAATAATGAAAAATCCCCGGCATATTTGAACTTCAAACCTACCACTCGCACTGGCCGAAAGGGCGTCGAGGGGGGCGTGCCGGGGGTGCGGGGGCACCACCCTGGCCCCTCTCGTCCCCGATCTTTGCCCAATCAGCCTTGATGAGCTGAGTGATGGCACCCATGGCGGTGCTCGGCCATTGCACGGCCAGAGCAATATATAAGGACCCCCTAGGCCTCTCTATCTCTCCACACAAGCTCAAGTGTCTCTCTCTCACACATACACTTGAGCTTGCATTCTCTCCTCCCCAAACAATGGCATATGAACATGCTCTTGTCCTCTTCCATGACACCTACACTGATCTTAGCCTAGAGAGTGTGCAAGGGCCAGCCTATGTGCCCCCGGAGAGTTCATTTATGAGAGAGGAGGCAAAAGCCATAGTAGCAGCACCGCTAGCCCTCCTGGCCCCCGCTAGCGATGCTAGTAGCACGGCTAGCACTGGGAGCAAGGTGGCCAAAGGAGGTTCGGGCACCATCCGAACACGGATCGCCAAGAAGCTCGGCGTACGAGTGGACAAGCGGGCGGCGAGCAACGCCCGGCATCCTAGGACCAAGGCCAACGACATCAACACGGGCCGAGCCTAGTCGTCCTAGGGAGACTAGGAGCGTCTCTGCGGTACCGTCTTCAGGCATCTCTAGCGGTCCAAGTAGTCCGGCTATCAGCCGTAGTTACACGGTAGTGGGCATTCCCAAGGCTGGGGGCGGTTTCGCTAAGGGGCTCATGCGCAAGGACAAGGGTCCTATGCTAGCCCCCAACGGCCAGGCCTCAGGCTTCAAAGGAAAGGAGCCGTCCGAGGATCCTTTCCTTCCTCTCAGGTTCAAAAGAGCGGGGAATCCCCGAATCCACAGACAGGCCGTTCTTAGCGATCTCGAGTCGAAAACTTCGACTCGGGCTTCTGCTGCCGTCCCACTCAGCACCTCGGTCCTCTCACTAAGGTATCTTGTGAGGAAGGCGCATGGGGACCTTGCACTAGCACAGCTCAAGATCACCAAAGCTGCGGGGACTAACTAGACACCTCTAGGTTCGCCCCGAGCCGGAGGATCGAAAAAGTTGCTAGGGTAGCGGGAGTGCTTTTCAGCACTACGGTGATCATCGATCCTCCCGCACCAATAAGTTAGACACAAATTTACTTTTCAATATTTGCTTCCTAATATTTTACTTTCATCAATTGTAATATGTGCCTAATTTCTCTTGATAATTCCAAAATATTTTGTCTACACTTGTTTTTGTCTTCTACTCTTAAGCACAAAATAAAAATTAAAAGCTAGGCACAAAAACAAGTGTGGGGAGGAGCGTTCATCTCTCAAAGGTATAAAATTAACAATTCTCACCTTGTACATGATATGCTTACATTTTATTTACAAGAGAAACCTGATCTATGAACTTCATTAAGTACATCTTTTTCTGACTAGTAACTTGAATTAGTACAAATGACAAATGATAACATGACCTTTGCTCTATTCTATGCAAAAAGACTTGAGATTTATAAATAAAAATAACCATGATGAACTAGCATTTTTTCTCTTGGTAGACCTTGGTCACATAGGAACTTTACCAATTATGAATTTCTCGCTAATTTTCTAGGACTTAATGAGAGAAAAGCATAAATGCCTACTTGATCGGGATTCACATAAAAATAATAAAAATGTACACTCTGTTGCATGACTCGTAAAAACTCGGATGCCAAAAGAGAATGTGGGCTATAACAAAGAAAAGATGCCATGCCAAAGAAGCATGAGCCAGAAAAGATGCCATACCAAAAAGGTATGTGCCAAAAAAACAAGAGTAAAACAAGGGGTGCAAAGACACCCGACTGAGCAAAAAAAAAATAGGTGCAAAAGCACCCGCCAGAGAGATAGCCCACATTTCTCAAAGAAGCAGAAGAGGGAAAGAGCATGTACAGGAGGTATACAAATAAAAGCTTCCTAAAATACCTCCCGATCTAAAGGTATGGTACTTTCCATCATAAAGTCTAGAAGTTAGCAGAATAACATAAGAGGAAAAGTCTCCCATGAAACCAAGGATATCATAGGAAAAAGGCAAAGTTTTATCACCTTTTCAAAAACATACAAAAACCCAAGTCCTTAAGCAGAAGAAGAGTAAGGGAAGTAAAATCAAAGTCATTGTTATTATTCAAGTTATCTAGGAGAAATTGTGATGGACTTTAAAATTCATGGACTCAGATGGAATCTTGAAATTCTACCACTGCATGCTGCAAGCTGTCCTGAGGTGCTCTCAACTCAAACTCATATGTATTGTCTCTCATATAGCTGTCATCAATCTCTATGATATGCAAGGGGGTACTAGGCCACACTCGGATAGTGAACCCAATCCTTTGGTTGTGCTCCTCTTCTGCCATTTCTTGCTCATGTGCTGCACAGTCACAGTGAACATAGGAGCTCCTTCCCCTGCCTCTATGGATCATCTCCTTGGTTGACAACTTTCTCTTGCCCCTTCCATCATCTCCTCCTTCCTCCATCTATGCATCAAAATATGTCTAAGTAAGAAACTGTACAAATGTGGCAATGAGAAGTAGCTAAGAAGTAGTTTTAGCAAGGGGGAAGAGTCAAATCATGAACTTGAAAACCAACTGGACGGTTGTCGCAGGGAGGGCGGCACCGACGCCCTCTAAGGGTGGCACTACCGCCCCTGGCCGGTTTGCAGGTTCCTATTTTGCTTCTTTCCTCTTGCTAACTCTAATCCTTAACCACTTTCCAGAGCACACAAGTATGCAGTATATGGACAAAATTAACACTCACGCTCATAGTCATGGATTTGAGAAATAGAGACTTGAGAGATTGGGAGAAAGTGATTGTGATTGAGGTTTATTGTTTCAAGATTCCAACACTTGGGTAGAGCTGCTGCGATGCAGTTGCCAAGGGCGTCAATGCCGCCCTTAAGCTGCGGCACTACCGTGAGGCAATCCTCTCTCCAACGGTTGGAATTTTAAATCAATTCAAATCAATCACAGGGACTCCTTCCCACTGCCCCAAATCAACAAATGCAACCTAAATCCATGACTAGAACTTGAGCATGGCATAGATCGAGAGGGGTTAGGGTATCACCTTGCTCCACACTTTAGGAGAGATGAGAGGAGAAGGGGAGACCGACCCCCTGTCTTGGTCTGCCCAGCGCCGAGAGGAGGTGGCCGGCCAAGAGGGGGCGCCGCAGGGCTGCTGCTGCCGCCAAGAGTGGCAGCCGCCGGCCCCCTGCCCTTGCTTCCCTCACGAGAGAAAGAGAGGAGGGAGACGGGTCAGGTCGATCTGAGGGAGAAGGAGAGAGGTACCGCGGCCCAGAAAAGGGGTAAAAGAGGTAAAACCACGGGCCAACAGTAAGAAAAAGGTTTGGACACCCGATCCAAAGGGCGGCACTGCCGCCCTGCTCACAAAAGCAGGGTTAAGCTACACTTTATTTCTCTCTTTTCATCTTAGACAAGGACACCAGATCTCCAAGTATCATGACCAGAAACAATTAATCAATACAAACCATGGTCATGCTCCTTGTAGATACTTTGTGAATCAAATTTGAAACACATAATTAAACTTTTTAAGGATTTGCCTATCATACTAGTTGATCAATTAGAGGCATGCTGTATTTCAAACCACGTTACAAGAATCAAAGATATTTAATTCACTCCGCAGTGCACAAAACCTTGACTCATCGAGAGGCTTAGTGAAGATATCGGCTAGTTGCTTTTCGATACTCACATGGCGAATTTCGATATCACCTTTGGTCTCGTGGTCTCTCAAGAAATGATGACGGATGTCAATATGCTTGGTTCTAGAGTGGCTTGCGGAATTATTTGCAAGCTTTATGGCACTTTCATTGTCACACAAAAGTGGGATTTTAGTGAATTGACATCTGAAATCTTGAAGGGTTTGCCTCATCCAAAGTAGTTGAGCGCAGCATGCACCCGCTGCAACATACTCGGCCTCGGCTGTGGATAGGGCTACATAATTTTATTTCTTAGAGCTCCAAGACACTAGAGATTGTCCAAAGAATTGATATGTCCCTGAAGTGCTTTTTCTATCTATTTTGTAACCGGCGTAATCGGAATCCGAATACCTAAGTAGATTGAACTTAGAGCCCTTGGGATACCACAAGGCAAGATTAGGTGTGTGGACTAGATATCTCAAGATTCTCTTAACAGCCACTAGGTGACACTCTTTCGGGTTGGCTTGAAACCTAGCACACATACACACACTAAGCATAATATCAGGCCTAGATGCACATAAGTAAAGCAGAGAGCCGATCATGGAGCGATATACCTTAATGTCCACGACTGTCCCCTCCTCATTGAGATCAAGATGTCCATTAGTTGGCATAGGAGTCTTGATAGGCTTTGCTTTCTCCATGTCAAACATTTTCAGCATGTCGTGGGTGTACTTGGCTTGGCTAATGAATGTCCCTTCCTTCAATTGCTTGATTTGAAATCTAAGGAAGAACTTCAGCTCACCCACCATGGACATCTCAAATCTCTTGGTCATGATCCTACTAAACTCCTCAACATACAAATGGTTAGTACTACCAAATATTATATCATCAACATATATTTGGCACACAAATAAATCATTGCCAACTTTATGAGTAAAGAGAGTAGGATCAGCTTTACCTATTTCAAAGCCTTGTTTAAGCAAGAATCCCTTAAGGCATTCATACCATGCTCTAGGTGCTTGTTTCAGCCCATAGAGCGCCTTGTGGAGTTTGTAGACGTGGTTGGGGAATTTAGGATCTTCAAAGCCCGGTGGCTGCTCAACATACACCAACTCTTGTATAGGGCCGTTGAGGAATGCACTCTTGACATCCATTTGATATAGCTTGAAATCATGATGGGCAGCAAAAGCTAGAAGCATTCGAATTGCTTCAAGCCTTGCCACCGGTGTATATGTCTCTTCAAAGTCCAAGCCCTCTACTTGAGTAAAACCTTGAGCCACCAATCTTGCCTTGTTTCTTGTCACCATGCCGTTCTCATCTTGCTTGTTGCGGAAGACCCACTTGGTGTCAATGACATTTGTTTGGGTCTTTCCACCAACGTCCACACTTAATTTCTCTCGAAGTTGTTGAGCTCTTCTTGCATAGCTATCACCCAATCCGGGTCTCCAAGTTCTTGATCTACCTTGAGAGGTTCCAAAGAGGAAACAAACGAGTAATATTGATAAAAAATTGCTAAATGAAAATAAGTTGTTACCCCCTTTTGAATGCTCCCAAGGATGTTGTCAACGGGATGATCCCATTGTATCGTTTAGCGAAGCCTTGGATGCTCAATGGCTTGCTGCTCTTCTTGTGGACCTGCATCTTCTTCTTGCTCAAGAATAGGCTCAAGATTTAGCCCTAAAAGTGGTGTTGCAGGAGTTGGGGAAGCTGCTGCAGGAGTAGTGGCGGCGGCACTGCCGCCCTCAGGTGCGGCACTACCGCCCTGCTGGTTTCTAGTAGGTGTGTGCTGCACTGGCTTGTTGAGTACGTCAGCGGAAATTAGTGCAGCAACACTTTGGGGATCCTCCTCTTCAGTGGCTTCATCTTCTTGTGGTCTAATATCACCAATAGCCATTTGCTTGATTGCCTCACATGGTGGATCCTTCTTTCCTACAACACTTGAATCAACTTGCTCTACTTGAGAGCCATTAGATTCATCAAATATCACATCTACCGTGACTTTAGTTCTACCCAAGGTTTTATTGAAGACACGATAGGCATGCTCATTGTTGACGGCTCTTAACTCACATCATAAACCATCAACATACACACAAAAGAGAGATGAAACACCATCATAACTAGAATATAGGGTCTATACACTAACAAATTCCATAGTTTTTGTGAGTGTACTTGTTTTGCAGGACAAACATGAAAAGAGATCAAGATGGGCCAAAAGCATATCAGAAAACCCAGAAACCGGCCCAAGGACAAAGGCAAATACAAGAGAACATCCTTCATCTATAGAATTGGGCTAAACACCACACGTGGCAGGCATCTAGGCCCAACTAGGAACCGACCAGAGAAAGGCGGTGGCCAGCTGCGCCTCCCCTGGTGCTCCCGCACCAGGGTGCGGCCGCACCCCCCTAACTGCCTCTCTGACCGACCTTTCTCTAGCGGTACATTGATGGCACCCAGAGACAGTTCATGAAAGTTATTGTGATCAATATGCCTCCAAACCGACCTCCAAGGTGCTATATAAGAAGGCCCCTACTCCCTCTCAACACACACAATCCAGGTGGAGAAGAAGAAGAGAGCCAACCTAAAATTCCATCCTAGCCGAGCTAGTTTAGTGTAGGGAGAGAGAGGGAAAGGAGAGAAGGTTCGGGCGTGTCCGACTTCTCTTGCCTTGGATCCGGCTTCTCCGGGTTGAGGAGGTGGAGTGCTGGACGTGTCGGCTCCCCCTCGACGTGTACCTCTACGACCATATACTGCTTGGAGTATAAGGTCCGTGTTCTACTACGGTGGTGAGTCTCTATTTTGTATTCTCTTACGTATTACATTCTTGTGGGTTCATTGTTTGCTACTTACCTTAGTAGCGGATGTTCTAGTAGAGGACTCCTGATAAAGACGGATGTTTCTGGCCAACGCTAGAATAGTAATCGATAACGTAGATGTGGTGTCTAAGTTATAGGTTACCCTCGTTTGCCTCACACTCCACGGGTGAGGGGTAGGTGTTAGGTGGTGACAGCCCTAACATCCTTTGTATTCCCCCACGTTCGGGTGTGGCGTAGAGCTGTTAGCCGTCGTCACTTAGCAGACTAGGTGCTATCCGGTGCCCGAAGCAAGAGTGTAGTAGGTAAGATTATCTTTGAGTAGAGAATCTAAACCGTAGGAAAACCTCGCTATCTAGGATCTCTTTTCTTCAACCCACCAGGGCGGACTAAGCTAGTTGACTAAGACACAACCGTTCTTCGTGAGATTACGATACCCTGTCTATCACCGGGTGAAGTGCTATGACGGTAATTCCGTGCGCTTGTGGATTTAGCTGCTTTCGCTAAGAAATACCAACAAGCATTTGATCCATAACCAAGAAGAAAACCTTCATTGACTTTAGGTGCAAACTTAGAGGTTCGGGGTCTTTTAACAAGTATGAAACACTTGCATCCAAACACTCTGAAGTAAGACACCTTAGGTTTGTTACCGGTTAATATCTCATATGAGGTCTTCTTGAGCTTCGTGTGTAGGTAGAGACGGTTGATGGCATGGCAAGCGGTGTTGATGACGTCACACCAAAAGATGTCCGGCGTCTTGTACTTATCTAGCATTGTCCTTGCCATATCAATGAGTGTCATGTTCTTCCTCTCTATTACACCATTTTGTTGAGGGTTGTATGGAGTTGAGAACTCATGTTTGATGCCCTCGTCATCAAGAAATTCTTCCACTTGAGTGTTCTTGAATTCAGTCCCATTGTCACTTCTTATCTTCTTGATTGGAAGAATGAATTCTCTTTGTGCTCTCCTGACAAAGATCTTCACCTTCTCTTGTACCTGTGACTTATCATACACAAAGAATACCCAAGTAAAATGGGAATAATCATCAATAATAACCAATCCATATTTGTTATCCTCGATGCTAAGGTAGGCAACCGGTCCAAAGAGATCCATGTGAATCAACTCTAATGGTTGTGTGGTGGTCATGATGCTCTTTGGTGGGTGAGGTACACCTACTTGTTTTTCGGCTTGGCAAGCGCTACAAATCCTGTCTTTCTCAAATTCAACATTGGTTAGTCCAAGGATGTGGTTGTCTTTTAAAAGTTTGACCAAGTTCCTCATCCCAACATGAGCTAGGCGGCGATACCATAACCAGCCCATGCTAGATTTTGCCACTAACCCTTATCTGTAAAAAGACAATTGTAGCCCATCTCACACAACTGAGAAACAGACAGCAGATTGTAACTTAACGAATTAAAATGTAAGACATTAGTAATTGAATGATCAAGTATAATAGCAACTTTACCAAGACCTATGACTTCCCCCTTGGAGTTATTACCAAATATGATGTTCTCATTTGAATTTGTAGTTGGGGAATATGATGAGAACATACTCCTTTCTCCGGTCATATGATTTGTGCGGCCATTTGTCAAGCACCCAACTTGACCCACTGGAGGAGTATGCTTGCAAAACAAATTTAGTTTCTTGATTTAGGCCCCCAAACATTCTTGGGGCCTTGCATGTTAGTCACTAGGATCTTAGGAACCTAAATAGAAGTGTTAAGATAAACATTTCTATCATTGCCAACATATTTGGCAATCACTTCTCCTTTGTTTGTTGTTCTTCAATACAAAGCAAGAACTCAAACTTTGTCTTGGTGCATGGGCCTTTGGTTGATATGAGTACTTGTTTGGGGTGGCCCGATTGAGTTCTTGGGTTTTTCGGACTTTCTCGCTTTGGTGGGGAACCTTCTTCTTGGGCTTTTCATAAGCAGGTGAATGATGGGAAGCCTTCCCTTTTCTATGGGGGGCGGCACTGCCGCCCTCCACAGCGGCACTGCCGCCCTTAGGGGGTTGTGTTGCTCGGGGCTACGGTTGTGCCGCCTTCTGTGCAAGCTGATCTGTACCCATCTTTCTCTTGCTAATGAACTACACACACTCATAGCCATTAACCACTTTTCTTCCATTTATTTTGGCTCCTTTTGTGTGCTCAAGTCCATCCTTGATGTGAGGATGCCTTCCATTCTTGTATTGTGGCTTCTTTGGTTGATCTTTGCCACTAGCTGCTTTCTTGTCATCCATGCACCTTTCACCCAGTATGGTATTCAACCTAGCAATCTCCTTCCTCATTGCTTCCATATTGGCAAGGTTAGTGGAATAAGCATTTATATCAAGATTATAACATTTTCCACAACCTTGACTAGTAGAGGGTATAGAGGTATCCATTATTTTAGAGGGATGTGAGGAGCTCTCCCAAAGAAGACTATATTGCAGCTCAAGTTCTTTGTGCTTTTTACTTAAGTCACAATATTTTTAATTGAGAGCAATATGTGCCTTCTTGGTGAGAGCATGTTCTTCTTGCTCATCGGCCAAGGCCTTGTGCAAGGAGTCCACCTCACTTCTCTCTAAAGCAAGAGCTTCCTTGCAAGCAATATACATCTTTTCTTGTTTAATAAGATCTTCATTTCTAGTTGCTAGCTCAGCTTGAACACTCTCTAAATCCTCCATTAGTTAAGTGATAAAGATTCTTGTTTTAGGATCTAAATTCTTAGTTAGCTGAACAAATTCTTCATCACTAGAATCATCATCACTAGAGGTGTCACTAAGTTTACTACTAGAGACATTACTAAGAGGTGGAGGAGATTTGGCTTTTGGTTTTACCTTCTCACCCTTTGCCATAAGACAAATGTGAGGGGAGTAGTAGCCATCATCATCAGACATGTTGTTGAAGAGCTTTGGTGGAGAGAAAGATGTGTGAATTGCCACGGTTGCCATCTTTTCTTCCTCATCACTTGAGCTGTCCTTTGAAGAATCCCAACAATGTCCAATGTGAGCTTCTCCCTTTTGCTTGTACCTCTTCTTGGGCTCATACTTATGCTCTTTGTTGCTGTCCCTCTTGTAGTTGTTGTCTTTCATCTCATGAGGACAATTTGCAATAAAGTGCTCGGTGCTACCATAATTGTAACATATTCTTTTCTTCTTGTTGGGGAACCTTCTTTGCACAACTTTGTACCCATTTCTTTTCAGCCCCTTGTGATACTTCTTTATGAAGAAAGCCATGTCTTCGATCTTCTCAAAATCAGCACCATCTTCTTCCTCACTTGATGATGAAGTTGATTCATTGTCTTGCTGCACTTGTTTGAATGTCTTGGGCTAACTTGTTGACGCTTGCTTACTACCCTTTGCTTTGTTGGAGGTGCTTGGCTTGCTTGACTTGTTTGCCTTGAGAGCTACATTCTTGATCTTCATTCCATCTAGCTTAGCTTGCAGCTCACCAAGTTTTCTTCTCTCATTTGCTTCTTCTCTTTGTATGTCAAAGGTCAACAATCTTTTAAGCACATCATTTAGGGTGAAGTGCTCAAACTTCTTCTTATCTCTAATCAATGTGACTACGGTTTCATTCCTAGATGAGTAAGCTTCCAACATAATCTTGACTACCTTGTGGTCATCTAGCTCATCACCACCATAGCCTCTAATCTTGCCTACTAGCACCATCAATCTATCAAACATCTCCTGTGGCCTTTCTCCATCAACAATCATAAATCTATTTAGCTTGACCATCAACAAATCAATCTTTATTTTTCTCACTGTGTCAACCCCTTCATGAGCAAGATGTAGAGTGTCCCAAATCTGTTTTGCTACATCAACATTCATCACTCTATTGTACTCATTTCTATCCAAGGCACTAAGAAGAATACTTGTTGCTTGGCCATTGAGATGGATGGCTGTCATCTCCTCATTTGTTGGTTCCTCGGGGTTCTCCGGTGCCTAAAATCCATTGCAAACAATTTCCCAAAGACCGGGGTGAAGTCTAATAAGATAAGCTCTCATCAAGTGCTTCCACTTGGCAAAGTTAGTCCAGTCAAAGTGAGGTAACTTACCCGCGGGTACATTGATGAAAGATTTACGATCATGATTGTTCAAGTATAAATAATTAAAGGATATGGCTGCATATTTCTTCTTGTTGTTTTCTTTGCTGCTCTTGTCCTTCATCTTCATCTTCTCATCCTTGGAGGCATGATACGATACATCATCATCACCATCGTCGGAGCTGCTTGATAGCTCACTTGATGATGCATCATATTTGTTGCCTTCCTCCTTCTTCTTCCTAGCTGCCCTTCTCTTGGCTCGTTCTTCTCGAATTCGCCTTCTATCTTCTTTTCTCTTCAGCTTTTCTTTGAGCTTTCGCTGGTCTTCCTCCTTCTTTTTCCTTTCTTATCTTTTGGCTATCTTTGTGGCTCTTCTTTGTTGCCTTTCTCTCCTCCTTTCACCATCGGTGGAGTTGAGGGGAGGAAGAGATGCATTGCCATTGCCGGTAGAAGGCGATAGCTCGGCCGCTTCTTTGTTCGCATCAACAACCTTGACGGTTGCTGCAGCCGGCTCACGACCGGTCCTCGAACCTCTGCCGACCTCCATACTTCACGCGGTGAAGCGTATACGAAGCAACGAGGCTCCGATACCACTTGTAGGATCTGATGGACGTCAGGAAGGCCTAGAGGGGGGGTGAATAGGCCTGCAAAACTCAGCTCCAAATTTTATCAAATACTGGGAGCAGGACGGCACTGCCGGCCTATAGGGCGGCACTGCCGGCCTCTCTAAAAGGGTGCAAACTGGAATCTAATTTTGCAGTTAGAAACTACACAGCATGACCTACTCAATCCTACAATATCACACAGAGAGCCAGCTCGAAGACTGGTTGCCACAGAAAACTCGAGTAGGGCAAGATTGAGCCAAACCCTAACCAACCCTACTCAAACAACCACAAGTGAATCAGCACACAAAGACAGCGATTTATCCCGTGGTTCAGCTCGCCACCAAGGCCTGCCTACCTCCACGTTGTTGAGTAAGCCACAAAAGGCTTGGGCTTGCCACCAAGGCTTGCCTTACCCTTGTTCTCAAGTCAAGAGTGTTACCTCTCAAGATGAGGGGTGATTTACTAGCTGCCAATGAAGTTTACAAACCTCCCAAGGCTGCCACACCGGTTGGCAAGCTCAAGGGCGACGCCTAGCCGGCTAGGAGCAAGCTCCAAAAGTAATAAACCCTAGAACCACTGGCCAAACATGAACCAAATGCTCTTAGACTTTGGGAATCAGTGGATCTGCTCTCCAATCGAGTTTTGCTACCTTTTCTCTCAAGTTTTGATGGTGGAAATCAAAGGTTTGCTTGGAAGGTTGAGGAGCAACAATGGAGGAGAGAGAGAAGTGAGCACTGGTGTTCTGTAATGGTCTGAATCGAGGAGGAAGAAGAGGTGTCCGTTGGGACTGTCCAGAAGGGTTTAAATACCCCTACGGACTCAGGTGTCCATTATGGGCGGCACTGACGCCCTCATAGGGCGGCACTGACGCCCTGGCCAGAACAGGAATTGGTTAAAACTGTTTCTGTGGCTATTCTGGCTAGGTGAGAGGATATTAATCCAGGAATATGAGCATCTGGTTCCACTTTTGACCAATGGTCCTTGGATCCCCCTTTATAGTACGGCGGTTCCTAAACTCAATATTCAAAGTATAAAAGAATTTAACCACTCCTTTGAGTCCAGGCAGCCATCATATGGAATTGGGGTACCCTCCGACCTGTACATCATCCTCTCTTTTATGATTTCCTGCTTGTCATCTCGATAAATCTCATTAGTCCTCTAATTTAGTGGTCACCATCACCAAAACCCACATTAGGGCTTGATTGCACTTACAATAAGTCACCTTCGCGAGTTATCACTATCTGAAAAATCAGAAAACATTCGCAAGTAAACATAGCCCAAGCCTCACGCCTATGCTATAAATACTACTTCAATTAAGAAGCTATCAAGATCAAAGTACTCAATAAGAGTTGCAAACTAGAAGAATAATATGAATAAAATACTTACTTTAATCAGAAGTTGACTACCAAATGATCTCAAGATGTAAACTTCGGGCGAGAGAGGTTGATCCTGAAGAATACGGCGACGAAGAAGCACCGATAGGCCGGAACTCCTCTAGAACTCTGCTCTCCAACTCTATCTCTCTAATCTATAAACAAAAACTAGTACTAGATGAACTAGCCTCTCTTGATTGCTAGCCCAGATCTACTAGATATGAATTAGGGTTTCTGACTCTTCAGCTCTCTATTGATCTGGCTCTCTTCCAGGGGGTTCAGGCCCATATTTATAGCCTGGTGGGATGAACATCAATCGTTGGATCAAACTGACTTAATGTAGGGCCAAGATGTATCCTCAATAGCGGTGGAGAGGTGTGCGGAAGATGACAGGTGGACCCCACCTTGGGGGGCCGGGCGGCACTGGCAGTGAGGCAGACCGGCCCCACCTAGAAGCTCTCGGTCTCCGCTTTCTTCTGGTGTCTTCTGGATCCTTCCTGATCCCAATGCCGATATTTTCCATCGCGGTCAAGTTTCATGTCTTTTATACAATTTAATCCTCAATTATGCACTTTTCGGATAACTATCTGAAAAATAAAAAATTCACCAAAACTCGTGGAAATTGTCAGTAATAACCTCCTATTCTATGATATTATTATAAATTGCAAGGAAGATTGGCGGTTAAAAATAGACGTTATCTACCGTCAACATTACTCTATATTCCCTGTTCTAGCTTAGCAGGTAGTCGGCACTTTGCATTTTGGTTGCCATGTCGTTCTAATTTCTTTTCTGACAAACTCTTGATTCTGTATTTCCATTATATCTTTTAGTAGAAATGGAGGATGCCCTTGGTTCGAAAAAAAAAATACAAACATGTGGAAAAGCTATACAAAAATGATTAAAAAGCGCCTTATTAGCATGACATGTCACATTGACAAAAAAATAGCAACGATTAAGTCCATCATATGTTGATTAGAGTTTATATCATATACATGCAAGTTAGATCTAATAGAATATGGAAATAAGATCTAGTTGGAAGATATTTTACCTATTTGCTAAGTATATATGATTCTTTCATCTATTACCCCTTGCTTACCATTTATTAGCTGTTAAGAGTAGTTTTAGTGGTACCAAGAAAATTGAGATAAGAATTAGAGCATTGATGAAGAACTGAACTGAGGACTTCGTTGTATATTCATGCATGCATCCATGCAGTTAATGTCTACATTCCACTAAAATCAACCAAGCTTGCTTGCCGTTGGTGCATGGCCAAAGAAATGCTTCGTATGATGCCTATGAGTAAATTGCCAATGTCTGTGCATACACCCTCCACACCTATAAAACTTGACGTTTTGGACAAAGACACGGTCTCTAAAACCAAACTTTATCTGTTATTTTTTATTAATATAATATATATAAGAATAACTAAAACTAAAATTATTTGTATAAAATTTGGGTTTCAAGGTAAATCTATATGTATAAGTTTCATCTTATCAAACTAAATATTTTAAAAGTTATTGATAGTTTATATTTCCAATATTTGATCCAAACAAGTTAAAAAATGTTTGATCCAAACCTTGTCCAAAACATCAAGTTTTATAGGTATGGAGAGAGAAGACTTTTGCCCTGGTATTCCTCATGCCTAATATAAAATCAAAACTGAAAAATCATCTTACGTCTAAAAAATGATAACGGAGAGAGTGACCAAGCTATTAATCAATTAAAAAACGAAGAGTGACCACACCACGTACTCAGCCGCAACATTACATTTGGGAAATCTATAACTCTTATAAACCTAAACCGTGTAAAAGCTACTTCTCTCCATCCCGATTGGTCCATGCCTATGCTAGTGATGTCGGTGACATCATCAAAGGAATTACCTCCACTAAAGCTCATTTATTTCCCACTAACTTTTTCTTTTGAAATAGAAAAACAGTCGTAGCACCTAAACCAAGTATCGTAATTAAAATCCAATTGCACCATAGTATTCCTCGCAATAAACTCTTCAAAACAAGACCCCACATGGATATATTTCGATAATTTAAACCGTTTCTAAGCAAAAACCGTTTATAAGAAAAAAAATTAGTAAAACTACGTATCCCTCCGAAATATGCATAATTTTATGAAGAAAAACTCCTAGAATTTTGGGCGGGGGATGACACTTAGGTATAGTAAGGGTGGGGGTTTGGGTAGATGAGATTCGGGTGATGGTCAGTTCAACTAATCTATACTATGTATATTAATGAATACAACCTCCATAATTGACCTACTACATCTATATATATGTATCTACTAATTTATAGTTTCGACCATTATAAACTCCTTATATTTCTACTTCATACCCGCAGCAATGCGCGGGGCATCCTACTAGTTAATTAAAAGCAGGGATTATTTCTCCTTCTAGTGTTTGCCGCCGCAGAATCAGAACTAGCCCTCGAGAAAAGCTCCCAAGACTTGGACTATACGCTCCTGCCATTTGCTGGATCATCATGCACGATCGACTCTCTCGCTCCGTCGTCCTTCATCTTCTTGCGTGCAGCATCGACAGCAGACGTCATCACCATTAACAGTACGTCACACGTGATCTGTGACTCCTAGAGTTGCTTTCTCCCAGCATTCTTAGGCCTTGTTTAGTTCCATGCAAGTTTCACTGAAAGTTGCAAGTTTTTCCACTCTCTCTCCATCACATCAATTTCTATCCGTATATATGGAGCATTAAATGTTAGTGAAAAAAATAACTAATTACATAGTTTTGTTGTAAATCACGAGACGAATCTTTTAATACTAGTTGGGCCACGATTAGACAATATTTGCCAAATACAAACGAAATGCTACAGTTACAACTTTTTCCAACACTTTTCATCTAAACAAGGCCTTAGTAGCAAATCCGATGGACCTGCTGCCCGTTGGGTAGTGACAGTTTTTTTTTTTTTTTTTTTTTGAGTATATATATGCTCACTCTTAATCAAGTGATTGCCAGCCTTCTCCAAACTCGATCGCAACAAATCTGCTCACTCAGTCTTCTTCAACATAGTAGTAACTACCAGCACATAATTAAGAAGCAATGATGCCTTCACAAATGAATCTCGCTGCCGTCCTCCTAGTCGTCGTCCTCCTCGCACCCGTCGTTATGGCAGCTCGTGGTATGTACATACACGTGCACATGCATATGAACTACATGTTGCAAGCGGAGATGTCATTTGATTAATCTTTTGCCTAAAGTTTCGACATTTGTTTTGTTGCTTAAGATTATCGTCTGAACCATATGCATGCAGAGTTGGCGTTCATTGGGTTTCCTTGCAGAGAACACCTGAGCGGCAATTTCAAAGGGATATGCATTGGACTGATACACGACAAAGCCTGCAATAGAGTATGCTTAGCCGAAAGCCCCGACAACTCTAAAGGCTTCCGTAACTTTTTCCAATGCTGGTGCCAACCCAAATGCACCTGAGACTGAGGCTGTTGCAAGCGCTCCCATCCATCAATGATACAATGATCCCCACCTGAACAGTGATCTGATCCTTTCCAGCCCTCAACCCTCATCTCATATACAGTAATAAATTTCTACGTTGCCGACCGGCTGCTTACTTATTTTGTGTCGTGGACTTACGAGTCACACAATAATAAATTTGTATTTTATTATGCAAATATTGTTGACGATCAAAATTGACATGTCATGAAAAAAGGAACACCTCTTCAAATGTAAATTGGAATTCATAAAATAAAACTGCAAATTGATTTCTCCATTTCCTAGCTCATGTGGAGCCATCAAAATGCATGAATAGGTCGCTCAATTTAGACTCGGATATAAAGAGAGAGTTAGGATAATTATGAAATCTTTACCAAGAGGAAATCTGAATATTCTGATTTTTATTTCTAGAATCGAATCCAAGCCGATTCTAAGTGCATCTCTTGATGTATTTAGATTCTTCGCGAGGCAAAACCTTTCCATCCTAAAAGTACTAAGGGCCATGGCCAATTAAGGGTATCCAATCGATCAAAATTACATCTACTGACCTTTTTTCCCTTACTTTCCCAAACCCTAAATTTTGTTCTCCCTTGGCTTTGTCTTGACGACCTTTGAAGGTGGTCTAGATGGCCTACCAATCCTAGAGCAATCCAAGGTGTGCTTGCCATGATGGATCCCTCCTAGCTAGGTGTGCATTCATTTTTTTTAAGAACAGGTGAGCATTCATTGGTCTTTATCTGAGCTCTCCAATGAAACCGGACCATGGGCCTCGGCCCGCGAACCTATCCAGCTAGCCGCCATCACCTTCACTTCCTTCCCGAAGCCCGCCTGGGCGTCGACTCACCTCTTTCCTCAACCACAGTTCCTTGGCCCAAGAGGCCAGCATCCACACCCCTCGCTTCACCAATTTGTGTTTGCTGCATATGTGCAGCGGAAGCCGCCGGTCATACCCACTGATCATCAGCACATTGCCCCTTCCCTGACATTGCTCCGATAGTGTTCGCCGGAACTAGTCCGTGTCACATTGAATGTTTGGATCCTAATTAAAAGGAGTAAATATTAGTTGTTTATAAAAATAAATTCAGAAGTCATAGCTAATTTGCGAGACGAATTTATTATGCCTTATGAATCCATCATTAGCACATATTTATTGTAGCACCATATTATCAACCATGATTAATTAGGCTTAATAGACACGTCTCAGAAATTAGCCTCTATATGTATAATTAATTTTATAATTAGTTTACGTTTAATATTCCAAATTAATATCTAAACTGTCGATTTAACAGGGAGAAAAAATTTCCTTACATCCAAACAGGGAGCTGAAACATGCCCTCGAGAAAAGCTCCGAAGCGTTGGATTATTCACCTGCCATTTTCTGGATCATCATGATCGATCTCTCGCTCCGTCCTTCTTGTGAGGTCCAGGGGGACAAGGACGATGTTAGGCAAGCACTAAATGTATGACGTCGTTTCAAAATAACTGTTTTGGGTTTTCCTCAATCTATAGAAAATACATGTAATATTTATATCTCTCTAAATAAATTTGTTAAATACTAGATTCAAATAACTTTCTAAAGATATTAATTGTGTAATATAAATATTAATATTTTTTAAAAATATATTTAGTTAGAGTTATTTTTTAGAAAACGACAATGATATTTATTTTAGGATGGAGGGAGTATGATTTTTTTTTTTTTTTTTGAAAAGGTGAGCAGAGTCAGGATACTCGCGTCGCGTCATGCGTGCAGCATCGATAGCCCGTTGGGTAGTGATAGCTCGCCATTAATTTTTAGAATTGCTTTCTTCTTAGCAGCAAATCCGATGGATCTGCCCGTTGGGCAGGGTAGTGATAGTTTTTGTTTGCTCACTCTTTAGTCAAGTGATTATTACCAGACCTCTCCAAACTCGGTCACAATGAATCGGCTTGCTCGCTCATCAGTCTTCTTCAACATACTACTCCAACTTCCAACTGATAATTAAGAAGCAATGACGCCTTCACAAATGAATCTCTCTGCCATCCTCCTGGTCGTCGTCCTTCTGCTACCCGTCGTCATGCAAGCTAGTCATGGTATGTACGCGTGCACATGCATGAACTACATGTCACAAGCGGCGATGTCATTTGATATTTTGATTAGTCTTTTGTTGAAGGCAAAGATACAAAATAATAAAAGATTTATCATATCAGTCACATCACACATGCATCAATCAAAGCTAAAAAAAAAAAATTATGTCTAAAAAAAAAAAAAAAATCATATCAGTCACTTATATGATTTTATATCTATTTTATAAAAGTATATTTCTCAATTAGTTAGTTAGAAAATAAAAAAAGGAAGTATCTAGAGATACCAATGGTACTTTCTTAACCATAGTAAAAGGTCTCGAAACCTTAAAGGCGGTAGTGCGGGAGTGGGTCGTTAAAACCTACACAAAGCTAGCATGCGGCAGTGGGTCGTTAAAATTACCTCCGCGGCAACAGCTTCCATCGATCCACTTTTAGGTTAACCAACTTTCCCAGGCGTGCACATGGTATAGATGCCTGCTATCTATAAAATGGTTATATATATATATATATATATATATATATATATATATATATATATATATATATATATATATATATATATATATATATATATATATATATATATATATATATATATGTCATCTATAGACGATGTACTGGTTATCTTGTGCTAATCTACAAGACACCCATATTAAATAATTAAGTGCCATTGGATGTCGTCGGCCGATTGTTTTCTAGTATCAATTTCACCGGTACGTAGTGCGGGATGTTAGTGGGTTGTGTTGTTGCTGTGGAGATGATGCGTTATGAATTATGACTGCATGCAGTAATCATTCATGGAACCTTAGTTACATGCTAATAATGGCCGGTGTGCATGGGCAATGCCTTACAAGAAATTTTATATGGTCAAGTTTCTAAAACGAACTGATTGATTAGTAAACTAATCAACAGGGAAAAGGGAAGACAAACGAGAGGGTACCAATATGAAACAACCTTTTTTCCTTCCGAATGATCAAGAGAGAGGTGGACCTAGTCACTGGATATGTACTACCATTGCTAAGATGTATTTTTATAGATCGGCAAAAGGGATTTGCGTAGGCACTTTTCGCCCTGATGACTGTGGTTAAACGCATGTGCAAATCGACATTAATTTGCACATGCAGGCCCAGCTGCTGCCTGGCCTTGTTAAGCCGACGGTCAACATGGCAATGGGGCCCCGATCCCCGATTCCCCGTGGGGAATTCCCCTATTAGGGGACGGGGATGGGGCCAATTTGATCCCCATGGAGATTTAAACGGTGGAAAAGTGATCCCCATCGGGGCTGACGGGGACGGGGATGGTAGCACGTCCCCCGATCCCGATCCCCGTAACCCCGCCCCGCCAAACAGCTGCTCAGATGCGAGTACGATGAAAAGGCCCATCTGCGAGCAGCTGAATATATATATCGCGACTAACCCTAGTTCTATCTATTCATTCATTCCCCTCCCAGTCCCAGTACCAGCCGCCCTCCACGCCTCTCTCCGCTCCCCTCCTCTCTCCTCTGTTCTACCTTCCAGTCTTCCACACACGGCGCAGGCCCTTCACTCGTTAGGGCATGGCGGAGCACGCATCCGATGATTGGAGCCACCGCAACGTACTTGTGCAACCTGCTGGCCCTTCCCTATGGTGTTCGAATCTAGCCAGAAACCAGCAAGCAACAGTGACGGGTCTCCACTCTGCACTTCCGATTACTTGCTCCAGTTCTTCAATCCCTTTTTAAATCTTCTGCTAGCATGTGGTCTGTGATGGCAACGATGTATGGACAGCGTGCTTCAACTGTAAATCACGCATCACGTGTTCTAAGAGCCTTCATACGCTCTTTTGTTTCCGAGCAAATCTAGACACTTTTGATACACTGTGCGGTTTTTGCCATTTCATACTCCCTTAATACTACCATAATATCGCCCTAGCATCCTCTAGGGATGAAGTCTGCTGTATCGTCTGCATCAGATTTGTATACTTCTAGCTGGGAGGTTGAGGTGCAGCTCATCCTCCCTTTCTTCATTCTAGCCAGGCTGCGAGCTTGTGCGTAGCTATGCATCGATTCAGGTTGTCCACTTAGAAACACGCCATATATTTTTTAAAAAATTTGTTGCATGCCTGCGGGTTAGGCAATTCTATGTCTTTACGCTTCATCTTAGATGTAATACTCCCGCTCATTTGCTTTTTGTTTTCCTTTGTTGGCGGCCTCTTCTATAGAATCAGCGGACCTTTTTGACTCTGAATCTATTAGTTGCGGGAGTCGATCCTTGCGGCTTCTTTTTGATTTTTGGGGGAGGGTCTAGGATTATCATGTCTTCGGCCGAAGATGAAGGATTATGGGGAGGCGAGAAGGTGGAGGAGGTGTAGCCCCCACAATGCTCGGGTTGACAAAGTGGGGGTAGGGAGGCGGGCCAGGAGCGATTCCTTGGGGGTGATGGAGGGTGGAGGCGGAGATACCTCATCTCGTCCTAGGGGGTTGAGGGGCTGGAGAATGAGCGGGCGCATCATGAATTTGAGAGCTTGGTCATGACATCTGTCCGGTGAAGATTCGACTTCATCCTCATCATTCGAGGACCCTTGGTGGTGGGAGCTTCATGTCGCGGCTTCGTAGGGACCACGAAGATGAAGGTTTGAAAGGGCAGTAGCGTGACCTATCTTTTACTGCGTGAGGGTAATCAATGGGTATCTTGTTAAACTTTTGTCGTAGAATTCTATCAATGGTGACATTCCAATAACCCAAAAGGAATTGGTTGACCATTAGTTAACCCATCTCCTTTAGGCCCAAGCACTGGCCAAGCCCAGCCACCTTATGCTGTCGTGCATTGTTGGCGGGATGTACTGAGCCCTCATTATCCGCTTCGTTATGTTGTCCACCGGATGAGGTAAACTTCGCCTCGGCATCATCCATGGGGGTCGATCCACAGCTACTCATGACCCTTAACCGCTGGGCTCAAGCATGTAGGGGCCGGGGCCTTCTGAATCAATGAGTGCGAGGACCTCATGCTTCGGAGGCCATAGCGACAAGTTGGTTAACTCTTTCTTCCATTATCTTTAGCGCGGTTCTCATACATAGCTTCTTTGCCGCCTCTCGTTCTTGTACTAGCCCTTGTGTGGCTCACGATGAAACAATGTCCTCCTCGAAGCTGCCCTCCGGTTCCACAAGACCCGGCTCTGCGCTTGTGCGGCCAGGTGCTCCTTGTTACCAAATTAGTGCGGGAGAGCGCGTCGCGTTCTCCCACTGTCACGGGAACCCTGCGTCTCCCCTTGGTTCACCTCGCGGTTGAGAGTGGAGATAGTCGCGAACGTGCCCGCATGTTCATTTTAAGGGACCAGCGTGCCATCTTCAATATTGCGTTTGGCACCCCTGGCCATAACAAAGTGAAGAAGCCTAATCGCATACCGGTCGGCCGAGTCTCGAGAGGCGTAACACCACGGCGTTTCCATCTCCTCAAAAACTCCTTCTCCCATTGGGGCACCTTACTAGAGCCTTCCGCGCGAGCCGAGGCGGTGAGGATTTGTCGAGCTTTCGCTGAGTTTTCCTTGTTTGCTTACGCACTCAAAATCCTTATACTAAACATACGAGTTGCTATATCGAAACTTGAATTCTTCCAGGTGAGGGCCTCTGCTTGTGTGGTGGTCACCTTTATCAAAGTCGGGGATCCCTCACAGCTCATTGATATATTCGCTTTTGCAATTTTCGTGTACACTAACTCTGGAAAGGCGATCCCCATTTTCTACAACCCTTTTAGACTGCAGCTCATCATAATCCACACGAGGAAAGTGAAATATCGCTGAACTTATTGTCCATAACTCCTTCTTCAAAGTTCGGGGAACCTTCCATGCGTCATCTTGCTTTTCCACATCAGTGCTCTAAAGCTTTTATTTGGGAGTGAAAGTCCCTCGCAAGATTCCGAAGGATAGTCTTGTATGGCTAGCGCCCGCGCCTTGGCGAGTAGTGGCTCGAGCTTGGTCGAACTCAAAGATGTGCCGGTGCGCATCCTTTCGTATGGAAGCAACTTGACGCACCGTGCTTGGACCTTGGCACTTTCTGCGCACCGGATCCCACTTGGTTTCCTCGCGTTTGAGTCGGGCTGCACAAAACCAATTAGTCGCCTTAGGTGCTCCCTTGCATTTATTGATTAGAGTGCTTGTAATCATTTAATTATGACCTAACAAATATACCTCTTCGTCTTGGTCAAGCGCGGAGACAAGCTGCTGAGGGGGTCCATGCCGTCATACGCTTCACCATCATCATTGGCACCTTCGTTTCGTCCATTTTGGTGGTCCTTACGGTGGAGTGCGTAAGTAGTGTTGTTAGCCGCTTCTTCCGTTGCTTTGGTTGTTCGGCGTCGGTGGTGGCGACGATGAATGATCATTGTTACGCACACTTTAGATGGTTGTCGAGACTAGATTTGATGGGTTGTTTAATTTGGCTACATGGAATATAACAGGAAACCCTATATTATTAGAAAACAACATACACATATTTAATACACCAATTTAGAACTTAAGCCAAATAAATTATAATGACCTTCAACACTACAAGTCCGGCCAGCAATATGAATTACTCGCATTGTACACTATCATATAACCTCAAATAAAAAGGCAATGACCATAACTAGAAAGAAAATGATGATATCCTTGAGTGTCAAATCCTATCTCTGTGGCAGCCTTGTCTCCGATCTCAATTTCCCTAGTGTGTAGAGGAGAACTACGAGTGCTGCAGCACAGGGGAACCGCGGTTTGCACACACGTGCCATATATGCATAGTAGGCCTCGGTTGCTTGATAGTAGTATCTCTTGTGCGTGCACCCGGGGTAGCAATTCACTTGGGGGATGGCACTCTTCCCAAGTGCGGTAGATGCACAGAGCACGGTCAACAAACACTACATACCGTTTTCCCATTGTTGCCTAAAGATTGAGACAATTTAATTGAGTTTGAAATAATTAATGCATCATCATACTTATGTCGGAAGCAAAGTAATCAGTAGCCTCCATTTTCATACAAATAATGTACATATATAGCAAAGAAATCTACCCTTAATTTTCATGCAAACACATAAACATATTCTTTTCAAATTTAGACTTATTAAGTGATGCAAATGTAAACATACAAAAGGCTGAAAAATAGACTTAATCATATTTTATGCTCGATATAGCAAACATACACAATCATATTTTTAAGCCGCAGCCGGTTTATTCATATTTCATGCACATATAGAAAACAAGCGTAATTAAATTATATTTCATGCAAACAAAGAAATAGTGGTCACAAATTCTTCATAAGCTGACAAAGCAAACATACTTTGGTCCACAACATTGATCCTGGATGCCAAATCATGGATTTAAACATCTACAAGAAATAGGACAAAAATTGCATAGTGGCATTTCGCCGAGCACATGGAGGGCGTTGGCGCACTCACGCGTGGAGAAAGGTGGAAGAAGGTGGCCAGCGGCTCCTCATTTGATTACGGTGGCGTCGGTGCCCGGGAATGGCGGCGGCGGGGGTGGAATGGTGGTGCGGCTTCCTTCGCGGCGAAGGTGCTCGATGGCGCGGAGCATGGTTGCGGCGGCGGTGCTTCGGCTGAAGGCGCCCAGCGTCGACGGCGCCGACGGCGTGCGGCGGGCGGCGTCTGCGAGCATGAGTCGCGGGCGTCACGAGCCGATGAGAAGATGGCGGCCGGTGCGTGCTCGCGGGGCGTCGTAGTGGCGGGAAAGCGGCGGTCTGCGGCGGAGCGGCGAAGCGGCGTACGGCGGCGAGGCCTACCTCGGCGTCGAGCAAGTCGGCAAAAGCTAGCTTGAGATAGGCGGGACACGCGTGCCCGATTCAATATATATAGGAGGCACCTTCCCATTTGCTTAGGTGCCAAACAACAATGCGACGCGAAGACCCCCTTGACTTACGTCTACTAGCCAGCGATAAATACCCCTTCCTTTGCCGGTGCCGATTTCCACCACATGCACTGATAGTGTAAAGAAATAAGAAGATTTCGGGTTGATCTTGTAGGCGAGCATGACAGCGTCTTTGCGGTGGTTGAGAGGCGTGGGGCTTTTGGCCTGTGGCGGTCTACGGTTTGAAAACCCGCAGCTCTAAATTTTTAAAAAAATTTAGCAAGTTAACTGCTTCGATAATAGTTCAATTAAGTTTAATTATGGAATAAATCTGAAAATCCTACATAGCGCAATGGTTAAAAAGCACTTCACTCTGTGCCTATTAGGCGGGGTTCGAAACAAATGCAGTGCAAATTTTTTTATTTTATTTTTATTAATATACATTGATGCGGTTTAGTTTAGGATTTTTATTTTTCTATTCAATATTCACTGTATATTAAATAATAGGTAATTACTGCCCTTACTAATTTAGATTAAAAAATTTCATAATTACTTTTTATTTGATACAACTTCACGGTCCAAAATTCAAATTTGATAATTTCAAACTAAAAAAACTAGTCACATTAATATAGTCGGGCTTAGGTGGATAGAGAAGCTTGATTTAGATAAATTTAGAAAAAAATCGTCTCTACTTGGAATTAGGATGAGGAGAAAAAGCGCTAAATCTCATCAATCACATAAAATCAGAGAAATCGGACACAGGCACCATGAACTAGTGATGAACATGTATGATTTAAGTTTTTTATGTGATTGATGGATTTATAAGCTTTGTTTTTTCTCCCTCATCTAACTCAAATGAGGATGATCTTGTTCCCAAATTTGTCTAGGCTCCAACTACTCACGACCATATATATCAATATTATTTAGTTTAATTCTTTCAAATTTTTAATTTGAAATTTGGAGAGGTTACTTACTACATTTTATGCATGATATAGTGTCTCGAATCAAAAGTTTGAACATCAAACTTGGTGGTCATCGTTACTGCAACTTTTTATTAATGCCTTTTCACCATTTATTAATGCCTTTTCACCATTGACAATTTTTGAACCTTTATGTGTGAAAAATGTTAGTATAATTTAAATCTCACGGCCCAATTTGGGCAATGATTTGTGAACAAAATTATTACTCTAACTCTCAAATGGAGAAATGACCCAAATAAAAGTTGTACATAATCATGAGTGCACCAACTTTGCGTTCAAATTTTTTGATTTAGAGGAAATTACATGGCTCAAATTAGTAGAGATTTGAATTTTGAAGTGTTTTCAATATTTTCACACACATTGTGTTGGAAAAAATTGTCAAATGGTGAAAAGACATTAATAAAAAGTTATAGGGAATGATGAGTCCACCAAGTTTGATGTTCAAAAAAAAATTTTTGATTTGAACACTATATCATGCATAAAATGTAGGTGCAACCTCTCCAAATTTTGAAATTTCAAAATTTGAAAAGAGCAAAACTAGCTTCACATTGATATATGGTCGAGCGGTAGAGCAGAGCTTGATTTTTAGACAAATTTAGGAAAAAGATCATCTCATTTGGAGTTAGGATGAGGAGAGAAAAGCACTGGTTACAAATCTCATCGATAACACACCAAAATCCAGAAATCACTGGATTTCATAGAGATTTGCCTAGATCTGATTTCACTGATGTACTGCATTTATCTCCTCATCTAACTCCAAAATGAAAGTTAGCTTTTCTGAAATTTGTCGATAAAAATCAAACTCTATCCCTACTATGACCATATATCAATAATGACAGATTTTCAAGATGAAATTTTTCAAGATGGCAGAAATTTGAAAGAGGTTTCCACTACATTTTATGTATGATATAGTGTCTCAAATCATTTTTGAACATCAAACTTGGTGGACTCATTATTCCTACAGCTTTTATTAATGCCTTTTTCACCATTTAATAATCACGCTATGTGTTGCATTTATTATAGGTTGAACCCTTATCGTGGCGGTTTGCTTGCACTTTCGGCGTGAAAATATCTTTCTTCTGCGGTTTAGGTCAAAACCGGCCTGATCAATGCACAACTATATATATGTATAACCAGCGCGCGCAGTGAATATTACTTTCCTCTCACTCTCTCCTCTCACTCTCACTCTCACTCACTCTGTGTCAACCTATGGCTCCTGGATATGCTGGTATGGCTTCTTGTATATTATTATTATTATTATCAAATGTCTATTATATGCATTTTTGAAATATTTTTGATTTATTTTACTTGGGGATGGACAATGGACACTCCACCACCAAAGCAACACTGGTTTCCACCACAGCGATGAGTGGTTACGCTCTCGGACCTTAAATGGAGTTTCCCTTGACACTTTCTTATCCGAGCTGTGTCGAGAAATATTTGTCTCCATAACAGATTGTTGGTTATATACATGTAGTACGCAGTATATATGTGTATCTCTGTATATATATATATATATATCTGTCTATATATGTGTATATATATCTATATCACCTATGTACGAACTATATCTCAGCCAGTGGCTGCAATCAACACTTACCTATGCGTCGAAGATAGTTGAGGGACGAGCATTCGTGATGCTGCGTGGTCGAGTTGTGGAACATGTGAACTGAGAGCTTCTCCATCCCTAGGAGGCCTCCATGAGGGTATCAACAGCGTGTGCAGAGAGCCGAGAGGTACGGCAGCCTTTCACGCTTAAGTGCTCAGGAGTTCAATGCAGGTGTTGCCTATTTATGTTTGCATGCACTTTGGGCATTCACGATTACTCGTCCTTCAGAGATCACGAGGGCTTAGCGTGCGAGGTGAAAATCGACATGGGAATTTGCCAAAATCATGGCGACCTACAACTAGATGGATGTGTTAGCCCTAACCATAATATTTTTATATATATCTCTGTATTTTTAAATATTAGATCACTTATTGAACTATCTCTAATTTTTCTCTGCCCGATTCTTTTCCATGATTATACATATCTTGCATGTACCTTGTCGGCCACTCTAGATCAAGCTATTGAAGCGGCTTGGTTATTCACGGAACTATGATGCACACTTTGGCCAGACTCACTACACAAGGATGCGGTATGGCATAATAATTCTTGAGGGGTGGCCACAGCAATAGTGCGTATAGTAGGTTATATCTATGATTAGGCCATGGTGTGTTCATGTTTGTGTGAGGCACGAGAGTGCACTATATGAGCATTGGCCTTCGTTGACGGGAATGTGAGTTACACCATTACGTGATATACACTACCATGAATGGATAACGACTGTGCCACCCAAATTTGGTTAGGAAGGTTAATTTTTACTTTGTTTTTGTATAGCTTTTTATGTATATTTATGTGTTAGACTATGCAAAAGCTTGTCTCGGTTGTTTTATCTTGTTCTACATTACATGTGCGAGAGAGAATACAAATTACGTATTTAAAAAATACAAATTTAAACACACACACATACAAATTACATTTTATTGCAAGGATACAAATTACATTTATTTCAAAAATACAAAAACCTTGTTTCTACCATAAGGTCAAAGTTACGGTCGAGTATACAAACACATAAAAAGATAACCATCTAGAAACATTCTTCTAGCACTCCAGTGTCGGGTCGAAGAGGATGCAAAAGAATGTGAGGAGATGGTAGTAGAAAACTAGACCTTTGGAGGGTACACAT
>JADLZL010004103.1:0-70640 GCA_015844335.1 Chrysopogon serrulatus
TAAGTGCCTTAGGTGAAGGTGTTCATGTTAGAACACATTGGAGTTAGCAAATTTGAAATGCTTGTGAAAAATGGAACTTAGTGCAATCTAGTTGCATAAACTTGATTAATCTAGTGCCCCTAGTGGGTATTTCTTTGGACAAAGTTGAGTCTTCAATATTCTAGGGTTTTCCAACAATATTTATCCGGTGGTGTGCGCTATAGAGTTTTTAAAATAGAGTGCACACAAGCAAGGAACAATGGAGGTACCGGATTTCTAGTGGTCACTACCATATTTTTTTTTGGTTGTGCCTTGGAGTTCTCGTTGTTGGCACCCGAGAGGTTCACCCCTTCAATGGAGAAGCACCCTCTATAGTCATTGGAGTTCTAGTGGCTAGTTGCTAGGATCTAAGGCTTCGAGGAGCCATTGAATAAGTCTGGTTGTACCTGTCTAGAAGGCACTAGAAGAAGCAATCATCAATGGTCATATGAAATTTAATCTAGACCATTAGATCTTCATTATTACCATTCCTCAAGTGGGTGTTTTTCAATGGTCACCAAAATTTTGAGTGACTCTGAAAAATAGCCCACCGACATAATCAACAACTAGTTTTGAGTGGGAATGACTGACCCTTTGAGGATTCTCTTGGCATTCTAACTGAACCATTCATCTCTTGTTAGCTTAAGAACACCTCTAACTCACTCCCTTGCTTGACTACTCATCCAAAGTGAGATTTTAGAGAGATCTAATGCATTTTCCTAGTTGATTTGTATCTAGTGGCACTAGTTCATCATTGAAGCCTTGGATTTCTTATTACTCTTGGTGGTGGTTGCCACCTAGATGGCTTGATGATTAGAGAATCATTAAGGACATTGTTAGTGATTCTTGGGTGCCTTCGATTGGTTGATTTATAAGGGGCCCTGATGCTCGTCCACATGGGGGATAGTGAAGAGAAACTTTAGTGGAATGCTCGAGGGGAGATGGAGTGCTCTTTCTTGAGTTGATTCTTGTGGTACCTAAGTTGAAGGTCAAGCTTATTAAAAAGTTTGTTAGTGTGAGTCTTGTTCACCTAGATATGCCTTAAATGAGGATGTAGGTTGGTGGCAAGCAACCAAATCTTAGGGATAAATTTAGTCTCCCTCTTACCCATGGTGGTTTGAGACTCTACACTTGTGCATTACTTTCTTGTTCATTAGCTTATCTAGTTGTGTTTTGTGTTTGTCTCTAGTGTGGTAGTGGCTCTAGTTAGTAGAGTGGCTAGTTTTAGTTGCTCTCCTTGTTTAGTTGCTAGCCCTAGCTTCGTTGATTGCTCTATCACCTTGTTACAATAATTGTTTAAGAGGCATGCATTAGGTTAAGAGAAGTAGTGGCTATTAGATTTTAATTTTATTCTAATCACTTTGCTCTAGTGTTTGTAGAGAAAATTTTAAGTCTATTCATCTATATAGTCATCTAGATCCTTACTAGCCATGTTGCTAAATCAATCCAAAACAAAAGAGTGATTGTGATCGAACTTGAGTATACATATGACCTCAAAGAAGGCAACCTCAACCTCCACCATTGTAGCTCCCTCATAGTTCAAGGAGGTGATAATTTTCTTTTGTTTTCTTTGGCTGATGTGTAGGTGGAAGAAATAGGTGTTAACATCTCCTTCAGCAAGCCAAAAAAGGTATATCCATTGGTGCATGATTTTATTCTCAAATAATGTGCATTAGTGCGTGATTTTTTTCTCAATTGAGGTCAAGCCCAAGATCTTGGGCTTCTTGGGCTTTAGAAATCACCAGAGACCTAGGCATTCAAAACCCACTTTGGCACATCAAAAAGAGAGCTAGCCCCATAGTTAGATCCATAAAAGTTACGTAAACCAAACCCCAGCCCCTAGGGATTTAATTTAAAAAATAGAGCCCTCAAATAATCTATTGTTTCAAGATACATCATATGAGAAAATTACACATGCTACAACAGTTGCAACATCCTACATAAGGAGACAATGATGCCATTTGAGTTTGCATTGCTCCTAAACTTCTATCAATGTAAAAAATATGGGTCCCTAGCTCAAATCAGAGAGTGTATCCTATGCCATCAATACTACACATAAACCATGGTCCCTTGAAATTAAAAAAAGATTGACATAGATAGGGTACCCCTACTAGTTTGTAAGCAAAAATAATATTATTGTCGGATTTTAAAGCCAATCAATGATGATAAAATAATAATCATCATCGGATTGTATTACCAACCGGTAGTGATCCCTAGCCCTAGGACCCCAAATTTTTGTTTGTTTGAAGTTCTTGGGAGCTTTTAACCTCAGCTTTAGGACTATTCACAAGATAAAAAAAAACTCTTGGAAGCCAAAATCCAGAAACTCCTAAAAGCGGGCTTTTGGTCTCTTCTCATGAGAGCTTTTTGGTCTTTTAAGGGTCATAAAACTTTCAAAAACTCAAACAAATAAGGTCTTAGGATTGAATAGTCCGTGAATTTTGTAGAGTGCCCAAAGCCAATGACCACCATACAACGACAAGCTGACATTTGCTTAGTAGCTGGTGATGACCACCATTAACACTCAAGTGCATAGATACCGCTCTAACCATCCCAAAATACTCTTTCTAAAATAAAATACTCATCTCACATAATATTTTTTTTGACTAAATTTATATGAACTTATATTAATATTTGTATCAGATTATTACTTGAAATTTAGTTAAATAAAAAGTGTTTGATTTCTTAAAAAGTATTTGATTTCTTAAAGTGCAAGATGCACATTTTTTAAGAGGAACTACTCCCTTTCGTTCAAAAATAATTTATTTTTTTATTTTTCATAACTGTGTTTGACCATTTATCTTATTTAATTTTTTATATAAATATTATGTATCTTGTTATGATTTATATTATTATTAGAGATATTTTAATAATAATTTATTTATTTTTTATAATATATATAAATTTTTTGAATAAAATGAATAATTAAACATAGTTATTGAAAGTTAAAAAGAAAAATGAATACAGGGATACTGACGAATGACGATCAGCCGAGCAAGACACGCCATGGTACTCAGGAGCATCCCTGTTTTTTTCCATCAAAAAAGCGTCGGATGAGATGAGAGTGAGACAGCCCATCGCAGGCCCGAGAAATTTCCAGCCTCTCGCCCACACGGCCGCCATCTCTGATCTCTTTATCCACGTGGCGCGCTCCCACTGGGCAGCTCACCACCACGGTACCACCAGCTGTCCACCTCCTCATCCCCCCCGCGGTGCGGCTCCCCTCGGCCCACCTCCCCTGTGCGTGCCCACTGCCTCGTCGCTCCGTAAACCCCGCGCCTCCGCCTCCTCGCCGCTCGCCGGAGGCGCCTCCGTTATGCCATGGCCGTCATCCTCTCCTCCGCGGCACCAACGACACTGACTCCTCCCGCGCGTTCCCGGCGGCAGCCGAGGAGCGGCCTCCGCGGGGGCCTCGCGCGCCTCTCCGGCGCGCTCGGCCTCGCGCACGCGGGCGCCGGCGCCGGCGCCGCACTCGCCGCGCGCCGCTCTCCTACGAGGAGGCGCTGCGCCTCTCGTCCGACTCCGGCGGTGACGGGGCCGGGTTCGCGCTCCCGGACCTTGACCTCGACGGGCTCGTCAACTTCGTCAACGAGAACCCTCTCGTCGTCGCGGGAGGCGTCGCGGCCATCGCACTGCCGCTGCTCCTCGCGCAGATTCTCGGCGGCGGCGGCGGCGGCTCCAAGCCGTACGCCGTCGTGTCCGCCAGGGCGGCCTACCAGCGGCTGCTCGAGGAGCCCGATGCGCAGCTCATTGACATCAGGCCGCTCAAGGACGCCCGGGAGGCCGGCACGCCTGACCTCAAGGATGCCAAGAAGAAGGTGGCTGCCGTGCCGTACAACGGGGAGGACAAGAACGGATTCTTGAAGAAGCTGGCGCTGAGGTTCAAGGACCCAGAGAACACCACGCTGATCATCCTTGACAAGTGAGAACCTCAGATGTTGGTTAATAACTGCAATGTGCTTGGTCGTTCTGTGTAGATACTTTAATTGTTCCCCAGTTGGATTTATTAACAGCTTATTACAATTTAAGGAAACAATTTTTCTGCATTTCATTCAAAGCAGCATGCCAAGGAATTGTTGTTAAAGGCCTTAGCCCTGCTTATATTGAAAGCAAATAGTAACTGCTGGGGAAACCAGCTTACAATAGGACCACATTCAACAACCTAACAGCGTTCAAAAGATAGGACATAACAAGGACCAGAAAGGGAAGCTAAAACAACTGCTTTTAAGGAGCTACTGAATGATAAAAGTACAAAGTACACGCTAAGCAGTCTAGCTCCTCCGAGCTTCAGGATTAGACCTCCTCCAAAGCAAAACAACACCTCTATCCAGAACATCTCCAACAGAATACCACAGGAACTATCCTTTCAGAGAATCATGTTTACCACGCACCTCAGGCCCTCTTGCTGCTTCATTATCGTGTCCTCCATCTTCAGCTTGTCCTCCGGTTTCAACATCTTCTTCCACTGTGACAGAAAATCCAGAACCTTATGGGCAATAGCTTTAGGAGATTTGATTAACAAATCATTGAAGACCCAGTCATTCCTGTTCTTCCACAACATCCAGACGATACTAGCCAAAATAACAAAAACATAGGTATCCCTCAAAGAGCCCAAACCAATTCCAAATATATCTTCAAAATGTTGAATGGAAGTTGGTCTTTCGGGCCACCTCAAACTAATTCTTACCCATACCCAGGTGATTTCAGAAATGTTACAGTTGAAAAATAAATGGTTCCTAGTTTCAAGTTTCCCACACTACTGACCTCTCAGAACCCCCTTTTCTAATTTTCAATTGGTCGCCAGTTTGGACCCTATTGTGCCAAAGCATCCAGAGGAAGATTTTAATTTTCAGAGGTAGCTTTACTTTCCATAAGTCTGTCATTCTAAGATCTCCATACCACCGTTCTTCATAAATTTATAAAGAGACTTAGTTGTAAATTTTTCATAAGCATCTGAAGCCCAGATCACCTCATCCTCAACCTCAGTTAAATTCACCATTTAGGTATATCCTTCCACTTAGTCCCTCTCTCATACCAGTCTCTTGCTTTTTCTGGACCTTGCCAAAATTGTGAACCACCTCTGTCTGCTCTGACGGAAACTTTTTACCATTTAGGTATTTCCTGTATTTTCTTCTGAGAACCTCTAAGGCCAAACTGTCATCACCTCTATCAAACATGCCAAGGAATAGCTATGGTTTTAAATCCTCAGCATCGTCACTTTGATTAATCTATGGTAATGAGTCCATATCGATTTTAAAGAACCAATTCTGCAGAGTAGGTACATGCACTCTTGGTGTGTCAAAATTTCAAAAATTAAATTGACTTGAAATTTAGTCTGTTTTCACTTTTTTTGGGGGATCAAAGATTGTTGTCATAAATACTCCTTATTATGAAAATTTCGACTGTCACGGAATCAGTTGATTTTGCTCATGTACGTATTTCTCAAATAGTAAGTATTCTAGATATGACTTGAACAAACTGATTTGTTGCATTGGGATTATAGCAAGTAAATAGTTACTGCAGTTGTGTATCACTTAAAGAGTGGACATGTGAATTACATGGGGAGTTAATAATTAGATACCTGTCCTTTAAAAGACCAGCAAGGTGTTTTATTCAGAATTAGTGATACCTCTGTCTCAAGAAGAAGACTGAGCTTGTATTATCATATTAAATTGTGAGTACTTGTTGGATTGTCATTCTTACTTGACTAGTATAGTGCCACAATATTTTCCGAACATTTATATGAATATTGTGGAAATCAGATTTGATGGAAACTCCGAACTAGTTGCTGAGCTTGTCACAGCGAATGGCTACAAAGCTGCTTTTGCGGTGAAGGATGGTGCTGAAGGAAGCCGAGGATGGAAGGTATTTGACGCTTTAGGTGGCTTGTATTTGCTGCCTTATAATAACTTTATCCACTCAACAAAGTTTCACCACTTGCTAGTGTCCCACTGCAGAGCAGTAACCTTCCCTGGAAGGCTCCTGCAAAAGGATTCAGTTTTGACTTGGGCGAGGTATTCGGGGTAAGTTATCATCCTGACTTTTTTTTTTTCGTTACTCTGTTTTCAATTATATTGTAAAAATTATAAGGTTTCAATGCATTGATTTTGGTCACTTTTATTTCTGTGACTGTTGAATGCTGAATCTACTAGTAAACTTACAGGACAGTTCAGATGGTTTGCCTGTGACAATTGGTCTCGCTGCAGCTACTGGTTTGGGAGTACTTGCCTACACAGAGGTAATTCTTGGTGTGTTTCTTTTCTTCAGGTGTTGCTTTGTTTCCTTAGACATCACGTGTGATCTATCCTGCAGATTGAGACTTTGCTACAGTTTTTGGGGTCAGCTGCTATTGTTCAGCTAGTAGTAACCAAGCTCTTGTATGCCGAGGTACATATTTCTTTCCTCTCTTCTCTTGTTTAGCTTACTTCCCCAGCCAGACTTCAGGGGCCTGTTCTTAAAGCTATGTCAGGGATGTCCTTCCTCACTGTTGAAGTTTGAATAGAAGATTATTTTCAATCATGAAACCTGACATCTATTTATTATGCTCACAGGATCGACAGAAGACACTTAAACAGATCGATGAGTTCTTTAACAAGAAGATTGCTCCGAAGGAGCTTGTTGACGAAATAAAGGTACCTAGCCATTACCTTGAACAGTTACTAATAAATATGAAACGTTCAGACATCTATTTATTATGCTCACAGGATAGATGAAATACATAAAGTTATTATTTTATTTATAAAAAACAAATCGAAAGTTTTAGAGATAAAAATATACTTTTTTAATTTGATTGAAGCATTGATCTTAGTGATATGGAAAATCTTTTTTTATGTTGTATCTTTGAACTTTGATATAAGGATTGACAGCATGCAGCCAAAATCTTTTTATGAACAGTTATTAGCGTGTACATGTGAAATATTGTATGTGAATGTTATATTGCTCATGGTCATAGATCCATGTTGCATGGTCGTGTGTGTGGAGGTACATCGTACATGAATAAGTGTATTGCATGGTTATAGTTTGCACGCGCGTATGTTGTTAGAGCGTACGTGTGCGTACGTGGTTAAGTTTTTTGTGTGTGTATCGTGAAGACTGCGTTAGCTTAGTTATTATAGTCTGAACGTGTCGGATGAACGGGTAATCATCCCGTGTTAGATTAAAAATGGAATCGTGCAAGAAATCACGGATGTTTTCAAGGAGATTTTTTTCTCCCGTTATTAGAGGAGAAGAGATATCCATTTTTTAGATTTTCTAATTTATCAAATAATTCATAAAACATAAACAATCAACAGCTCATTTATTTGTATTACTTTGTAGGTAAAGTATGTACCTTAGCATTGCCCAATAAATATGGTCATAGATCCATGTTCACTTCTCCAAGAGTGTATTGCTATGCATAAATGAGGTATCTGAAGATTGCTAGTAGTGGCATACAATTGAAAATGGAATCTGCAAGAGTAGAAACCATTTTTTGTGCATTATGTACACCTATGGTCTAAGGACTTTTAGGTTGCCTGTTCATGAGCTGGAGATTTGTTCAAATTTGAAATGCATGCCCACTGGGTTACACTGAACACTTGTAGCTGCATATCTACTTTTATCCAGCAACCATAGTCCCTTTCTCAGATAGGATTTTTTTTTTTTTATTGATGATTTGCACTAATGTTGCATTTAGACCCATGACATTTGTTTTATTATTAAAAATCTTTTATCTCACCGTTTTGTTTGAAGAGAAACTCATGTTTTCTTGAAGTACAAGAAAAAATTATCATTTAAATTTTTCAATACTTTAGAGTTCTCGAGCTTTGTGATATTTTGTCACATATATTGTTTGGCCAAATGTGATGTATTCCTGTTGGTTCTGAGCAATATGTATATGGTGTAACTAAAATGGTCTTTATATGACATTGAACATTTTCCCATATAATAATTTGTAATCTTTCCATGAATTGTTTTCCTATATGTAGTATTAATAATTGGCAGTGCTCGTAGACACTGCACATACATTTCCTTTGAAATTACTAAATATTGGCCGGAAACTCCAGTGGCAATGGAACTGCTACTGGTGAAATTCAGTTAGAATTGTTGTTTCTGAAGTACCTTCCTTCTAGAGTTGATCCAGTCAACATTGTTTTCCATAGAAAATGGTTTTTGAATATATCATGCCAAATATTTATGGTTTACAAAATTCCTCGTTCCATCCTACAGGAAATCGGACAGGCTCTACTACCTTTACCTGCTGATGCTAAAAGCCAACCAGCACCAGCAACAGCGACTCCAGTTGCTGCTACTACCGCCACACCAACCGAAGTTGCTCCTGCTGCTGCCACACCGACACCTCTTTCACCTTATACAAATGTCAGTGTAAACCTGATACTTTATAGCCATTGCACAATTGAGCCTGAATGCCCATGCCATGCTCATTACTCTGTAATTGGAATTCCATGCAGTATCCAGATCTCAAACCACCGTCACCCCCGGGCAGCTCCGCGACTGAAGGCCCAGCAGCGGCAGCCAATTCTGCACCTGTAGCAGATGCTAGCACGGAATCATCTCCTGCCACTACTAGGCCCAGACCTCAGTCACCTTACCCTAATGTGAGTGTAAACCTGAGACTTAGCCATCTGTGTAAAAATACTATTTGCATTAAGCTATGCTCATCACTCTTTGATCTGTGTGCAGTATCCAGATTTCAAGCCACCGTCCTCGCCTTCGCCGTCACCACCTTAATTAGGCAAGAGTACAAGAAACCGGGTCTAGAGGATATTAAAGTTGAGTTATTCATATGGAGCCGGCATCTCACCAAAGGTGTATGTTGTACTATGAGCCTAACATTGTGGCTATTAGTCAATGTGGCAAGTTTTCTGCAGCAGTAAATATATATGATGTAATGCCCAGTGATCATCAATGTGCTCTGATTTACTTTTTTTTTTTTGCCTTATTTTTTTTATACATGTAAATGTTGAATTACTAGCCGTGAGAATTGAGAGTTCAAGCCTATAGAGCTTGATATGTTTGACCAAAGTAATTGTGTTACAGGAAAATCAAAGTGCTCACTTGTTATTTCTATAAAAATGCTCAGTTAGTGGTGGTGATAGTTTTCTGTAAGGATCTTCTATGCAATAATTTAGCTATGCATTGACTGTGTGCTAGATACTGTCATGCACAGATAGCTTTCCTCTTTGTACTTATATATTTTATGGTTTCTTTAGGCTTAATTTTATATATCATTCAATTGTCAAAATTTTTTTTTGAATAATTTCATTAGAAACACATCACAATGTATCATCTCACTTTTACTAGGCCTAACCGGACTCTCCATTGTTAATTCTCATGCGACATGTTAGAAAATGTTCAATTCTGAAAATTCTTTTTAAAATGAGAAACATTTGGCCCTCTATTCAATGGACACTAATTGCTGTTAAAAATCATAGCCACTATACCTGATCTTTAATAATTAAAAAAAAAACTACCCAACTGTACCATCACAAAAAATACTCTAAAGGAACAACTAAAATCTTGATCTAAATTACCCCCATTATGTAAAATAACCTGAAGTGACCTCTAATTTCATCTAAATTATCCACTTCTCATTATAGAAAATAATATAAAATACACAATAAATTTCCATATATATAAATTACCAACCTTTTGAATTCTTAAAATAAATTAAATTGACTTAATTATAAATTACATATTTCTCATTATAAAAAAATCTTAAAATGCTTCTATAGCTTCTAAGTTATCTGCTTTTATCATTGTAAATATAGAAGAACTTTGGTATGAAGCAAAACGCACATAAGTGAATTCAAGGTTTCAACTAAGCACATGTTGAGTGCCATGGATATGTGCTACAGTAGTGAAAACATTAATTGGGATGGAAATGCATATAGCGTAATTGATAGCTAAACTCAGTGACAAACGAATAAACATTATAAAGTCTATCACAAACACACACATTTATTGAACATCCAGGGATTGTGGATTAGGCAAGTCGCCGGCTGGATCTTCGAGGTGGAGGGATTGCCGACGAGCTCCACACCTCCCAAGGGTCAGGCGAGGTGCGGGGTCTACACGGAGGGGTCGTGATGGCTCGCCGGAGAGGGACTCCTTCCCGGTGAAGCCAGGGACGATGATGCCTTCAAGTCCCGTCTGTGATGGTGGGAAGCCCCAAAAGGAGGATTTGAGAGGGCTTTCTAGGGTCCCGTGAGTCAGTGACTGGAGGGAAATGGAGCGATTAGATTGGTGGGAAAGACGGGTAGCCTCCTCTCGCCCACAGGATCAGCGGATGCGGGTGAGGAAGCCGGTTACCCATCACCCGTTGGAGGAGGGGGCTGAGATCCAGGAATTCTGGGGACAGCTCTAGTCAATCCCCAATTCCGCCGCCACCCGTCCTAGTTGTCACACCCCAAAATTCATGTTTTGGGATGTGACCTAGAAAACACTAAATAACATAAAATAGTTTTATTATTTTTTCTAAAATTCCCCAACTTTAGTTAAGTTGTTGACATTATAGATTATGGAAAAAATGTGGGTTTCTAAAACTTTTGCAATTTAACTTAATGGTTTGTTGCATTCATGCTATGCATAGACTTTATGTTTGGAAAATGAATTTAAATGTTTCAAATGCACATAGGGTTTTGATCCTATCAATTTTGAACCTAATCAAGTCACTCATGATCCTTGACCAAGTTTCCTTAACCTCAAAACCATGATCAAATATTTGTAAACCATACACCTTGATCCTTGTTCCAAGAACCTTGATGGATCCCAAACTTTCATCTTGCTAAATACCCAAACTCATGCTCTGTAAAACTTTAACTAGTCATAGCCTTGCTCTCTCTTTCTTTTATCCTTTTTTTCCTTATATTTGAGCTCCTCATCCTTTTTGATTTAGTCTTCTGCATAGCGTAAAGTCTATGCTAAGTGACCAATCGTTATATCCCTTCTTTCTCACACAATTCAATCTCATCTTGTTCAAGTCAAATCAATCACGTGTCGTGTATCCAAGTTAATCTTAATCTTGACTTGCTCTTCTTTCCTCCCCTTGGGCAAATCATAGCCCAACCATCCTCCTCTCTTTTGTGGGCCAACATGAAGCCCAACCAGCCCTTCACCTCATCCTCTCCCCCTCTCCCACATCACCCTTTGGGTGCTGGTGAGCCCCCTCCCCAAATCACTCCCCTTCCCCTCCTTTCATGCAAGGAAATTCCCAATCTCCCTTTCCTTTTCTCTTACTTGACAAAAACAGCAGCAGCCCCTTATCTCCCCTTCCCCCACGCCTCCCCTTCATTCCCCACGTCAAGGACAGGGGAGGGACGCCTCTGCTCCTCCTCATCCACCCCCATGGCTGCCCCGATCAACCGCAACGCGAGAAGGTGCACTAGATCGTCGTCACCGGCTGACGCCGATGCATCCCCTCGCTCCACCACATCTATCCCCATGGTGAGAACACTCCAGAATCATCCCCATGTTCTTCTTGTATTCCTTGCTGCATATCAAGTGCCGTAGATGACGTATGGTTGATCCCCGATGAAGATTACCCGTTGTATGTGTTTGCTGTCCTTGCGGGCAGATTCGCTGTCGTTGACGGAATCGGTGTTCCCCGCTGTTTCTTTGATCCAATCATCAATCCCTTTGGTGAAATTGTAGATTACATCCTTGAACACACCCCTGTAAATTGATTTTGTAATAGGAATTGAGAAACTTGAGATATCGTCATCTCCGTGCCCGTTGTTCTTGCTGTCCTGACAGATTGCAGGTCTGAATGTTTTTCGCGTTCCCTGCTAATCCACTGTCCAAATCACCAATCCCTTGATCCTACATGTTCATGACATACCTGCACATGATTCCACAAGTTGGTTCAGCCATGCAATCCCCGATGACTGAAATATCGATGCCAAAGTGTTTGCTACCTCCGCTGTCCAAACAGCAATCACTCTGTTTTTGGCAACGACGTTCCCGCTGATCCATTGAACCCCAACATGCATCCTTTGGCTGGACAGTCATTTATATAGTTGCACACACCTCTGAAAATATTCATGGCCATGCAATCAAATATGAATGGTCTATCATCTTGTTCTGTGCTCGCTGTCCCCGCTGCCCTGCAGCCGCGCTTATGCCGGTTCGCATGCGTGTTTCTAATGATTCGCCAATCCGGTGGTCAAGTCCTTCAACCACAGTGCATACCATATACTTACACATGTCTCTACAAGTTTTCTTGGTCATAGGTGCTACAATCATCGAGATATACATGCCATATCAATTGTTACCGCTGCTGTCCTGCAGTCAGCAGTGCAGCCCGTTTTGCAGCTGTGTTTCCCAGCGAACCATGATCAAATGACTTGTTCTTTTTGCCAATATATGCTCCATTTATTCCTGAACATTCCCACAAAATGGATCTCCATTTGGTGCAGTTATGGCCATGCCCTTGCTGCTCATAAACCCCACTGTCCATCGATATGCACGTGCATTGTCATTTTGCACTAAGTCACTCTCCGGATTATCTTACTATTAGCAAACTCCATCTATGCAAACCACCACCATTGTTCTTGCATCTTTAGGTTGTGTCACCAGAGATAATTACTCTTTATAGCATCTCACTTGTCATATCACCCCTGCATAGCCATTGCCATGTATATGATTACTCTCATCAAGCTCGCATAAGTCATGATCCAGCCTTTAAATCTCCGTATGATTACTATATTCTTTATAATGTCATATATCCATCTTGTACACAATCCTTCGATCATTTACCCTTCATCTATGAATCCTTATGCCACCTAAATCTTTCACCCACATACATGATGTCTCGCTATCATTTATCAAACCTTCTAACTTTCATGTCTTTCAAGTTGTTGCTCCTGCTTTAGTTTTACGCTCAAGCGATCGTAGTTACAAGCCCTACGTGTTTCAAACCTTTACTTATTATTTTTATAATGTTTGATGTAATGTTTTTAGGACTCTTTATGATGCTTGTGCTGGTTGCTGATAATGTTAGAAGTGGAGCTACGCAAGGATGATCCAGAAGGAAAGTTGGACATATTTGAGCACTCTTTGAGGCAAGTGTAACATGAGTTCCCTTGTTACCTAATAACCTTATAATCATTTTCATATGCATGTGTCTAATATGATAAACCCCTAAGGACTTTACCTAGCACTCTTGTTATCGTGTATTCCTTGTTACCTTGGGTTATGCATATGGGTAGTTGCTTAGTTTGCAAACACTAAAGTGTTATAATATTAATCTTGATTAATGACTTATGGAATCAATGGTTTAAATTATGTTTATTGGCAACATGGATATCAGGGGGCTAGAGCATTGGGTCTTTTTGGGTGCTCTTGTCTACCCTCCATAAGGACTGAATCTTAAAGCGACCACCCAGGATTTACCGTACAACCATGAGGGCTACATGGCTCTGGTTTTAGCTAAGTAAACTGAACTTCTCTAGCTTGTTAGTAGTTACCGAAAGGCGCAAAAGGGGGGGTGCCAAGACGGGTATGGCTCTTGTCCTGCTGTTTGTGTGTGCTGGGCTGCGGGTCATTTGTGAACCACTCTCGGAGGAGAGCATATATATCTGCTTGGTCAATCCGAAACCTAGCGGTACTAACTTGTTAGGGGGACTTTCGAAAGGCTTCATAGTAAATCCTGCTGACTTACCTCGGAAGTGAGTCAAGAGGCTGATCACCTCGGATATATGGGTAACACGACTCATGGTGAAAGTGTACACACTCTGCAGAGTTTATAAACTGATATATCAGCCGTGCTCACGGTCACGAGCGGCCTAGATCCTTTTCGAGATAGATGGTGCTATGGATGGTTTCGGATATGGTTAATCTTGATGATAATTATTATACTTATTACGGAGCTTAAGCATAACCTAGCAAGTCAGGAATAATAATAAAGTATAACCTACTAAAAGTGCTTACCGCAGTTCAACCGTGTCTTGCCTTTTGAGCCTTGCATCCCCTCATGTTATGCTTGCTGAGCATGGTGCGCTGACGCTTGCTTTACAATCAATAAAATCCCGGATGGGTACCAGATGCTGGATTCAGGAGATGTGTCTTCCTCAAGATGTTCCATGAGTACTAGAAGAGTGCTCCCCCAGTCAACCGTCCATGTGGAGTATGGAGACCCGAAGACTAGATATAGAATAGTTTCCGCTATGCTTTATAATAGATGTAAGTTGTGTTGTAATTATAATTCGATATATAATAAAGCATTGTCTTTGATAATCTCTATATTTGTTGCTATATGTGTTGTGTGGACATCCTGGGCACACATATAGTTAGCACTTGGTATTTTTTGAAAAACCAGGTGCGATAGAGTGGTATCAGAGCAATGTTGACTGTAGGACACTCAGCCTAGTTAGAAATGGTCGTCTTTGCAAAATTATTTTAATAAAAACTAATTTTGTCTCCCTCCCCCTTGGTTATCTATGAAAAATAAAAAGAATTTTCATCGAGACCTCTCGTTTGTCCAAAGACAGTAGTGTTTAAGTTCGCTACCTTGATGCCATTTAGGAAGTTATATTTCCCGAGTGCTTTTTACGGTAGTAACAATGCTAAGGTGAGTGCTAGTGTGCTTGATTAAGGACTACTATCATGTTAGTGTGCCCTAACGTGGTTGATTATTTTGTTATTGTGTCATCAATGATTTGGCTCTTTGTAATGATTGTAGCTTCAGCGAATCTCGGGACGAGATTCTTGTTAAGGGGGTAGTGCTGTCACACCCCAAAATTCATGTTTTAGGATGTGACCTAGAAAACACTAAATAACATAAAATGGTTTTATTATTTTTTCTAAAATTCCCCAACTTTAGTTAAGTTGTTGACATTATAGATTATGGAAAAAATGTGGGTTTCTAAAACTTTTGCAATTTAACTTAATGGTTTGTTGCATTCATAATAGACTTTATGTATGAAAAATGAATTTAAATGTTTCAAATGCACATAGGGTTTTGATCCTATCAATTTTGAACCTAATCAAATCACTCATGATCCTTGACCAAGTTTCCTTAACCTCAAAACCATGATCAAATATTTGTAAACCATACACCTTGATCCTTGTTCCAAGAACCTTGATGGATCCCAAACTTTCATCTTGCTAAATACCCAAACTCATGCTCTGTAAAACTTTAACTAGTCATAGCCTTGCTCTCTCTTTTTTTTTATCTTTTTTTTTTTCCTTATATTTGAGCTCCTAATCCTTTTTGATTTAGTCTTCTGCATAGCCTAAAGTCTATGCTAAGTGACCAATCGTTATATCTCTTCTTTCTCACACAATTCAATCTCATCTTGTTCAAGTCAAATCAATCACGTGTCGTGTATCCAAGTTAATCTTAATCTTGACTTGCTCTTCTTTCCTCCCCTTGGGCAAATCATAGCCCAACCATCCTCCTCTCTTTTGTGGGCCAACATGAAGCCCAACCAGCCCTTCACCTCATCCTCTCCCCCTCTCCCACATCACCCTAGGGTGCTGGTGAGCCCCCACCCCAAATCACTCCCCTTTCCCCACCTTTCATGCAAGGAAACTCCCAATCTCCCTTCCTTTTCTCTTACTTGACAGAAACAGCAGCAACCCCTTATCTTCCCTTCCCCCCACGCCTCCCCCTTCATTCCCCACATCAAGGACAGGGGAGGGACGCCCCTGCTCTTCCTCATCCACCCCCATGGCTGCCCCGATCAACCGCAACGCGAGAAGGTGCACTAGATCATCGTCACCGGCTGACTTCGATGCATCCCCTCGCTCCACCACATCTATCCCCATGGTGAGAACACTCCAGAATCATCCCCATGTTCTTCTTGTATTCCTTGCTGCATATCAAGTGCCGTAGATGACGTATGGTTGATCCCCGATGAAGATTACCCGTTGTATGTGTTTGCTGTCCTTGCGGGCAGATTCGCTGTCGTTGACGGAATCGGTGTTCCCCGCTGTTTCTTTGATCCAATCATCAATCCCTTTGGTGAAATTGTAGATTACATCTTTGAACACACCCCTGTAAATTGATTTTGTAATAGGAATTGAGAAACTTGAGATATCGTCATCTCCGTGCCCATTGTTCTTGCTGTCCTGACAGATTGGAGGTCTGAATGTTTTTCGCGTTCCCCGCTAATCCACTGTCCAAATCACCAATCCCTTGATCCTACATGTTCATGACATACCTGCACATGATTTCACAAGTTGGTTCAGCCATGCAATCCCCGATGACTGAAATATCGATGCCAAAGTGTTTGCTACCTCCGCTGTCCAAACAGCAATCACTCTGTTTTTGGCAACGACGTTCCCGCTGATCCATTGAACCCCAACATGCATCCTTTGGCCGGACAGTCATTTATATAGTTGCACACACCTCTGAAAATATTCATGGCCATGCAATCAAATATGAATGGTCTATCATCAAATCGCTGTCCCCGCTGCCCTGCAGCCGCGCTTATGTTGGTTCGCATGCGTGTTCCTAATGATTCGCCAATCCGGTGGTCAAGCCCTTCAACCACAGTGCACACCATATACTTACACATGTCTCTACAAGTTTTCTTGGTCATAGGTGCTACAATCATCGAGATATACATGCCATATCAATTGTTACCGCTGCTGTCCTGCAGTCAGCAGTGCAGCTCATTTTGCAGCTGTGTTTCCCAGCGAACCAATGATCAAATGACTTGTTCTTTTTGCCAATATATACTCCATTTATTCCTTAACATTTCCACAAAACGGATCTCCATTTGGTGCAGTTATGGCCATGCCCTTGCTGCTCATAAACCCCACTGTCCATTGATATGCACGTGCATTGTCATTTTGCACTAAGTCACTCTCCGGATTATCTTACTATTAGCAAACTCCATCTATGCAAACCACCACCATTGTTCTTGCATCTTCAGGTTGTGTGACTAGAGATAATTACTCTTTATAGCATCTCACTTGTCATATCACTCCTGCATAGCCATTGCCATGTATATGATTACTCTCATCAAGCCTTGCATAAGTCATGATCCAGCCTTTAAATCTCCGTATGATTACTATATTCTTTATAATGTCATATATCCATCTTGTACATAATCCTTTGATCATTTATCCTTCATCTATGAATCCTTATGCCACCCAAATCTTTCACCCACATACATGATGTCTCACTATCATTTATCAAACCTTCTAACTTTCATGTCTTTCAAGTTGTTGCTCCTACTTTAGTTTTACGCTCAAGCGATCGTAGTTACAAGCCCTACGTGTTTCAAACCTTTACTTATTATTTTTATAATGTTTGATGTAATGTTTTTAGGACTCTTTATGATGCCTGTGCTGGTTGCTGATAATGTTAGAAGTGGAGCTACGCAAGGATGATCCAGAACGAAAGTTGGACATATTTGAGCACTCTTTGAGGCAAGTGTAACATGAGTTCCCTTGTTACCTAATAACCTTATAATCATTTTCGTATGCATGTGTCTAATATGATAAACCCCTAAGGACTTTACCTAGCATTCTTGTTATCCTGTATTTCTTGTTACCTTGGGTTATGCATATGGGTAGTTGCTTAGTTTGCAAACACTAAAGTGTTATAATATTAATCTTGATTAATGACTTATGGAATCAATGGTTTAAATTATGTTTGCTGGCAACATGGATATCAGGGGGCTAGAGCATTGGGTCTTTTTGGGTGCTCTTGTCTACCCTCCATAAGGACTGAATCTTAAAGCGGCCACCCAGGATTTACCGTACAACCATGAGGGCTATATGGCTCTGGCTTTAGCTAAGTAAACTGAACTTCTCTAGCTTGTTAGTAGTTACCGAAAGGCGCAAAAGGGGGTGCCAAGATAGGTATGGCTCTTGTCCTACCGTTTGTGTGTGCTGGGCTGCAGGTCATTTGTGAACCACTCTCGGAGGAGAGCATCTATATCTGCTTTGTCAATCCGAAATCTAGCGGCTACTAACTTGTTAGTGGGACTTTCGAAAGGCTTCATAGTGAACCCTGCCGACTTACCTCGAAAGTGAGTCAAGAGGCTGATCACCTCGCACATATGGGTAACACGACTCATGGTGAAAGTGTACACACTCTGCAGAGTTTATAAACTGATATATCAGCCGTGCTCACGGTCATGAGCGGCCTGGATCCTTTTCGAGATAGATGGTGCTATGGATGGTTTCGGATATGGTTAATCTTGATGATAATTATTATACTTATTACCTTGGGAGCTTAAGCATAACCTAGCAAGTCAGGAATAATAATAAAGTATAACCTACTAAAAGTGCTTACCGCAGTTCAACCGTGTCTTGCCTTTTGAGCCTTGCATCCCCTCATGTTATGCTTGCTGAGCATGGTGCGCTGACGCTTGCTTTGCAATCAATAAAATTCCGGATGGGTACCAGATGCTGGATTCAGGAGATGTGTCTTCCTCAAGATGTTCCATGAGTACTAGGAGAGTGCTCCCCCAGTCAACCGTCCTTGTGGAGTATGGAGACCCGAAGACTAGATATAGAATTGTTTTCGCTATGCTTTATAATAGATGTAAGTTGTGTTGTAATTATAATTCGATATATAATAAAGCATTGTCTTTGATAATCTCCATATTTATTGCTATATTGCTATATGTGTTGTGTGGACATCCTGGGCACACATATAGTTAGCACTTGGTATTCTTTGAAAAACCAGGTGTGACACTAGTCCTAGGGTTTCTGAGCGTGTTCGTGAGAACCTGATGTGGGTGAAGAAGGAGTTGTGGGAGGCAAAATCCTTCTCACCACAGGATTGTTGTCCAGTGGGTGCTGGAGATGTTTGGAAGGACCCCCGCAGAAGCTGATCTTCGCAGCCGCTGTCCGGGGAGAGATGGCGAACAGAGGTAGGGGAGAGGGGCTAGGCCGAGGAGCCCTGAGGATGAGTGGAGGGATTGGGGAGGAGGATGGAATCAGTTCCCCCCGAATCCATACCCACCACAAATGCCGCCCCCCAAACCAGTTCTACAATCAGCCTCCACCTCCCCCTTTTGGTTTTTTCCCTAATCAGGCGCAGCAACTCCACCCCCCATTCTAGAACTTTGGTCAGTATAATAGAGGGGGGTGCTAGGCCAAGAGGAGGGGCTGGAGATCAAGGAAGACAGCAGTTCACAGGCCAAGCTCTGAATCAAGCTAGTAGAGCCCAGGAAGTCGCCAAGGAGTCAGTGGAGGTAAAAGAGAAGTCTGAGATCGCTAGGAGTGGTGCTGAATCTTCTGGATCAAGGGATAATCTACTCAATGTGGTCTATTTCAATTGTGGTGAAGCCGGGCACTATAGTTCTAGTTGTGTCAAGCCAAAAGTATGTTTCATCTGCCACCTAGGGAGCCATGTGGTTGACAAGTGCCCAGAGTGAAAAAATGTTCAGCTAGCTGCTCAATACTATGGGAGTGCAAACAGTGGCTTGGGATTCTATCATATAGATGTGGAGCAAAGGGGAAATAGGTTTCAACACTGGTCAGGGATGGATAACTTTGGTCTGTTCTCTGTTGTCCAGGGGGTTATAGATGAAGAGGGCATTCTAGAAAATTTGAGAGAGTTGTTTGACAGAGAGTGGAACTGGCAATTGAAAAAAGCTGAAGGTAACAGCTACATTGTGAGATTCCCACCAGGCAAGAGAGTTGACAATCTTGTTGGTAGTAAGACTATGTTCTATCTGAAAAAGAATAAGGTCATGGCTTCTCTAAAATGTTGGGATGGTAACATTGAGCCTGTTGGAAAGCTTGAAGAAGTCTGGGTTCAAATCAGGGGTATTCCACCTAAATGGGTGGATTGGTGGTCTATTAAAGATGTGGTGTCTAGTGTTGGTATGCTTATTGAAGTGGATTAGCCCTGTTCTCTAGTTTCTTCTCGATGGCTAGGGTGAGGATTAGATGCAAAAATCCTAGGAAAATCCCAGAGCAAAGGGTGTTTGAGATGGATGTTGGTTGTTACCTTGTAAATTTCAAGATTGAAGGGGTGGAGCAAGTTCAAGAAGGATTTGACGAGGATGATGATAAAGGAGAGGACGATGAAGACCTGGAGGAGGATGACTTACTGGATGAGGACACAGAAAAGAACAACGAGGAGAGGGAACCCAAGGGGGATGGAAAAGGGACTGAGGATAGTTCAGACAGCAAGATCTCTAACACCGGTGGTCATAATTCTTCTGCTCCAAGAGATGGAAAATCTATGAAAAGGGTACTGATGGGGACGTGATTCCTGATCTTCCGTTAGGTTCTGGATAACTCTCGCTTTGAACGGAACGCGATACACCGATCCGGCTTCAGATCAAAAGATCCGAACCCTGCAACCTTAGCACCACGAATCCTCGGGTTATCAACCGTGTCATAAACCGGTTGACCTCGCCAAGAAGGCTAATCCGTTCCTGCGAAACGAAGAACACAAGCAAGAACTCGAAAGAACACAGCTCAGAAACTTGGGATAAACTGCAGATGAATGATTAAGTTCTCAAGTTGGGGTTCCACAAACCGACGAACGGCGGCTGTCAATAGACGGAATAATCTTAAGCAAAATCCAAACCCTAACTTGGGTGATGGTTACTGATTATAAAGAGTCTAAGGTCATGCAAGACCCCCTGAACGTACCCCTAATGGGTTCCAACATGATACAAGGCCCAAAGACCAAAATACGTCGTCGCAGCGTCGAGACAGGTTCTGGACGTCAACTTGTTTGGACGATTTCTGATGACTCCAGATGAATTTGGGCCTCCAACAAGACTCATTGGAAAGGTCTTCTCGTTATCTTTCTTTGGAGTCTAAGAACGTCCAATTCTGAGTCCAGACGCATCCTGGGTGTCCGATTTAGTACAGACTGCTCCTGGACTTCGAGACGGATTCGAAGTCTTGGTCTGGGCCTCCACCTTGACTTGAGCGCCCTTGCTGGCCCTCCACACCTCCAAGCCCTCCTCTATGTATCTCCCGGGCATCTCCATGATTCCTAATCATAATATAATCATTAGGTAGTAATCTATTCTCTAAATCATATAAAGAGTTGCTTAGGAACGAGCTTACTCAGAATTTAATTTCGTACAAGCGAAGCTCTTGTGATTGGACCTTGAATGTTCAGCGGAGGATCATTGAGTGTATCCGAAGGAGTGATGTCCTCATCAGGTACTAAACTTTAACACCAAGGAATGTCAGGCTGATATGGAGGAAATCAGGTGTGTCAGTCTGCTACATGCTATGGAACTTGAAGACTCAGTGGAGGTGGATATGGATACCAGGGGTCTAGAAGATTTTGGTTTCATAGAAGAAGAGGAGATGCTCACCCTACCAGATGATTGGGTGTCAAACCTATCATAGAAAGGGGAATGCTCTGCAGTACAAAGTATTGGTGCTGCACTTCATGGCGATGAACCACTGGTAACTACTGTTTGGAGTCAAGCTGAAGTAGATTTGACTGTACAAGATGAATCCAGGTTAAACACTCAACCATCTGATGAAGAGGTGGAAAGGTTAGCTACTCAAAAAGTTCTCAAGAAAGATAAGAACAAAGGAATAGAAAAGATTTGGGGCCCTACGGTGGCACAACGCAGGAGTAAAAGAAATGTGGATGATGGGAGGACTATGTTAGAAAAGGCACAGGAGGTGAAAAAGACAAACAACCTAGAGGTCCCCAAAGGTATAACAAAAATCTCAACTATTAGTACTGAGTCTTTACTTTCTGTGGCCACAGAAATTAGTTTGGTAGTTGAGGATGGCAATCCAGGGGCTAGTGTTGTTCTTGAAAGTATGCTGGGATTAGATAAGGAAAGAAATGCCCTTAGTATTAAGGCATGTAGCAGCTCTTTATGTAAAATAGATGACATTTCTATTGGGGTTAGTGAACAATCTGGAATTAGAGAGCAGGGTCAGCCCTCTATTTCAGCACAAAGTCCTATATTGAAGTCTAAAACACCTAGGATTGTTACTCAAGTTAGGGTGGAAATGGATGACCTTGGTGAAGGTTGGTCCAAGGTGCCACCTAGAAAAAAGAAAAAAAGTATACAAAATGAAAGGTCTTTTTTGGAATATTAGGGGGATGGGCCTTATGGGTAGGATTACTGCTCTCATCAGTAAAATTAGAGATAATCATGTAGATTTTGTTGGTATTATGGAAACTAAAAAAGAAAGTTTTTCCCCTGGTTTGCTTAGATCCTTAACGGGTAATGTTCCTTTCAACTGGGACTACCTAAAGGCTATAGGCTCAGCTGGAGGTATACTGGTTGAGGCTAATGCTGATATCTTTAATATGAGTTCGAGGATTAGTTTAGATTTCTTAGTTAGTATTATGCTTACTGATAAGAGATCCAGTTTCTCATTTAAACGGGTTACTGTGTATGGATCTCCCTATGATTGTGGTAAACAAGCTTTTCTGGATGAGTTGGATAGTATTATGGGTCCCTGGTAGGGACCTATTATAGTTGGTGGTGATTTTAATTTTGTTAGGTCTGCTTTGGATAAAAGTAATGGTATAGTAAATTATAAATGGATGGATCTGTTTAACAGCTGGATTGATAAGTGGGCTCTTATAGAGCTTAATCCTAGGAATAGAAAGTATACTTGGACTAATAATCAAGATAGGCTGATCATGGCTAGAATTGACAGGATTTTCATTTCTACTGACTGGGAAGCTACCTTTCCTCTGGCTAGAGTGAAGGCTCTAGAAAGACCACCCAGTGACCATAATCCCCTACTGTTGGATATGGGTGACAATGTGTTTTTTTGGTAAAAAGAGATTTAGAAATGGTGGTTAGAGGAGGAATCCTTTGGGGCTATAGTAGAGAAAGTGTTGACGGTCGTTAATGACCAAATTTACCCATCAACTAACTCTCGAAGGAGACACATTTGCGATCACCAACATAGACTTAGGGTTTACACTGACGGAATTCCACGAGTTTTGGTGAATCCTTGTTTCTGCAGGTACATATCGAAAAAGCTATCAAAAAGGACCAATATGACAGATTACAAGCACCTCAGATGATGAATTGGAATGCACCATTGCAAAGAGCTCGTCGAGATGATCGAAACGGACATATCATTTGCCTTTTTTGGAGTTCTGGATAAAAAGATATCAAATCAGCGATGAAGGCTGCACTAGAGGACTCCAAGAGATGCAAGAAGACACCACGACGAAGTGGACCGCAAACGGGCCCGGAGTGGGACCGGCCGGTCCCACCCCAGACCGGCCGGTCTGGCCCAAGCTCCAATTAGGCCCAGCTTCGGCCCACGTGCTCCACCGCCTTAGGGTTTCAATCTCAGTCGTCCACCAAAGTCGGTTTGATCCAAGGGTTCACGTTCATCCCACCGGACTATAAAAGGAGGGCAGGACCCCCAAGGGGAACACACATTTATTTGCTATTCTCTCAAACCCTAACCGGGAGGTGTCCCTTGAATGGATAACCTCTCAGGGAGGGCCAGCCATCAAGAGAAGATTAGTCCTCTCTAGGATCTAGTGTTCTAGATAATAGTGAGATGGAGAGTGAGGAAAGAATTAGGAGGAGGTGCCGGCCTGTCGGTGTCCTCTCTATGGCTTGTACCTTGGCGGGATCAAGCTCTACTTGAGCTTGCTCCTAGGATGTCTCTGGTGATCAACTTCTGATATAAGAAAGTTCTGTGCCTATATTGTTTATCTGGATCACTACTCTTTGAGTGCTTTATTCTCTTCATAGGGGAGTAGAGTATTATCGTAGGTGTAAGCATGGTGCTTAGGCTTAGGATAACCGTGGATGCACCCTATATTCTAGATTTGGTGGTAGCTCGTGGAGGTGACTTTATAGCTCCGTTGAATTCTATGTATCCCACTATCCCGTTTGTAGGCCAAGTAGGACGCGGTTGCTAAGGAGATCAACATCCTATGTCGGTGTCTCTCCTTATGTAATGTCCCCAGTTAGCAATATAAGACATAGGCTTGCCCAAGTTAGAAGAAGAGAACCATAGTTATCCTCTCTACTCTCCTATTATCATCAACCTTGATTGCTAAAAAGTTGTTCATAGCATCACAATCTTGATCCATAGCCTTAACCAAATGAGCTAAAAAGTTGCACACCTTATGCTTGGAAGATGGTAGTCATGATCATATAAAAATTGACACATCATATACAGATAGACAATCCTTCCTTGGGTTAATCACTTCATCTCTTGTAGCCTAATGAACTTAAATGTTACATCCTTGCTCAACCTTCTGATCCTACCTCTCATGATAATGTTGAACAAAAAGCACATAACATCAACTCTATGTTGTTCAATGTGACTAAGGACAAGAGATGTGGAATAGAAGTTTTGGTTCTCTTTGGTGTTTTCCCACCAAGAGAGCCCATGCACTTGATCTCTGTCTTGTCTTCATGAGCAGGACACACTTTAAGCGAAGTGTGGGGGAGTCAATTCCCTACTTTGTACAAATGAAGGTCCTGGACCTGTCAAAGCAAAATCAAATCTCAAAATCAAGACGGATTAGGTAGAAGAAGGTGACACATCATAAAGGGCATCAGCACAGAATCTTAATCTTCACCGAAAGAGCTAGCTTGGAGAAGAAGCACTCCCATGTACCCAACCAAAGAAACTCCAATCCTGTCAATGCTGGAGAAATCAACAAGAAGGGAGAAGTCCTGTCCGGAGGACTTTAAAATCTGAACCCTTGCCATGAGGTAACATCTGTAATTATCCATATTTATATTCTTGTATTGCATGTATTATTTTTTCTTTAGCATGTTTACTTTTCTGCATTAGCATTGCATTGAAAAATAACAAAAATAAATATGTATTCATCTTGTTAGATAATTCATGCATTATAAAACTTAAGCCCCATGTGAATAGTTCTATGGTGCATAAAAGCCCGTAGGAGTCTTCACCGTGGTGGCATAAAAATAACAAAAATAATCATATATACATGTTTTCTTTTCTGCATAATAAAAATAGAAAATCCAAAAATAATTATTGAGCATCTTGCTGCACTGTATACACTATAACAACCTTTGAAAACCTCTCACAACAACCGGCCTGCGTGAAATGGCTAACCACTAATCGCTACCCCTAATCCGTTCCACAAGTTTTGGTGTTTTGTGAGATGTTTCTTTGCAGGATGACTCTAAGAGCTAGTCCACCTAGGAATCTTCATCGACATCACTCGAAGTACACATTCCCAATATACGACTAATCATCGGTGAAGGAAGCAACTTCTTGTTGGATGAGATTGAGATTCCCTGCTACACCTTTCTCTTACAAGCATGAGCCCTTCTCGAGAGGATCGCTCAGCTTCAATGCTCAACCTTGACAATAACTAGCTTGGGGAAGGCATCCCCTAGGTACCCAGGTAAGTGTACCTATGCGATTATCGAGTCAGTCATAAAAATAAAAAAAATTAAAAATATATGGGTACATGAAGGTCCATGCTTTTTAGAGTCTTTAGAGTCTTATATAGTATGAGTCTTAAAAATGTAAAACCAAATAAAATGTTTGTCTAGATATGAGTCAATAAATAGGCAAGCCTTGAAGATGATCCCTAAAAACGAAAATGATGAAAAGCTGCTCTGTTACAACACCTTTAAAGTGCCTAGTTTTTAGACGTAAGTTTTTCCGAGTTTTGGCTTTAAACTGTTTTGACATAAAGATTTGCTCGAGCCTAAAACTTGTGGGTTGCATATGCTTGAACTAAGTCTAGGTACTTGATTGATCCGATTGAGAAAGTCCGAGCTGATATCTATCTTGTTCTGAGTAACACTAAAGTTCTGGAGATTTATCTTTTGAAAAATGCAAAAACCTTGCATGATGAGTTCCTGTATGACAAAGCTTACATTCCCACCAGAGCCAAACATGATGAGATAGGCTAGATAAACTTCCACGTATATCTTTGCTTGTCTTGCATTGAGTTTTGTCAACCTTTGTGACCCTTGTGAGAGATTTGTTATACTCTTGAATCAAGATCCACTTACACTCCACCTTCATATGCACTACTCTACACTAGAGTAGGCGCAACAACATGCCATTCCATCTACACGTCCAAAAATGTTTTGCTCCTACCTAATCGGGAGAGAACACCAAAAACATTTCCATTAGATAGCCACCCAATAAATGCTCCATGCTCTTATTGCTATCTCTCAAAAATATTTTGTGCCAAAAGGAGTCTTATGAGCTATGCAAATGTTATCATGAAACAAAAAGATAAACTAAGGGAGTTGAAAAAAATGGACAAGTGTCCAAGAGCAATGGGTACTTAGATACCGCCTCCCCGATAAAAAAAAAAAAAAAAAAAAGAAAAAAAAGATAGCTCATACTCTCGGCCAAGTTTCAAATTCTAAAAGAGAGATATGTCTTCAAGGAGCATAGTAGAATTAGGTTCCATCAAATATCCACCATATCCATACACTTGCACGTCTTGATTCGATTGTATGACTTGTTTCTCCGTGGATCCATTTTTTGACTGGACAACATATGCATTGCAAGTTTGCTCTTTCAAGTTTTCTCCTCACCTATGAGCTCCACATAAGCTTTAGTTACAGGATGAAAAGAAAGGCAACCATCATTACAGCCTTGGTGAGAATCCACAAATACAACATATACTGAGAGATTTGAGAGTGTCATACATAGAAACTCTGAGTTTTATTTGAAAACTTCTAAAAACTCCAGAATAATAGTTGAACAAAGACCTTAAGACATAGTGCTTGGCTTGATCTTTCTGTCTTTCGATTGCTCAAGACCCAAGTAAGAACTGATAGGCCCTATAGTCAAAGGTAACATGAGTAAGTTTGAAAGTTAGCTCAGTTATTGCTTAAGCTTGGAGGAGAATTTTTGTCTAAATGCAGGTATACTTCTGAGGAGTTACATCAAGATGGTTACAATGCTTGAGCTTATACATATCTCTTGATAGCCTTTCTAAGCTTAGCTTTGCTAAGGGACTAGCAAAGGTTAAGTGTGGGGGTGTTGTTGACGGTCGTTAATGACCAAATTTACCCGTCAACTAACTCTTGAAGGAGACATATTTGTGATCACCAACATAGACTTAGGGTTTACACTGACGGAATTCCACGAGTTTTGGTGAATCCTTGTTTCTGCAGGTACATATCAGAAAAGCTATCAAAAAGGACCAATATGACAGATTACAAGCACCTCAAATGATGAATTGGAATGCACCATTGCAAAGAGTTCGTCGAGACGATCGAAACAGACATATCATTTGCCTTTTTCGGAGTTCCGGATGAAAAGATATCAAATCAGCGACGAAGGCTGCACTAGAGGACTCCAAGAGACGCAAAAAGACACCACGACGAAGCGGATCGCAAACGGGCCTAGAGTGGGACCGGCCAGTCCCACCCTCGACCGGCCGGTCTGGCCCAAGCTCCAATCAGGCCCAGCTTCGGCCCATGTGCTCCACCGTCTTAGGGTTTCAATCTCAGCCGTCCGCCAAAGTTGGTTTGATCCAAGGGCTCACGTTCATCCCACCGGGCTATAAAAGGAGGGCAGGACCCCCCAGGGGAACACACATTCATTTGCTATTCTCTCAAACCCTAACCGGGAGGTGTCCCTTGAATGGATAACCTCTCGGGGGGGGCAGCCATCATGAGAAGATTAGTCCTCTCTAGGATCTAGTCTTCTAGATAATAGTGAGATGGAGAGTGAGGGAAGAGTTAGGAGGAGGTGCCGGCCTGTCGGTGCCCTCTCTACGGCTTGTACCTTGGCGGGATCAAGCTCTACTTGAGCTTGCTCCTAGGATGTCTCTGGTGATCAACTTCTGATACAAGTAAGTTCTGTGCCTATATTGTTTATCTGGATCATGACTCTTTGAGTGCTTTATTCTCTTCCTAGGGGGAGTAGAGTATTATCGTAGGTGTAAGCATGGTGCTTAGGCTTAGGATAATCCTGGATGCACCCTATATTCTGGATTTGGTGGTAGCTCGCGGAGGTGACTTTATAGCTCCGTTGAATCCTATGTATCCCACTATCCCGTTTGTAGGTCAAGTAGGACGCGGTTGCTAAGGAGATCAACATCCTATGTCGGTGTCTCTCCTTATGTAATGTCTCCAGTTAGCAATATAAGACATAGGCTTGCCCAAGTTAGAAGAAGAGAACCATAGTGTAATAGCCCGAAAATCAAACAACTAAAATCACTCGCTTAAAACTAATTTCAAAACGTATTTTGAAAACTAAAATCATTTGAGCTCTATTTCAATCCTCCCAAATTCATTTTCATCCCAAAATCATCAGTTACATTTCTCTCTTACACCGCAAGCCACCGCGAGCCATCCCCCACCTCTCTCTCTCTCTCTCTCGCTCGCCCTCACCGACAAAGCATCCGCAGACGCCGCACGCTGTCGACCCCACCACCACCGCCGCCTCGCCCGTTTGTGCCGTGGGACCCACCTCCCACTCCCTCTCCTTTCTTCATCCAGTTGAACCAAACAAACAGGCAGCAGCTCACAATACATAAATTTGTACAGTGTGCAAACTACAAAGAGCTCATGCATCCACATCCACAGTACACAAACTCAAACAAGACCAAACTCAGTTCAGCGACAAAACGCTCACTCAAAGCACACGCAAGTTACCACCATGCCGTTCACCTGCTAGCATCCTCCAAGAAGCGGCAGCAAGCACACACACACCAAAGACGCAAAGTAAAGCCACGCCATTGCCCTTTGTTCTCTCAGCCTCCCCTTGTCCCGTTGCTCTGCAAATCGGATGAACACGCACACACCAGTAATGGAGGCAACGGCACTCCGGCCGAGCTGCCACTACTCTCGCTAGAAGCCGTACTGTCCCCCTGCAAAGCTGCTGCTGCACGCCCTTGTTGACGTACACGCCAGCCGTCGCTCGAGTATCAGCGTAGTCATGGCCATGCCGAGGCATCTTGGACGCCCATCCAAGCTTGCAAGCTGAGCTCCGTCTTGTGCTGCCTATAGAAGAGCCCACTGCTCGCGTCCCCTCCACTCAGCTGCTCCCCATCGCTATCCCGAGCTGCCGAACCACCTCACTCTACCATCCAACTCTCGTCACTCCTCTTCCCCCTCCTCTGTTCTTGCAAGAACAGAGAGAGGTGCACCCTGTCGATCTCCCTCCTAGAGCTGCAATCGGCCGAGGTAGCTAGCCCACAGGAATCCCCTAACTCTCCTCTCCCTCCCCACGTCCTTGGATTGAAAAACAGTGGCCGGAATCACCGGATGGCGAAGCTCCAGAGAGCTGCCACGGCGGACGTGCCTGAGGAGCACGACGCTCGTGCTCTGTCTGTCTCTCTCTGTCTCATGCCTTCCGTATCCCCCTCCCTCTCTTATTTCTATATAGCCCAAAATACTAGCCACACACACAAGCAAGCCAGCCCAATGGGCATGACGTAAAGTCCAAACCACCCAGCCAATCAAATGCAAGCTTCATTTCCCGATTTAAGTAGACAGTCACATTCCAGATATAATATCTCCACCATACGACCTCCGATTCCATTGATTCTTCTTCCTAAATTCATCTAAAATCGATATCTATCTCCAGTATAAATTTCATGATTTTTAGAGCTCATTTGAGTATATGTCTATTTTTGATTGTGTTTGTTTTGCGTTCTAGCCGACGGAGTGAACGAGCCGGAAAACGAAGACGCCCGGTGGAGAGTACCGCGAAGTTCGACCCCGAGGACCCCAACTACCAGCAGGAGTTCGAGGACGCCGACGGAGGCAAGTCCAATCTAATCCCCTTTGATGCATGTTGATCCTATTTATAAACACAACCCGTAGAAGCCCGTTTTAAATATTGCATGTACGATTATAAGTACGAAGTATTTTTTCGCTGCTTAGTTAATACCCGTTTGAATAGCCATCCTTGGATTGATATGACATGATGATTGCCTTGTTCAAACTTAAGAATAAATATTATGCTATGACAAAATATTGTATTTAGTATGCTTAGGACTTGGTACTCATATTGATACTCGTCACTATGTTTTTCCTCAAATATAACGATTTGAAAAGTAAACATGTGTGAGTTGTGAGGATGAGCTATGGTTTTTGTGAAAGGGTTAATGAACCAAGTTACTTGTGATGGTTACCCTTTGAGGCGGGGCGGATCGGGTCCCTTTGTGGGATGCCGTGGTGTTGTGGCTTGTACCTTTGTGGTCAAGAGTGAAGATATCCGCCTTGTCTCGATTAAGGACTGAGTTGATGATTCATCTCGCCTAACTCATTTTATCGTACAACCACTCGACCTTGTATGTGGCAAGGCTTAGTCTAAATCCCCCTAGTTGGTATGGCAATCACCGGAGGCGAGGTGTGCAGCGGGACACTAAGAGATGTATGTATGAGATGTGATGAGCTCGTAAATTATTGTATTATGAGATGTTGCCTTAGTGTGCCCGTGGTGGCGCCCGATACTTAGCTATGGAGGGTAATGGCTCGATGGATCTGTGCTTGCACGACGGTGTCAAGTTACGGTATCCTACTTGTGGTGAAAGTGTACAACCTCTGCAGAGTGTAAAATCTATACGGATAGCCGTGTCCGCGGTCTCGGGACGGGTTATGGTTTGGTTTCAACAACTAGATGGGTTGGGATGAGTGGAAAATAGGAGCGTGTGTGATTTTGGAAATGAATGGTTGACAGCCATGTGTTGTGGGAACAGAGTGTTCAGCAACACCTAAAATTGTGATAAACCCCATTTTCGGAGATACTCTTATATATGAAAAATGGATGTCTTTTGCAAAAAAGGTATTTATGAAATGAAACTCTACATGTGTCAAAAGATAGCTTTATGCAAATAAAACCAAGCCTTATCCTTGATTTATCCATATGCATATCTTTGTTATCCCCTTCCGTAGGGTAAGGTTAGACTTGCCGAGTACTTTTGTACTCACCCTTGCTTTGTTGAGCAGAGAGGAAGACCCGGACTTCAACCCCGGCTGCGTTCGAGTAAGGTCGTATTCACACCCAACTAAGCCTGTGGCATTGGGTTTCGTCAGATGTCTGACGAAGAGTACCTCTTCTGGGTCTGGTGAACCTATGTTGTAATCTGGTTGCTTTTCTTTGTGGCATGCTTGCATTGCCCTTATTTGTGGAGACTATCGTTTCGAGACTTATCTGATGTAATAAATGTGCTACTAGCCTCCTGGGACTAGTATTTGTATCACATTTGAGTTCTCAGATGGCCGAGGGCACTTCAGGTGGTATCAGAGCCGTAGTTGGCTGTAGGACGTGACCTTAGGCTTTTACGGACCATTATTTTACTATAAAAGTATTTTACAAAAAGTCTTACACTCCCCTTCTATTCCAAAAGTATTTACTCTTTCTATTCTCTATCAGATGGCGGAAGGAGTTTGGACCAGCAGCTACTGCCTAGATGTGGAAGGCTTTCCCAAGATCTTGTATTCTACCACGCAGAGGCTTGGAATCAAAGACCGTCCCGAGTATGAAGGCAGAGAATACCTGGAGCATGACACCGAGCGGTGTGACGTCACTGTTTATGTTGGGAAAAGTGAGGATTTCCCTGACATAGGTGCAGCCTGGAGTATGACTACGACGGGATTTCGGTTTGCAGACACCTACGAAGCCGTTGCCCGCAAAGCCCTAAGGAATCTGTGCCAGATCTACGAGAAGCCTATTGCTCGTACAGCCATGAAGTTCTTTCCACCCCTGTTGAAGAACCGTCCAGTTTGGACGACTCGCATGGAAGCCTTGCAGGGGCATCACATGCGCGAGGATGACCCAACTGTTGTATTCATGACCAAGTACTTGCTAGCCTTGGACGAACAGTATGATAAGCAGGCCTTGGAGTTGAGGAAGTGCATCCACCGAGCCGAAGAAGCTGAGATCATGACTAGGAAGCTCCAAGTGCAGTTTGCAGAAGCTCAAGCCCAAGCAGCTGCTACCAAGAGTCGTGAAACTGCCATTGCGGAAGCGTTGAAGGAAGCAGAGGACCGCCATGCCCAGCAATTGAAGGATGCCTACCTCGTCACCAGGACCAAGAGAAGGATGCTAACCTTGGAAGGTCGGGAGTCCATAATTCTGGATGGGATCCCAATCATGTCCCTAGGAACCGGAAGAAGGTTGGATGTTGCAGGACCATCAGCTCCCCCACCCACAGAAGCCTCCCCTAAATCTCCAGAGTTAGAGCCCCTGCTCCCTCTCACTCAGCCACCACCAAAAGATGATGCAGACCCTCCTCTCAATCAAGTGGAAGGACCACAAATTCCAGAAGTGTGATCTTCCTATAGCACCAAGGAGTGAAGCCGACTAGTTCGACAATGTGGAAGATTAGTTGTACCCCTGAGGAGCTGTACTCGTATCGTAGTTGCGTATTTTCCTTTCCCTGTATCATTGTAATCTTTCCCTGTTTTTAAAACAGTTTGTGCTTGTTAGTTGTGCTTAGCCTGTGTGCTTTGTGTGTCGGCAAGTTTTCGAACTTGCTCCTTTCAAAAATCTAGCGTCTTAAACAACTAAAACATCACTCAATAATATAACCCCAAGCTAATGTTGTTCCCTTCGACCTCATCTTGTTCAACAGATGCCTCCCAAGCCGACTACTCGCTCCCAGAGACAACCAAGTGCCCCTGCAGCTAGTGCGCCAAGCGAGGAACCAAGCAGGAAGTCGTGTCAATGCAAATCTTTGAAGCTGTCCGTGAAGACGAAGTGAGTCAAACTGGAAACAATGGAGAAGATGAATTGCCCCCTCCCCCTGCAATTGACTTAGCACAAGTCATGGTGACTCAAACCCGTTTTTTGGAGACCTTAGCACAAGGTATGAATCGTCCTAGGAACAACCATGTAGCTGGAGTTCAGGCCAAAATGTCTGAGTTCATGAGGCTCAAGCCACCCACCTTTGCTGGATCTGACAACCCCATGGAGGCGGATGATTGGCTCAAGGTCATTGAAAGGAAGTTGGACACAATCCACTGCAATGGAAGAGACAGAGTTCTGTTAGCAACTCACCAGCTGATAGGAATCGCTCTTTCTTGGTGGGAAGCCTATAGTGGAGCTGTGGACAATCTGAACCTGATCACATGGGAAGAATTTGTGGGAGAATTCCGTCGGTACCACATTCCAGATGGGATCATGAAGTTGAAGGCTGATGAATTTCATAACTTGAAGCAAGGAAACAAAACTCTTAGTGAGTGCATCTTCCAATTCACTGAGTTATCTCGCTATGCTCTAGAGTTGGTCAACACTGATCCCAAGAAGCAGACAAAGTTCATTGAAGGATTGACTTGTGAGCTGAGGACCCTTATGACCCCGCAGATCTATCCAGACTTCAACACACTGATGAATAGGACTATTCTGACTGATGTGGCCAAGAGTGAAGAAAAGAAAGAAAACAAGCGCAAGTTCCTAGAGCGTAAAGTTCAAGAAGGAGCTAGGCCCCAGAGGCAGAAGACCTTTAGTCAGCCAAGCCAGCGGACTCAAGCACCAATGCAGTTTCGCTCTCCTACTAGTGCACCTAACCAGAACCAGTCATCATATCAGCCCAAGACAACTTATCAGAATCAGGCTTATGGCAAGACTCAACAAAACAGCATTGGTCAAGTCACTAACAATAGCAAGGCTTGCTTCAACTGCCATGAGACTGGACATTACATCGCCAACTGTCCCTATAAGATGAACCAAGCAGTGTCTACTCAGTCCAACACTGTTAATGGACTGAGGCCTGCCGTGTCTGGAGTCAATCGTGGTTTCCCTCGCAACAACAACACCACCAATAGCAACAACAACAATAGTCGGATGATGAGGCAACCCCAATAATCTTTATGGTCGAGCCCGTGTCAACCACATTCATGCTCGGGATGCTCAGTTTGCCAGAGTGGTACTTGGTGAGTTCTTAGTCAACTCAGTTCTTGCAACAATATTATTTGATTACGGAGCATCACATTCTTTCATATCATCAAGTTTTGTTGAGAAGCATAAAATGGCAACAGTACTACTAAAGTTACCCCTAATAACCAGGGACACTGGTGCGGCATGAAGTGTCATCTGGGCTGTTCAAATGTAAGAATCCTTTTAAGTGGGGTAGTTTTCCTAGCAGACTTAGTAGTACTTAAGTCCAAAGGGATAGATGTCATCCTTGGAATGGATTGGTTAACTTCGACACAATGGAGTTATTAGTTGTGCAACCAAGGAAGTATCATTGGTTAACCATGAAGGGATTAAAGTGAAATGTCAAACCCGAGGGTCTAAAGTTGACCCAATGGTCTTCAACTTAGAGGCAAAGACTATAGAAGAAGTACCAGTAGTGGAAGGGTACCTAGATGTATTTCCAGAGGAGCTACCTGGAATGCCACCGGATAGGGATATAGAGTTCATCATTGATCTTATCCCTGAAACTAGTCCCATAGCTAAGAGACCATACAGAATGGCCCCAGCAGAGCTAGCTGAACTGAAAGAGCAATTAGGAGAACTACAACAGAAAGGTTACATTCGACCTAGTTCTTCACCATGGGGAGCCCCAGTCCTATTTGTGAAGAAGAAAGATGGAAGTATGAGGATGTGTGTGGATTATAGATCCCTAAATGAAGTCACCATCAAAAATAAATATCCTTTGCCCAGGATAGATGACCTCTTTGATCAGCTTAAAGGAGCCAAGTATTTCTCGAAGATTGATTTAAGATCAGGTTACCACCAGCTCAAGATCAAGGATAGTGATGTCCCCAAGATAGCCTTTGTAACAAGATATGGACAATACGAGTTCACAGTGATGTCCTTTGGATTGACAAATGCCCCAGCTTATTTCATGAACCTCATGAATAAGGTGTTCATGGAGGAATTAGATAAGTTTGTTGTAGTCTTCATTGATGACATACTTATCTACTCCAAGAGTGCTGAAGAACATGGACAACATCTGAGAGTGGTGTTGGAAAAGCTAAGAACACATAAGTTGTATGCTAAATTCAGCAAATGTGAATTTTGGCTTGAGAAAGTTGCATTTTTGGGCCATATCCTAACAGCAAGTGGAGTTGCAGTAGATCCTAAAAAGGTAGAAGCTGTCTCTCATTGGCAACAACCCAACAATGTGAGTGAAGTCAGAAGTTTTCTTGGATTAGTGGGATATTACAGAAGGTTTATAGAAGGATTCTCCAAGATAGCTAGACCCATGACAGAGCTTCTCAGAAAGGATAAGAAATTCACCTGGACAGAATCATGTGAGAAGAGTTTCCAAGAGTTGAAGAAGAGACTGACAACAGCACCGGTATTAACTTTGCCAGATATTCACCAAGATTTCATCATATATTGTGATGCCTCAAGACAAGGTTTAGGATGTGTTCTCATGCAAGGAGGAAAAGTGGTTGCTTATGCATCTCGCCAGCTTAGACCTCATGAGCAGAATTATCCTACCCATGATTTGGAGTTAGCAGCTGTAGTGCATGCTCTCAAGATTTGGAGACACTACCTCATTGGAAATAAGTGTGAAATTTACACTGATCACAAGAGTTTGAAGTACATATTCACTCAATCAGACTTGAACCTAAGGCAAAGAAGATGGTTGGAGTTAATCAAGGACTACAACCTAGAGATTCTTTACCACCCAGGCAAGGCTAATGTGGTAGCAGATGCTTTAAGCAGAAAGTCAGAGGTCAACAATTAGTGCCTAAGAATACCCACCTACAAGAAGAGATAGCACAGTTGAACATGCACATAGTCCGCCAACCTCAAAATGGTAGTCTAAATGTGCAACCAACTCTAGAGGAAGAAATTAAAAAGGCACAACGTAAAGATAAAGACCTCATGAAGATTCATGCACAAACTGGAGAAAATAAAGCCCCAAACTTTAGGGTGGATGACAAAGGAACCCTATGGTATAAAGATAGAATTTGTGTGCCTAAGGAAGGAAGGTTTCAAGAAGTAATCCTGGATGAAGCTCATAACTCAGCTTACTCTATTCACCCTGGTGCCACCAAAATGTACATGGACTTAAAAGGAACGTATTGGTGGAATGGCATGAAAGCAGATGTAGCACGATTTGTTGCACAGTGTGATGTTTGCCGAGAGTTAAAAGCGAGCATCGAGAGACCATTTGGTTTGCTCCAACCACTACCTATTCTGTTTGGAAGTGGGATGAGATAGGAATGGATTTTGTGAATGGATTACCCAAAACCCAAAAAGGGCATGATTCCATATGGGTAATAGTGGACCGTCTTACCAAGGTTGCACACTTCATACCCATGCGCACCTGCTATAATGGAAGCAAATTAGCACAGTTGTATGTGGATAACATAGTCAAGCTACACGGTGTTCCGAGCAGGATTGTATCTGACCGAGGTACCCAATTCACCTCTAAATTTTGGAAAGGTTTGCACAAAGCCATGGGGACCAAGCTAGATTTTAGCTCAGCTTATCACCCACAGACAGATGGCCAGACTGAAAGAATAAATCAGATCATGGAAGATATGCTAAGAGCATGTGTGCTTACATATGGTAAAGATTGGGAACAAAGCCTATCTTATGCAGAGTTCTCCTATAACAATAGCTACCAAGCTAGTTTGGGTATGTCACCTTTTGAAGCCTTGTATGGAAGAAAATGTAGGACTCCTTTGATGTGATCAGAAGTTGGAGAACAAACTTTGCTTGGACCTGCATTCATTAAAGCAAAGAGAAGATCGTGTGGCTGAAATTAGAGAAAAGTTGAAGAAAGCACAATCTCGCCGAGTAAGAGCTATTCGGATAAAAGAAGAAGAGACTTAAGCTTTGCAGTTGGAGACTTTGTGTATCTGAAGGTTTCTCCAATTCGAGGAACTCGGAGATTCCAAGTTAGGGGTAAGCTATCGCCTTGATACATTGGACCATACCAAATAACACAAAGGATTGGAGCCATAGCTTATCGTATCCGGTTACCCGAAGAAATGTCAGATATACACAATGTATTCCATGTCTCCCAATTGAAGAAATGTCTTAGAGTACCGGAGGAACAAATATCACCGGATACTGTTGATTTACAGGATGATCTAAGATATCAAGAGGTTCCAATAAAAATTCTAGACACCGTCACCAAGCAAACAAGAACAACAACAGTTCGGATTTGTCGTGTTCAGTGGAGTAGGCACACTGAAGCAGAGGCAACTTGGGAAAGAAAAGATGCCTTAAAGAAAGAGTTTCCACACCTGTTCAGAAACCAGTCGAATCTCGAGGACAAGATTCCTTTTAATTGGGGTAGGTTTGTAACAGCCCGAAAATCAAACACCTAAAATCACTTGCTTAAAAATAATTTCAAAACCTATTTTGAAAACTAAAATCATTTGAGCTCTATTTCAATCCTCCCAAATTTATTTTCATCCCAAAATCATCAGTTACATTTCTCTCTTACACCGCAAGCCACCGCGAGCCATCCCCCACCTCTCTCTCTCTCTCTCGCTCTCTCGCCCTCACCGACAGCGTCCGCAGACGCCGCACGCGTCGACCCCACCACCTCGCCTCGCCGTTTGTGCCGTGGGACCCACCTCCCACTCCCTCTCCTTTCTTCATCCAGTTGAACCAAACAGCAGGCAGCAGCTCACAATACATAAATTTGTACAGTGTGCAAACTACAGCAGCTCATGCATCCACATCCACAGTACACAAACTCAAACAAGACCAAACTCAGTTCAGCGACAAAACGCTCACTCAGCACACGCAAGTTACCACCATGCCGTTCACCTGCTAGCATCCTCCAAGAACTGGCAAAGCAAGCACACACACCAAAGACGCAAAGTAAAGCCACGCCATTGCCACTGTTCTCTCAGCCTCCCCTTGTCCCGTTGCTCTGCAAATCGGATGAACACGCACACACCAGTAATGGAGGCAACGGCACTCCGGCCGAGCTGCCACTACTCGCTAGAAGCCGTACTGTCCCCCTGCAAAGCTGCTGCTGCACGCCCTTGTTGACGACACACGCCAGCCGTCGCTCGAGTATCAGCGTAGTCATGGCCATGCCGAGGCATCTTGGACGCCCATCCAAGCTTGCAAGCTGAGCTCCGTCTTGTGCTGCCTATAGAAGAGCCCACTGCTCGCGTCCCCTCCACTCAGCTGCTCCCCATCGCTATCCCGAGCTGCCGAACCACCTCACTCTACCATCCAACTCTCGTCACTCCTCTTCCCCCTCCTCTGTTCTTGCAAGAACAGAGAGAGGTGCACCCTGTCGATCTCCCTCCTAGAGCTGCAATCGGCCGAGGTAGCTAGCCCACAGGAATCCCCTAACTCTCCTCTCCCTCCCCACGTCCTTGGATTGAAAAACGGTGGCCGGAATCACCGGATGGCGAAGCTCCAGAGAGCTGCCACGGCGGACATGCCTGAGGAGCACGACGCTCGTGCTCTGTCTGTCTCTCTCTGTCTCATGCCTTCCGTATCCCCCTCCCTCTCTTATTTCTATATAGCCCAAAATACTAGCCACACACACAAGCAAGCCAGCCCAATGGGCATGACGTAAAGTCCAAACCACCCAGCCAATCAAATGCAAGCTTCATTTCCCGATTTAAGTAGACAGTCACATTCCAGATATAATATCTCCACCATACGACCTCCGATTCCATTGATTCTTCTTCCTAAATTCATCTAAAATCGATATCTATCTCCAGTATAAATTTCATGATTTTTAGAGCTCATTTGAGTATATGTCTATTTTTGATTGTATTTGTTTGCGCGTTCTAGCTGACGGAGTGAACGAGCCGGAAAACGAAGACGCCGGTGGAGAGTACCGCGAGTTCGACCCCGAGGACCCCAACTACCAGCAGGAGTTCGAGGACGCCGACGGAGGCAAGTCCAATCTAATCCCCTTTGATGCATGTTGATCCTATTTATAAACACAACCCGTAGAAGCCGTTTTAAATATTGCATGTACGATTATAAGTACGAAGTATTTTCGCTGCTTAGTTAATACCCGTTTGAATAGCCATCCTTGGATTGATATGACATGATGATTGCCTTGTTCAAACTTAAGAATAAATATTATGCTATGACAAAATATTGTATTTAGTATGCTTAGGACTTGGTACTCATATTGATACTCGTCACTATGTTTTTCCTCAAATATAACGATTTGAAAAGTAAACATGTGTGAGTTGTGAGGATGAGCTATGGTTTTTGTGAAAGGGTTAATGAACCAAGTTACTTGTGATGGTTACCCTTTGAGACGGGGCGGATCGGGTCCCTTTGTGGGATGCCGTGGTGTTGTGGCTTGTACCTTTGTGGTCAAGAATGAAGCTATCCGCCTTGTCTCGATTAAGGACTGAGTTGATGATTCATCTCGCCTAACTCATTTTATCGTACAACCACTCGACCTTGTATGTGGCAAGGCTTAGTCTAAATCCCCCTAGTTGGTATGGCAATCACGGAGGCGGGGTGTGCGGCGGGACACTAAGAGATGTATGTATGAGATGTGATGAGCTCTGTAAATTATTGTATTATGAGATGTTGCCTTAGTGTGCCCGTGGTGAGCGCCAGTACTTAGCTATGGAGGGTAATGGCTCTGATGGATCTGTGCTTGCACGACGGTGTCAAGTTACGGTATCCTACTTGTGGTGAAAGTGTACAACCCTCGCAGAGTGTAAAATCTATCTCGGATAGCCGTGTCCGCGGTCTCGGACGGGTTATGGTTTGGTTTCAACAACTAGATGGGTTGGGATGAGTGGAAAATAGGAGCGTGTGTGATTTTGGAAATGAATGGTTGACAGCCATGTGTTGTGGGAACAGAGTGTTCAGCAACACCTAAAATTGTGATAAACCCCCATTTTCAGAGATACTCTTATATATGAAAAATGGATGTCTTTTGCAAAAAGGTATTTATGAAATGAAACTCTACATGTGTCAAAAGATAGCTTTATGCAAATAAAACCAAGCCTTATCCTTGATTTATCCATATGCATATACTGTTATCCCCTTCCGTAGGGTAAGGTTAGACTTGCTGAGTACTTTTGTACTCACCCTTGCTTTGTTGAACAGAGGAAGACCCGGACTTCAACCCCGAAGCTGCGTTCGAGTAAGGTCGTGTTCGCACCCAACTAAGCATGTGGCATTGGGTTTCGTCAGATGTCTGACGAAGAGTACCTCTTCTGGGTCTGGTGGACCTATGTTGTAATCTGGTTGCTTTTCTTTGTGGCATGCTTGCATTGCCCTTATTTGTCGAGACTACTGTTCTGAGACTTATCTGATGTAATAAATGTGCTACTAGCCTCCTGGGACTAGTATTTGTATCACATTTGAGTTCTCGGATGACCGAGGGCGCTTCACATAGTTATCCTCTCTACTCTCCTATTATCATCAACCTTGATTGCTACGCTCAACCCCATTAATTGTCGCCCTAGTTTTACCTTAGTTCTATCTTAATCTAGTCTCTACCGTCACCTTATTATTATCCCTAGTTAAGTTAGACCGTAGTTGATCTCACACGTTTCTCAGTGGAACGAAACCTGGAATACTTCTGTGATAAAGCTACAATGGTATCTGTGCGCTTGCGGATAATTCAGTGGGCGTTAATAAATATCAACAGAAAGCTTGGAAGGTGCCCTGCAAAACATCCAATTGTATGGATACTTGGCAGTTTAGAATTAGAACTTTTAGGAGGATGGTTAGAGGTTGGGCATCTAACTTAATAGCAGCTAGGAATAAGCTCAGGGTTCAGCTTACCAATGAATATAGTCAGTTAGAACTCCTTATGGAGAATAGACAGCTCACAAACCTTGAGGCAGAAAGGTTCAAGTTTTCAGAAGGAGAATTAGATACGTTCTGGAGATTAGAGGAGATTAAAGTGAGGCAGAGGTCCAGGGATAGGAATATTCTTGAGGGAGATAGGAACACATCTTATTTTCAGGTTGTGGCTAATTACAGGAGTAGGAAAAAACATATTAAGTATTTAGAAAGTCCTCTTGGTCATGTGTATGACCAAACAGGTATGATGAAGGTCGCTCTAGAGTTTTATAAAAATCTGTTTGCTCAAGAACCTAGGCCTAGGGTGTCTCTTGGTGTAGATTTTTGGGAAAGCGGTGATATGGTGAGGGATGAGGAGAATGTTTCTCTAGAAGCTCCCTTTAGTGAGGAACAGGTTAAGGAGGCTATTTTCAGCTGCTACCCAGAAGGCGCTCCTGGACCTGATGGGCTCACTTTCCTCTTTTACCAAAAGTTTTGGTATTTGGTCAAGGATGACATAGTAGCCTTGTTTAGAGAGTTTTATGAGGGAAAGTTGGATTTATGCAGACTCAACTTTGCCTTAATAACTTTGGTCCCTAAGGTAGAGGATGCTAGGAATATGAAACAGTTTAGACCCATTAGTCTCCTGAACTGTAGTTTTAAACTTTTCTCTGAGCTTTTAACTTTAAGGCTAGGTAAGGTAGCACAGAGATTGGTCGTGTCCAATCAATCAGCTTTCATTAAAGGTCGCTATATTTTAGAGAGTGTAGTTGTGGCTCATGAGGTAGTACATAGTCTGCACAAGAACAAGGAAAAAGGTGTGATACTTAAGTTAGATTATGAGAAGGCGTATGATAGGGTTAGCTGGGATTTCTTATTTGAGGTTTTAGAATCTAAAGGTTTCTCACCCAAGTGGATCAGTTGGATCAAACAAGTAGTGGTAGGAGGGTCTGCCGGTGTCATGATAAATGGAGAGGAAACCTCATATTTTAAACCAGGTAAGGGGCTGAGTTAGAGGGGTGCTAAATGACTTTAGGGAGGGTGGCATCCTCTCCCTACAGTATGCAGACGATACTATTCTATTTTCTAGTTCAGAGCTGAATCATTTGTGTAGTCTTATGCAGGTTGTGCTTTGGTACGAGCAAGTGTCGGGGATGAGGGTCAATCTATAACTCCTATAATCCTAACCCCCACTAACCTATTTCTCTGCCCTTTGATTGGTTGAATCCTATGAGATGACGTCATCCTCAGTATTCCAGTCTCAGGTGCGCGCCCGCTGTCCCTAACCACATCCAAAAGTCTTCGTTGAAACTGACACCACATGATCGTTGGGTTCACAACCTTTATTATCCACCGAGGAAACAGGCGGGCAAGCAACTCACACCAGTCCAAAACAATTCGTCTCCTCACATCTGCTCGGCTTCTGCAACTGCCAGTGATCATTACCTTTGCCCTTTATTATCCACCATTGACAGGAGGGCGCAATCTGCTTTGTCAAATCTCTCATCGCATTCGGTTCTCCTTCACCATGGAAAGGCTTCTTCCACCTGCTAGCTGCTCCAATCGCAGCACCGATTGACTGGATGGTCTCATGGTCATCAAAATTTAGAGTGGCTCTCAGTTCCCAAGAAAATGGCGATGATCACCTAAGTATGCACACTGTGTATTATCAACATTTTCCCCTCGGAATGGTTCCTCATCTATTTTGAGTACATCAGTGCCGTCTACCATGAATTTGACATTCCGTTGTCAAGGCCTCCTCGCTGTCGCTTTTGAGGTGAGCTCGTCATGATTACCGCAGATATATTCTAATTGCAATCGACAAGCATATATGTGGGTGAGCAGTTCCAAGCTAAGGTCATATTGGGCTTACTCCAGAAGTTCATGCCTCTGTCATTGCCTTCACTGTTTTCGAGTTACTGCTTCTTTTCCAATTTGGTGGTAGTTAATTAAGTTTCTTGCCTACTTTCATTGAGAAAAGTCTGAAAATATATGGTTGCAAATTTGACACTATGATAAAGCAAACAAACTAATGAGATTGAGCCTCTAGGTATTTTTTCCCCTTTCCCCTACTTCAATTCCTTACAACCTACACATATACACAGTTATGTCTAAAAATATATAGATAAATATCAAATCACGTATTACTATTTCCACTGCACATTACACAACGTGCCCTTTCATTCAGACATTGTATTTTTAGGATTGCACGGTCAAATACTCAGTCAAAATAAGATCTCTCTTTTGGGTAAAAAAGGAAAAATTTGAAGTTGATTCTAATAATACAAGAAGAGCTGGAATGGTGAAAATCATGTATGTTAACTAAATTCCTGATGGATTCCTGGTGGATTGCTCCATAATGAATTGCCAATCTTTCGGTTTTTTAACCGTTGGGGTTCCTAATGTACTGATCATTCCATTCGTGTACAAGGCAATCATATGGTTATGGACTGTGCCAAAATTATTATAGCTGAGCAAGCTCTTTTTCATGTGTAATTCGGTGTAATAATTTTGATGCCATGCAAAATATAGAGATTTTCTTAGTGATCCCAACATTCTTAAGTCTTACACAAGGCATCCCGCAGCAACGCGCGGGGAATCCATCTAGTTTTCATAAAAGCGAGTTCATTCCTATGAATTTAGATGAGGACTACATTCATACTATTTCACATATTCCAACTGTCCCAGAGGTAGTCTGCCCATGAAATATTTAGGTGTGCCTCTCCACTTCGAAAAGTTATCTAGAGATGATATTCAACCTTTAGTTGATAAATTACTTAAGAGTATTGCTGGTTGAAGAGGGAAGCTCCTATCCTTAGCTGCCAGGGCAGTCTTGATCAAGACCTACCTAGCAAGTATTCCTGTCTATATCCTTTCCTTCCTTAAGTTTCCCAAGTGGGCTATCCAAATTCTGAATTCCCATATGGCGAATTGCTTGTGGAATGACATAGAAGGGAGTCATAAATACCATCTAGTTAACTAGGAAATAGTGGCTATGTGCAAGGAGTATGGGGGCCTGGGTATTCCTAATCTTAGGGATTTAAACATCTGTTTGCTAGCCTCTTGGCTTAAAAGATATAGTTTAGACTAAGAAAAAGCTCTGGAGAGAGCTGCTAGATTATAAATACCAAACCAGCAAGCCTAACATCTTTTTGACCCACACTAATGGGGCTTCTAATTTTTTCAAAGGATTTATGTGGGCTGCGCAAGCTGCTAGGATGGGCTATCGATGGAAAGTGGGTAATGGTACTAAGATCAGGTTCTGGGAGGATAACTGGTTAGGTGCGACAAGCTTAGCTATCCAATACTGGAAGCTATACAGGATAGTAAATGAGAAGAATATGTCTATAGCGGAGCTTTGGGATGGTGAAAACCTTAAATGCACCTTTAGGACAACTGTCGATACTGTCTTGGAGGAACAGTGGTGGGAGGTCTACCAGTTGGCATCTACTATTTCTTTCTCTGAGGATGAGGATTCTATGATCTGGCAATTTAATTCCTCGGGGGTTTATTCCTCCCAGTCTCTCTGTAAAGTGATAAATTTCAGGGGGGTTAAACCTGTCCTTGTCTCTGCTCTTTGGAGTCTGAAGATTCCTCCAAGGGTGCAATGCTTTCTGTGGTTGCTTATTAGAAACAAAGTACTGACTAGAGATAACCTCAGCATTAGAAGAAAGGTAGAGGATAAAACATGTTTGTTTTGCTCGAAGTTAGAATCTGTAAATCACTTGTTTTTTGAGTGCGCAGTAGCAAGACAATTTTGGTTTACAGTGGCTACTGTTTTCAATATCTCTTGGGTACCTTCTTTGGAATCAGTTGGGAAGTTTTGGCTTTCCAACAAAAGTAACTGTGTTCTTAATATTTTTACCTCTGCTGCACTCTGGAGCTTGTGGAAATTGAGAAACAAAATTTGTTTTCAGAATGCTCTATGGCAGAGTATGGATATACTCTTGCACAAGATGATGGCTTTGGTGGAGAATTGGCTAATTCTCTGCCAGGAGGGCAGAAAAGATGCGCTGAGAATCAAGACCCGGGAGCTCAAGACAAGAGTGGCAATGTCCCTATGGCTGCCAAATGGGTGAAGACAGGTCCGGAAGATGCTTTGGAGTGGAAGCCTGATTCTGCCTGGGAGGGCTCCGTCTGTTTCTCTGTTCTGGCTTAGTGGTTGGTGTTGGGCGCTGCTCCTGGTCTATCTAGTAGTTCTAGTTTTGTTGGTAGCCACTTCCAGTTTTGTTTTCTCGATTATCTGGATTTGTTGTTTCTCGGCTATCCGGGTTTGTTGAAGTCTGACTAGTGATGTTCACCCGAATCTTTGTAATGGTTTCTTGTCTTTCATTAATGGAAAGACGGGGGTTAAGGCCCTAAAACTCTAAAAAAACATTTATTGAACATATCTAACATACCCTTACAATTTTTCACAAAATATGAATTAAAACAAATGTTTTATCAGGTCAACAACAACCAGGAAGCCACCCAAAACTTCGGAGCTGCCCAAGAATCCTTTAAGAATGGCTATAGTAATCTTCTCCTTGTGCTTCACCACAGCTGGCGTGTGACTGAAAGAAATTTCCTAGAATCCGACATGATCACTGCCGGTTCAAAGACAATGCGTTAGTGGCACCGACAGTGATTAAGTGAATTATTCTTTGGATCAAAGTGATACAAGTGCATCACTTTGTTGGATCAGAGGCAACTTGATAGTGATATATACCATGTCATCACTACCATTGTTAACACCTTGAAACACCAAAGTATCAACTAGTGTTCAACAATAAGGTGCACAAATTGAATATTTAGCATGTACTTCGATTGAAAGAAAGCCAAATTGAGCACTTACGAAAATGCAATGTCATTACTTTGATTGAAAGAAAGCCAAATTGAGATGCATACATTCATACCTAATACTTAGCCCGATACTACCAAGCTAACAAGCATGTCGAAAGCTACACATACTAATTAGTTCTAAACATAACTCCATTAGGATACCTAATAATTATGCTAACACTATGCAAAAGCTAAAAGGTCATAATTTGTATGTCATTAGTTGCTTAATTAATCAATCTCCATGTGATCCAATTCATCCATGAGATCCTACAAATCCTAGTTGACTTGCAATGGATCAATGTGAACCTCCATGTCATCCAAAACACTCACCACAATAGCCTTCTCCACATCCATTATTACACTTTCATCTAGCTCATCATTCTTGTCTACAAAGCACTAATTTGGTGAACCAATAATGAGGACAATAAGGCTCACAAATTGTACTCCACGGAGATAGAGACGACACATCTTCAGATTGAAGAATAGTATTGTAGCTAAATTTTGGGTATTGCAGAGCCAACAACAAAGAAGATCTGATTTTCTATAAACTTAGATGGAATCGAGTGAACATATTGCAAATCCATAACAGGGTGGACCAGTGTTGTAGATTTGTGCGCCGGTGAGGTAGGAGATGATGGAGCAGAGAGCATGAGAGAGATGGTCTCCTATCTATTGGTAGGGTGAAGCAAAGAAAGGGAATAGAGAGGAGAATGGATGGGGAGAGGTGTGGTAGGACCATAGGAGTGTATATAGAGGTTAATAAATCGTTCGCTCTTGTAGAAGGACCTAGGGTGCAGGGACATAGCATGCCTCCCTCGTGCATTTAGCTCAACACCAAGTTAATCTTGTTTCATTTAGTTTAACGATAGTTCAACAAAAGTGGCATAATTTAGTTAGACACAACAATACTTGAACAAGACAAAACAATACCAAAGAACACTAATCCTGACACACTTAGAAATACTTCAATGAACTATGGAACTTGCCAATGAACATGCCAAGAACTAAGATAAGTACTATAAATTGGTGAAAGAAGCCAAGAAAGCACATTTATTTCTCATAGGTACCAAATCTTCCTTCTTCTCCATTGTCAGTTTTCTTCGATCTCTGGCATCTCTTTGACCTCCTAGAGGTCATCGAATGCTACTGACTGGAACTCTTGCATTGTTCTAACATTTGCATCCTTCAGCTCTCGCATCTTGTGATGTAAATCCAACTACAAAGTCTTCATAAATATTCTATGTGGGGGATCATACCACACATAGAACCCACAATCTAAATAGATGTATGAAAAAACAAATAATCATAATTGGAGGGCAATTTCAACATTTCAATCATGATAACTGAACAAACAATAAATGAACGTGTGACCCTTGCCTTGCGGCATCAGTGGAAGCGATGACATAGGTTCCGATCACTTCACAAAATCAACTGAGCCACCTTCAACCTATAACACAACAAAACTAGTGGCTAGCATACAAAGGGCAGGTCATGGTACAGGATGGGCAGTGAAAGGTCCTAAATGACTAGAGGGGGTGAATAGCCTAATTAAAATTTCTACAAAATACTCGAGAAAAGTGGTTAGTACAACAAAAGGTGTAAAAGTGCTTTGCTCTAGCTTTACTAAAAGCTAAGCCACTTACCAATTCAACTAGTAGCTTATGATCTCTAGTTCATACCAATTCAACTAGAGGGCTACACTAGTGAGCAACAAACTTATGTACAACTAGCTACCACTACTCACTAGTAAGACAAGCTACTAAACTACCTATACACATGTATACTAATAGAAGTACAAGAGAGGTAGAGAGGGTGATACCAAGCTAGCAAGAGGTCAATTGCTATATGAATACTAAGATGATCTGAGACAAATCAATCACAAGAAATTCAATTGAAGGCACGATGATTTATCTTGAGGTTCACTTGCTTGCTGGCAAGTGAGTCCCTGTTGTGATGACACACTCACTTAGTGATTCACGTGCTAATTGGCATCACATGCCAAACCCTACACAAGGGTGCTGCACAACCAACACAAAAGGAAGGGTACACAAGTCACAAGAAATTAACTAGTGTTGTTTTTGGCGCTTTATCGAGGAATAAGCATAAGAACCCCTCACAACCACCATGATTGGATCTAGAGACAATCACCTCCCTCCCTCGCTCAACGATCCCGCTGCTCTAAACCATCTAGATGGTGGCAACCACCAAGAGTAATAGCAATCCCATAGTCAACACGATCACAAGTGCCACTAGATGCTCAAACACAGCGCAAATGCTCTTGGATCACACCCAATCTCACAAGAGATGATCAACACAAGAACTAGATGAGTAGGAGGGAGTGGAATATTGCTCACAAGGTGTATCAGTCAGTTAGAGATCCAAGAGCAGTCACACCTGGCCAAGGCCTATTTGTAGATCCCTCATGGCTCAAAGAGCCATTGGCCCCTTTTCATAATTTTTGTAGGGTCAACAAACACATTCGGACCAGCCACCGGAAGCACCGTTCGGTGTGCCACTTGTTGCTGCCCCATGAGTTAACCATTTGAAAGGAGCTATTAGTGCCCAATAGCTCTCTTCCCGCATGGCAGAGGCCCAACGTCTAGTCGCACATCAGACTCAAAGCTTCCTAGCGTCCCTGCAACGTAGAGAGGTTCTAGAACGGGTTCATGATCGGACATGTCTGGTCATCCTTGACTGGACACACTTAGCATCTAGTGCGTCTCAGCTTTGTGACCTAATAAAGTGAACAATAACACAGGTACATCCGGTCGATCCAAGAGCCAGCATCTGGTGCAGCATAGAGAGCTTCTAGAACCAGCCAGATCATATCAGATGCATCCAGTCATGCCTAATTGAATGTGCCTTAATGTTCAGTGCAGCCATTTCACTTCCAAATTATCAACCCTTGCTTCCATGTGCTAACACCTATGTATGACCATCTCTTTGGCACTTGTATTAGCATTTTTCAAAGCATTTTTGAGGGTCATGTTAGCACTCACTAGGTCCTAATGCACATGTATAGAACTCAATCACCTAGTGGCACTTCGATAACTATATTGACCCATGAGATCACCCCTCTTAATAATATAGCTATTTATCCTAAATGTGATCACACTATAGTGTATCTCGATCACTAAAACAAAATGGTCGTATACCTTTGTCGTGAGCTCATCTTGTTTTTCTCTTTCTTATTTTCCAAGTTGGGGCACTTGATCACCATCCTGTGGCCATCACTAGCCACCCCATGGTAGCCATCTAGCTCCACCACTTGGTATGAACCAACCTAGCTTATCATAACACCTAAGCACAAGGTTAGTTTGCTAGGTTTCATAGATTATCTACAACTAAACTAGAACTTTTAGGTGGCCCGTCCCATTGTATCCTCCTTAGCTAGAAGTCGGTGTCCTTCTCGTGAGGCCACCCTAGGATGGTGCGGACCATAGCAAGGAGTTGGAGCTAGATCCCACCATAACAATTTAGGTTTAATGTTGCTCAATTTGAGCAGTGAGCTTGCCCTGAGTCCTTTGTCTATACTTTATGTGGCTCCCTCTCTAAGAAATCCTCAAAAACCCTTGCCCTCCTGCCAAGATGAGTTCTTAATTAGTCACCAGCAGTTCATGGTACTTTTTACCTTAGATGATGTAGACTAAGCCCGATCTTCCAATAGGTATGATAACATTGATTAGTGGAGACTTGACGTTCATGATCTTAGGCTTCAAACCAAGGTTGATTCGGACCCCCGCAACTGTTACACCACTGCTCCGTTGGTTATCAACCACGCACACACGATTGACCTCATCAAGAAGGCTTTTCCTACAAGCGAATCGAGAACACAAGCAAGAACAAGATGAACATAATCTAAAATTGCAAATATATATGAAGTATTTGATATCAAAGAGGAGTTCAAGTCTTAGTTGGAACAGGCGTGTCACTATAGTCGAACAAGATCAAGAACAGGGGGCCCTCGCTTGGAATGCAAACAATCTTGGCAATACAGTTGCAGCAAGAATGTCTGTTTCCACATGGAAATCAAGAACTAAACAAAATCTAAACCCTAATGACATGATGGCTGATAATTATAGAGGCTAGGGCATCACCCCCTGCTGGACGCACCTCTATTGGGCCCAAACACGATACCTGGCCCAACAGACCAAAAGATGGTGTCGTATGACTCTGGCAAAATCATGATGCTGACTTGTTTCGATGATTCCTGTTGATTCCGAATAGTTTTTGATATGAAACTAGTTGGGTTGGCTTTCTTATCAAATAAGCTTTCCATCCATACGTGGATCATAAAAAATGGAGTCTGAATGTAACCACACGGCTAGTTTTAGTGTGCAGATTGATCCTGGAACCCAAGAATAGCTCCATCTTCAGCTCGACTGGAACGTTCCGTGAAATTGATGATTTGGATGTCTGTGCTGGACCTCCACCTCTCCATGGCTCATACATAATGGCGTGATGTCATCATCATTAGAAGAAGGCTTTTTTGGCTCTTTTGTGCTTACATAGAGATGTAAATGTGGAGCATAATTAATATCAACACATATAACCATCGATCGAGGCATCAAAATAATAATTCAAACATGATTCAATACTCATACATACTAATCTAGAGGCATCAATACATAAGTGCAATATATAGAAACTTCATTAACATCAAAGTATCCCAAATTCTAGAAATGTGGGAGATGTCAGAAATTACTAAGGTACTTGATCGTTGATGCCAGCCCCCAAGCCGGAGGTAGTGAACCATACTGAAGATGACAACATCTCTATCCATGTCAGCCTATATATATTATACCTGGAAAGTATTGACGCTTCTTATGTAGTCCTGCAAAGCACAAAATTTTTTTTGACACAGAGGGTCTTCAACGATTCATGTGAAGCTTTGTGGTCTAAGAAGGTGAGGAACAACAGCTCGGAATGATCGACCACTTGCTCCTAGTGAATAGAACAACCCTAAGTAGCAAAAAGTGTTGGCTCCTCATGCCACCCTAAGCTACCAAAAGACAAGGTTGCTTGCATGGTAATTGCTTTTTCCATGGTAAGACACATAAATTGAATTTAATTACCAAATCAATTAGAATCAAATGCAAACATAGGGGAAACCAAAATAATGTAGCCCTCACGCAAATGATTGCCTAGGGTGATAATATATGGTCGAGGAGCTGGTAGGGCAACCAGCATAGAGGTGAAGAAACTTCCACTACCGCTAGGTCTGAATGGAGGGAAACCACGGAGTTGGGAGAACTAAGAGCTTTGGGAGGAACCACCACCGAGACACCAATAGGGATTGAGGGGAGTTGAAGAATGGGTCAAGTAATACTAGAGTTATGCGAAATGCATGGTCTAGATCTGTCAGTAGGGAAAATGGGTGACCTGGGATAAGTGGAACAGTGTCCATATTAAGAGGACCATTGTGGCCCTAATGCATTGATATCATATGGTGGTTGTCAGCTGTTGAACAACTAAGTACAATTAAATTCTCCCAGAATCAAAATTCTTACTTGTAATTGTGTATACCAATGTGATATTAAGGCCTTGTTCAGTTCGTGAAAAACTTGCATTCCCTGCACAGCGTTTCGTTTGTATTTGACAAATATTGTCCAATCGTGGCCCAACTAGGCTCAAAAGATTCATCTCGTGATTTATAACTAAACCGTATAATTAGTTATTTTTTTACTAACATTTAATGCTCCATACATGCAGTAGAAATTGATGTGATGGAGAGAGAGTGGAGAATATTGCAACTTTCCTTGCAACTGAACAAGGCCTAAGGAACACAAACACATATGTATTAGATAAACAAATAATTCTTCATTCATGATTCATTTATACAAATAGGTACATCAGAATATGTTGTACTCCACCAGATACAATATCATAGAGCTAAACTAATAAATCTAAAAATTTGAGCTAAATCTAATGAAAATTCTCATTGTCAGAGCGAGGTTCATCCTTCCTTAGTCGCTTGGGAAGAGGCTCGTCCTCATCGGTGTCCTTGTCCTCCGCGTCATCATTAGGGGAGAAGTCTTCATCGCCACTCTCCTCCTAGGAGCTCTAGTAAGGAATAGGAGGAAAGTTGTCGCTGTTGGAGCCGTCCTCACTAGAGGAGTAGCGTTGTTGGATGTCATTGCTCGGAAGCTTGAAGTTATTGTCTGCCGACATGCTTGTAGTTGGATGAAAAAGAGGTGAACAAGGAACAGGGGTGGTTTTAGAGGGTAGTGGGCTTTCATTATATTTAGGGCATTGGTTGACCTCTTCAGCTTCTCCCGAAAGAAGGAATGTTGATGAGTGTTGGTAATTGGGACAATCAAAAGAGTGAAGAACTAATGTGGATTGCCGGTTCCACCAAATGTTATTTAGGGCTGGTGGCCATAATGGGTATCATAGGTGACTTAACATATAATATGACATTGAAAAGAAACTCAAACATCATCACCTAGCTCATCCAACGGTCACTCGATGGTGACACAACTTTTCTACGCCTAATTTTACTCCAGTTCGTGTTGTCCCTCCAACTGTCGGTGAAATATTTTCACCCCTAGTTACTACATAAATCGACGATGATAATGGTGGCCTCGATAACTCAATCTCTAGTACTGATTCAACTAGAGCTATTGCCTCCAACTAGTGTGCAACAGAAAGATCACCTAGCATAAGTGACTCTCATGGTCAAGATCAAGTGAAACGAGTAATCAACCATGCTTGGGTGATCAAGCGCAAGTTGTCCAACCTCTTGCGCATCAAGCTACTGCAAGAAATAATTCATTGGATCAAGTTGTTGGTGACTTGAGAGCGAGGTGGTGTGCAAACAAGATCAAAGCTTGCATCATCATATCCTAATACTTATCTCTGCTAGCTAGCTGATGTATATAATAATTAAGATAAAACCCAACTCCTGTGACAATATATAGCTATTTATTTGGAACTACAAACAGGAGTAAAAGCGCACGCGGCATGCATATATGTAATTGCAAATGCAAAAGCATGACATCGAACAAGAGTAGCTAGAAGAGAAGAAACAGGTTGATGAAGATCAAAAGACGACTAGCGATCCATTATTCAGCAGTAGAATCAAGACAACAACCATTTCTAATATACTAATTAACTACATACGCACAGCTAATACAGATCCAAATAACTCTGATCTGTAACTGCAAACTGGAGCCTACAGCTTTTACACAGCACGCAGAGCTGATGGCACAGACAATATATAACACTGCTCCTGTTAATAGTTATGCTGCCTGGGAGCCATACAATGTAGGCATGCATGCAGTTTTATATCTGTGCAGGTAGCCGAATCCGATCCTACGTCATCATCTCAATAACGTTTGTTGAATTTCCTGCACAAGCTCCTCCGCGCTAAGCTCGCACTCGATCCCAATCTGTACACAAAAATAAGAAAGGCAGGCAAGTATTGTCAGATAATTTTTTCCTTCTTTGAACTCAATGGACACATATATATAGATAATTTTTTCTTTCTTTGAAATCAATGGACACATATATATAGGTCGTCGTCCTTATACGCACAAGGAAACTATGCATATAGCTAGATGGATGAATAGCAAGGCTATATAGCTCATATCGACGAGAGTCGAGAGAGTGCATGCATGCATGTATTCATGAAACTATGCATGATTCATGAAACTATGCATGACAGCAACTACTCCCCAACTGTGTAGGTACAGGTAGGTAGTAGTTGCTGTCATGCATAGTATCATGATGTCATGCATAGTTTGCACCAGCAGGGATCTGACCTAGCTAGCTGTGTTACTGTTTGAGGATAAGCACCATGGCTCTGCTGGTTTATCTCTCACCACCACGCATAAACACTGCTCAGGGGCACAGCACATTTCCTGAACCCAGTCAATACTACCCAGTTAATAACACTGTTCACTATTTGTGCATATTGCAAACCGCTCAGTCTCAGAGACACACTTCTGTGTGTATTCGAACTCTACAGTAGATATGTCGAGGTACGAACCTAGGTAGCCTAGCTACATACACGCACTAGGGCATTTATGAAGAAACCAATCGATTCGATCCAATCCATTTGAAAAATTGTTTGGGAGAGGAGCCCTGAGCTAAAGATGGCAAATCCCATGCATATACATGCATGCAAGGCTTGGGAGTTGGGATTTTGAATAGTAAGGCTACACATATAGAGCTCACATGAAATGAGGACATCCAATACATAATACTGCCTCCCAATTTAATGCCTGCTCTCCAGCCTGGTCCATCCTTAATTCAGCTGTGTGAGCGCCTTAAAAATACTACTTATGTTAGTCTGGTTTGCTTCTTGTGTGCAGATAGACGTACCATCATTTTGTCCATCTTTTAATAGCTAGGCTGTGTTAATGTCTATACTCATGGGTTCTGTATGTTGAATTTAGCAATTTGTTGTCATTAATTAAATCTTATTCGATTTCTATGAGAAAATGCTGGGAAAAAACACATATATATAACTGCATGTGTCGGTAATGTGTACAGATACAAAAATATATATCGGGATATGTGTACAGATACAAAATATATATAGGGTACGTATATACCTTGATGGTGAAGGAGTGCACCATGGTGTCGTCCACGGTGCTGACGCTGACGTGAAGAATCTCCAGCGAGAGACTCTCGAGTGCGGCGATGATCTTGAGCGCCTGCCCCGGCGAGCGGTGGGACACCGTCTTCAGCACCAGGTTCGGCCCCGCAAACTCCACCCTCACGTCAGGGAGGCTGAGGCCGCCGCCGGCCACCGCTGGCCTGCAGGCTGCTGCCTGCGCGGCGAGCTCGGTCACAAGGCTGTCTAGGGTCGGCAGGTACTGCGTTGAGTAGTGCTGCTGCTGCTGATCGTGCGAGTAGGACGACGACGACGACGTCGGCGTTATCGCCGGCGACGCCACCATGTAGGCCGCGGCGGCGGCCGGGAATGCCGGGAGCCTGGTGGTAGTTCCAGCGCCGGATGCAGCAGCAGGCTTGTACGGGCTGCCCGGGGTCGGCGTCCGGGGGCTTATGGGCACCGCGACACGCGGGCTGATCGGCGGCGTGGACTTGACGGCGGCGAGAGGCCGCGGGCTGGCTGCCGACACTACGCTACTGCCAGGCCGCGGGCTCAGCACCTGCTCCGCGTACACCTTGCGGTGCTTCTTGGCCTCCAGAGAACGCAGCACTTGCTGAAGCTCCTTGATGTAGTCCACCACCCCTCCTATGATGGACGCTTGGTCTCCCTGCATGCATGCAGTTCGTTATATATTGCTTGATGATGAGTTGATCATCATCAACATGAGCATCAACAGGTGATCGTAATGCGCAAACTCCTTGATATATGTTTCGTTCTTTGCTGGATTTTCTTAAATCATGCATGTTTACTGGAGTAAACAAGCACTCCCTCCATCCTAAAAAAAAAAAAAGGGTTGCTGGTTGCTATGTATGAGAATCATGCTTGTTAAACTTTCTCAACTTTTGACTAGGTTTATAGAAAATTCATGTAACATTTATATTTTCAAATAATTTTATTATGAAAGTATATTCAATGATTATTGATATAGGGATGGAGTGAGTATAATACTACCTGCATTCTAGGTTGTTAAGTTTTTAGTTTTTTTTTTACTGATGATGAACTCAGCATCATGCATCAACAACCCTCGTTTCACGAGGTGCAATAATCAATTGAACTACATATATCACACACACAAGACTAGCTTGCATCGTATCACACTTCAGAACAAAACTGCAAAAAGACTGATGCATAAATGTTACAGAGAAGAGGCGGGTCATCAAGTGCAGCCAGCCAGCCACAGTCTAGTACGACGTACATGGTCCTTACATGAACAGATGCCCACATCGTTCAGCGTGCATATATGGGCACACACTACAGTGTCACACGCTGGCTTCTCATCATAAAAAAAAAACACAAAGATGACGCGGTTTTTAGTTGGATTATTACTGCTGTTTTGTACAAATCATGCATGCAACAAAAACTTATTTAGATTAAAAATCAAAGATGATGCGGTGTGTTTTTCAGTTGGATAGTATATACTGCTGCTTTGTTCAAACCATGCAAGAGAAGCTTATATTAGATTAAAAATCAAAGATGATTCGGTATTTTCAGCTGGATACTGCTGTTTGTTCAAACCATGCGAGGAAAAGCTTATATTAGATTAAAAATCTAAGATGATGCGGTATTTTTTTTAGTTGGATTACTCCTGTTTTGTTCAAATGAAACAAGGAAAAAAAAGGTTTATTACATTGAAAAAAACATGCAATAAAACAATATGCATGCATAAAGGTTTGCTGAAGTAGTACTTAATTAGCAAGTCATGTTTAGGAAGCATGACAAAAGAAACAGTAGCCAATGCATGCTGCTAATATTAAGACCATGTAGCAGCTAGCTAGTATACTATTATAGCTTAGCTAGCTATAAGCAGTCTCACCCTCTTTACGTAGAAGCAGGGCATGAGCGAGCGCAGCATGGCGAGGTGCTCGTTCATCTGCTTCCTCCGGTTGCGCTCCACCGTGATGTGTGACATCTTCGCCGCCCCCTCGTCAGCGGCTGCATCATCTGTCACCGCTGAGCCCTTGTGCTTCTTCGGCACCGGAGCGCTGCCACCACTACTGCCGCCTTTCTCCTCTTCGCCAGTGCGCCGGCGGCTGTTCTCAGACGGCCTAGCCGCCCCCACGGTGCCAGCAGCATCAGAAGCAGCAGTGCAGCTCTGGCTATATGCTTGCATATTAGCCGCAGAAAAAGAACGGCCACCGCCACCGCCACCATTACCGGCGCCGCCGGCGTTCACGTGCTCCTCCCATGCCGTCGTCCCGATGATGCTGAAGAGGTCCTCAGCGCCCGACAGGCGGTGACGGAGCTCGCAGTGGTCGTCGACCACGAGCTCGCACAGGCCGTCCCCCATTGATGGGCGCCGCCGCAGCAGGGAGGAAGTGCAGTGCACGGCAAAGTAATATAAGCAGGCGGCACGTAATTTTCTCGATCATGTGCTAAATATAGCCTCTGAATCTGATCATAGAAGTAGTGGTGTAGGAGATGAGGATGTATGCAGAGTGAGAGGAACCTTTTGCTTGCTACTTTTATGCATGCACAGGCTCGAAAAAGTGAGAGGAGGGGAGAGAGAGAGAGAGACAGGAGTAGACCGTTGTTGCTGATCCTTTGTATAGTCATGTGACAGCACCAAGAGTCATAAATGTAGGGGAAGAGACGGCTCTAGATGGGGGAGCCTGTTCCACAGATACGGCGGCCACAACAGTAACTCATGGGACCTTCGTGCATCTCATGGGCCCTAGAGATGTCTCAAGGGTTTAATATGGTGCTGGACACATGAAGGGATGTGAGATCAGTGTGTGAAAAATTAACTTACAATAATCACTAGAGCCATCTTAGTTACATTTGTGGGTTTTTTTAGCTTTGGTAAATCCATGAATCTTACAAATGACTGTCATTTTGGATGCAATTTCTATTTTTATGTTGTAGCTAGTTGAAAGCATCATCTGTACATGTCAAGCCACAACAACAAAGTCTTCAAATAATAATTGAAGTTTGCTTCTACCTAATATGATTAAAAAAACTCGATGCGCGGTAGCTAGATAGCCTGCAGATCTCTGGCTTAAGAAGAAGCTAGATCTTCTCACGTAAATCAAGAAAACCTCTAAACCGTTACCCCACCCTTACACAGCAGCACCACAACTCCGTGAGAGTTTTTTTTTACTCCGGTCACTTGTGACAGAAGCCATGAGAGTGAAGTCTCTCAGGACTCGAACTTTGACCACTCCGAGGTATTGAACTTGCACTGACCACTTGGTTATAGCCGGTCGTTCCCTACCTAACATGATTAAAAAACTCAAACACTGCAACTAATATAAGCACTAAGTGAAAACACACGTAAGTAACTAGTAAGTATGACACACTAACAACAAATTAGTGGTTATTACAAAGATATCTTGATACTTATTTTGGGTTAAAAACTAGGGCTAGGAGTTGCAATCACTAATGATAGCTAACATAACTAGTGAAAGGTTCCATATCCCATGTAACTACTAAATGCAATGACCGTTAATAGTAACTACATGTCACGTATGACTTGCTCATGTAAGTGATAGGTCTTTCTAACAAACTCTAATCAAGGAGATGGATCTTAAAATGATGTCACTTTTTATGAGATCATAAGTAACAATTAAGTGCTCATAAGCAATGGTTTTAGTGCGAACCCAATATCAGTTCACCTCATCTACTTGCCCCATCACTGCGAAATTAGCAAATAGGGAGCCTTATCCACACTTTGACAAATCTCTTTTCCATAGTGCTAACACTCTTGCCACCACAACATTCCTACATTGATGGTGCCCTCCACCTCCATGGCCATTTTTTCTTCATGTGTGAAAATTTTAGTCCTAGCTCATCATTTTGACTCTATCCTATATAGGGGGGACCTGCCACTCACCTAGTCATTTCAAACCGACTATGCCCTTGCACATTATCAACTCAATCATATAAACACCACTCCATAATACCTCTTTTCTTGTCAATGATGATATCACATCGCACCACCTTCCACACAACAATAACCTAGCTTGTGCTTCCAACACTAGCCTTCTCTCCTCCCAATGAACTCCATGAACTCCACCTTTATGGCCTCTAGCCAATTCCTATCCTCGCCCCATCGACGCCCCCTCCTCCTAGGCGACCTCGTCTTCCACAATGACATCCTCCTCCTTATCAATGAAACGATCCCATGCTTGACACAATGCTAGACTCCTCCTAGACAACCTCATTACTAGCCATGAGTGCACCCACGCCTTGCCCTACCATTCCTCCTATGCTTTGTGTTCCCTTTATGAATAGATCCGTGCTTGATGAATATTTAGTTGTAAACTATAATTATATATAGTTAATATTTAGAAAATTATATATGAACTTTAGTTTGAAAATTTTATTTAGTTGTAAACTATATTTACAAAATTTGCCTAGAGATTTAGCAAGGAAATTAGTTAGAGATGTGTTGCAATCTATCTTCTATTTTCTTGGTAATTTTGTAGTGGCCTCGGCCTCCTTTAAAATCAACCACTAACATTTCAACTAAAGCTGAATTGAATGAGTTTTTATGCATCTAGTATGTAGTTGTTCAATTTGATCATCATGTGGCTACAAGAAGTGGCCCCTGAATTATGTGGTAGTTAGCCTTTGTCATAAAACACATTGGTTAAAATAAACTATCTGAAGTTACCTCTTTTTTTACGTTGTAGATAAACTATTTTAGAATTTGATAAAGCATTATCTTCAAGTATCATCATCATATATAGTGAAAGATCAGTCATGGAACGTCATCTAAAGAGCTTGGGAATTATGGGTTTATTGTGCCCGACCCATCCTATTTTTGGAATAAAAGCTCCTTAATAGGGTGAAAAGCTAAACCACCATCAATCGGGGTGAACATCAGTAAGTTATAACATCACACATATACGTATATGTGTACATGTGTGTGTAGCACGCGCACGTCGGTAGGAGTACTTGGCAGAGATCCTGGTCCGACCATGCGGCACTAGCAATGCCTCAAATCAATCAATCAAGTACCAGAGCTACATGTATCTACACAGAGCCCCAATTTAAACCACCGAGATAGAGTGAGCAGTCGAGCACACTCTATTTTCATTGCACGTACTACAGTCACATGTAGCATCGCGTCGTCGTTGGCCGCCATGCATGCATGCATAATGACACAAGACAGGCTCTGAGCGTAGTACCTGTAGATTGATTGTGGCGGTGGGCCCCCGGCCGGCCGTATGAATGGGACATCACACGGCTGGCGGCGCGGCTGCCGGCCGGCCGGCCGGAGCACCGCAACGGCCGGCGCACGGCTGGCAGAGACCCGACGGCAGAGGGATTCAACAATGCGTGCACCGGCCGGCGCGCGACATCGATCCCGAAGTCGGAGCAGCCAGCTAGCTAGCGTAGCATCGATCTCTGCTGCCTCTACTACTCGTTACTTGTGACGATTCTCTAGTCTCTCTCGTTGCCCGTGCGTGAAGATCCTCTCTGATGTCTATCTACTGGATTTGCTTGCAGGACCCGTCTATGGCCACCGGCTGTCCGAGAGGAGGACTTCTAGAGATGTCCTTCCTCCGTATAGGAATTAGATATCGGTTAGGACAACGATACGGTCTCTAAAGTATAAGTTTGACTTAATATTTTTTATAAAAATACTCATCACAAAGTGATATATTTATACTTTTATAAAAGTATTTTTCAAGACAAATCTATTTATATAGTTTTCATATTTCTAAACTCAATAACTTAAAAGTTATTTATGATTTATGTTTCCAATGTTTGACTCAAACCTTGTCCAAAATGACATCTAATTCCTATATGAAGGGAGTAACTGTAGTTTTATCCATAGCAAAAAAAAAAAGTTTGACTAAGATTATTAAAAAATATTATACAATATGTGTAGGCTATAAAAATGTATTTGATGATAATGGTATTTATTTAATATCATAATTATTAATGATTTATACATATTTTTGAGGTCAACTCAAAATGCATGGCTTAATAAATTGACACTAAGTTAGGGTTGCAATAATATTCTTTTAACTTGTAGGGGAGAGTTAGGCAGCAGTAATAAGTGTGTGATAACTGACCATGAGAGGGGGTCAATCATCATGAGGTACCCTACTCCAATGGACAGTTTCAAGCAAAAAAAAGAGGCTACTGGCATGGAGACTGGCTAGGCTTATATAGTGTGAGTTGGTATGGTAGTCTGTCTCAATTCAAGCTAGTACTACGGCCAAGATTCAAGAGGATACCATTAATCGCTACCAAGCTTCATTACATTAAAAAATATCTGTCGTCATAACCTTTTTATTTTTTCATATCTCATTTTATATGTTTGGCCCATATCCAACTTATAGAGACAGTAAGTGAATAGTGGTGCCCCCAAAAATAAATTCAAGAATTTCTTAAAAATTGATTTTGTAGCAGTGACAAGGGGTTTGGTTGTGCCTAAACAAAGTAGATGATGGATATCCAAGAAAAATGTGCATGATATTCCAGAACTCATGATGCTAGAGATATAGGGGCCGAGAGAGTGTGGAAAGATGATAAACCCTAATGGGTTCTGTTGACACTGATTCGGATCACGCATCGGTAGAGGCTAGATTGCCCAAGGCCACACACGACCTAGATACACATGGAAGGAAGGTAATGACGAAGCCAATGACCAGGTCAATGACTCTTGTTCTTCACCCAACCTCTAGGAAGATGACTCATCGGGGAGACACATAGCAGGGTGCCCTACGATCGGTAATGCAACCTAGTACAACGACAGATATCATCAAGAGAAGTGTTGGACAACATGAGATGCAAGAGATTTGATTTAGAGCTAAAAAGTAAAGATAGATGTGATTTTACTATTTGGACAGAAGGATCTCTAAATGGGCCATGATCTTCTCATATAAATATAGGGTCTTATCCCAGCAGAAAACTTATTCCACATGTAATTTATTAGCTTCCCACGAGATCATCGGTGCTTCCAACAAGAAACTCATGATTTGGCTTTGGACTGTGAAAATTGGCTTAACCTATTTTTGAAATTGGCTTATTAGCCTATTTTGGCAGGGTGGAAACTTCCCAAGAACATAATTTCTTCATCTCAACTCCAAATTGAACAATCAATATATTTTCTTGATGGTCTTGATGTGAGGAACAACGGTGAAGTTCATTCTTCAATTTGAGGGCTAATCCTTGCTAGATGATTTTCCTAAAGCCGACTTCTATCCATCGTGACACTAAACTAGATGACCTATTTGTGCTTTTTGATCGCCTTGACAAGAAGGACATAATGGTGGAGTCCATTACTCATTTTGACATAGTTCAACCAACTTACTATTTCAGCTAGAAAATTATATTAGCTCCTTTTGATCTATGGATGTGATTTTCTAGTTCCATCTTTGACTCCCCATCATATTTTGGTTGTCTACAGTTTCTATAGGTTCTGCACAAAGAGAATTGTGGAATAATTTGCATTGAGCTATATATACTCACATAGAAAGGAATCGGAGAATCTTGATTTGAGTAGTCTTTTCTTAGTCTAATCTCATTCTTCCCTTGTAGGGATTTGTAGATTACCCATGCATATATTATTTCTTGTACCCATAGCAAGGTGTCGATCTTATGTTTTTTGCTAAAATAAAAGGACAGTTTCAGTGACCAAAACTGGGTTCAGAGACCATGTTGATGCTCACACAAATAATTATCTACGACTGCCTAGATCAAGTCTGTGTCTCATCAGCAATAGATGTAAAACTCTCATATATTTAAGAAAGAAGTCTTCTAGCAAACCGTAGCTCCATATATATAGCAATACTCCAGACAGAATGGTATACACTCTATACATACCATTTTATTTGGTTCAATGGCTCATGAAACCTGCATGAACAATAACGCCCGGACAGACTATGTCTTTTACCCACCACATGTATGTATACACTCAACAGTAACTTGCCATTTACTGTTCTATCAACTCAACCCCACGTACGTACGTGCAGCAGAGACAGCCTCCTGTTACAAGTCCTTAACAGAGAGCTTATTGGATCAACGCATGGCAAGGACAGCTCGAGCATAATTCTATCTTGTGCGTGGGTACATTTGCATGATTACTCAATTATATATACGGAGTACTTCTAAATATATGTATATACAGTACATAAATACAGGATTTAAATTAAAGGACCAGGATTCACCAACCCTAGTTCAACAAAGTTTGATGCAATTTGTTATGCTCGCGGGGCCCTCCATCGGTCACAGAGCATCCAATTTTACAACTTAACCACTACTTCTATATATAATCTTTGTAGCGTGCATTATTATCTACATACAACAAGAATTTTATTATTAGTTAATCTCCAAAATCCACAATAGAATGCAAAGAGTAGCATGCAATAAATATGATCGATGATCGTCACTATATGCCTATATACAGTCCTGGGCTGCCTACATCAAATGAAAATATGAAGGGGCCAGGGGGAGCTAGTGTGCATACATGATACATATATACATACACACACATAATAAAGACGATGTTAAAAATAAAGATCGCCACCTGGTAGGCACCTTAAATAGCTGTGCATAATAAATGGGCATAAAACTTAATTCATCACTGCAGCAATGCAAGTGGTAGTACTACTACGTATAGTAAGGCTATATTAGCTGCTGAGGTCCCGTGTCCCCTGCGGGCATTCAAGCACTTGAATCATCAGTGTATATTTCTAAGTTGTCATATATATAGTACTATATCTGACTACAACAACAAGTTTTTTAATTTAAAAGTCATAATAGTAAATTAAGACTGATGGGAGAGTTAACATTGTGTTCAATTTGATTACATAGCAGGTTAGGATTATACTAGTATTAGATAACCAGTGCACCGTACCTTTCCTGTGATCAACCATATCCTTTTGCCATTCCATAAAAAGGCAGGCTGCTGTAAACAGTTAAGAGCCTTAACATGATCTAAAAACAGGAAGCTTACTGATCACCTCCAAGTAGCTTGACCTGCATGCATTCGTGCAACTCAATTGGGTAATATTCGATTTGTCCACAGGTAAAGCTGCTAATACAATAAACCGCTATTGGCTAGCAACAAGGTGCCAAGAATTATATGCTTGAAAAGTATATCAGTGGTTCTTTTGAATGTCTCCTTGCGTGTGTCTCATATGTATAAATCAGAGGGTCATAAAGTGGTTATCTAGCTTCATGGGCATGTCCGTTTGTGCATGTCTTTTCCCAAACAATAACTAACGAAGCGCACATATCTTTAGATTCTTGTGTATGTCTCCTTGTGCATGTCTCATACGAAATAAATTCAAGTTCTACACTATATTGGTCCACCACTTGTGTACTGGCTGGGAGATGCTAATCAATGCAATAAGCAGTGGTGCGTTAAGGAATCTCCATCCAATGTGATCGACGACGTGACTTTTATGTGTTAGCTAAAGTTGCCTCGGATTTTCATCTGGGCAAGCCCACATTGTCACTAACCGCCCTGTTCAACGCAATAAACTGCACATACTTGACAAAAGTCAATGTAGTGCCTTCAAGCGCCTTTTATTTTTTTTCTTAACATTTTGGAAATATGTGAAGCTCTGGAAGACACATGTTTGGTGATGATTTTTTCCAAGAAATGTTGTTGGAAGTCATTGGAAAGTGGAAAAAGAGTTATCCGAAAGCAATGTGTTCATGACATTTTCATGTGATAAACATTACTAAAATGTTCATGTATTAATTTTAGGCGCCAAAGTTTTAAAAGTTTATGTATATATGAAAGCTAAATGTCATCTGTATATGAGAGAAACAAATTAAGAGTTATAAGTTGTATAAAAGACTCCTATGAGACTAGCTACCAATTAAAATAAGCAAATATATTGTGAGATATAGGAATAATCAAAATGTCTGCAATCTATCTATATGTGCCAGGTGTTCAGATAGAAGCCGCCTGCTGCATCATCATTGCATGGGAATGGAGTATATATGCCAGTGCAGAAACAAACATACGCAAGCGGACAAGGAAGCTCGATTAAGGGCGTGTTTGGATGGTGTGGAAAAAGTTTTGCCTGTGTCACATCAGAATGTCGGAGGGATGTCGGAAGGGGGTTTCAAATACTAATAAAAAACAAATTACAGAATTCGTCAGGAAACGATGAGACAAATTTTTTAAGTATAATTAATCCGTCATTAGCGAATGTTTACTGTAGCACCACGTTATCAAATCATGGACTAATTAGGTTTAAAAGATTCGTCTCGCAAAGTTATCGCAATCTATGTAATTAATTATTTTTTTAGACTACATTTATTACTCCATATATGTGTGACTAGATTCGATGGGACGGGGCAAAAAATTTGCCAGGGGAATCCAAACACCCCCTAAATCATTAGATGCATGCAAATGCATGTGCAGGTGCACACAATGCAGCATTCAGGCAGCAGCAGCTACAGCTAGCGCAGCAGAGGAGAGAAGGCGTGGGGCTGCCCGACCGGACACAGCACAACACAAAGATCGCGCCTGTGCCATACGTAGCTAAAGCTAGTTGGATGCAAACATCCGCTCACAACACGCTTCATCTACCATACTGTACTCGATCTCTAGGTCACTACTGTACCACCTTTCGTACGATGGCTAGTTTATACTAGTATACTATATACATGCTGCTGTGCAGTCAGACGTATTGGAATCACAAATAATACTAGTCATTAATAGGCATGCCCAAATGCATGATCAATAACTACCCAGTAGAGGTGCATGGCAGAGTATCCGATCCATATAAGAGTGCGTGCGCACAGTCATGGAATTTGAAGTTTACTCTCTTAAACTAGTGCCTTGTTCTCTTCACATGAAAGTTGCAACTTTCATGCAACTTTCATGCAACTTTCCCATCACATCAATTTCTATCCGTATGTATAGAGCATTAAATATTAGTAAAAAAATAACTAATTATACGGTTTAGTTGTAAATCACGTGACGAATCTTTTGAGCCTAGTTGAGCCACGATTAGACAATATTTGCTAAATACAAACGAAAGTGCTACAGTTGCTCGATGCAACTTTTTCACCAACTGAACAAGGGCTAGGATTATAGTCGTCCTGGGTGTGTCATAAGTTTAATTTATAGAAAATACATATAATTACATATCTAAATAATTTTGTTAAAAAACTAGATTCAAAGATCTTTCAATCATACTAATTATGATATTAATCGATAATATTTATTATTTATAAAAATTACCGGCAGTTTTTTCTCAGAAAGCGAAAACGAAAGAATTTTGGAACAGAGGAAATAAAGCTCAAATCAGAGCCAATGTTTTCAAAACTTTTATTTGACAAAAGTACACCATTTATTTATTTATTTGTAATTGATGCATCATGCATTTTAGCTTGTAGCGCATCATGTACTACTACATAATTTTCTATCTCTTTCTGGAATGACTACTAACAAAGAGATGCAGTTTCCGTACGTACTTCGACCGAAAGCTTTTTCTACATGCCTATTTATCTGCAGTGTACTTTAAGTTGTTGATGGACCAAACTCATTGATCAAGCACAGATACATCAACAACATTGATGAACCTTTATCTTCTTACTCAAGTGTGCAGAAGAAAAAAGGAAGTGGGAGCCCATTGTTTCATCGCATGCAAATTAAGGAGGATGCATATATATTCATATGTTATTATGAATAAATGCAGATATTACTGCTACTACAGGCTCCTTTGTGTCCATCCTTTAGTATATATAGACAGAGTAACCAGGAGCAGCCTGCAGAATTATAGCATGGACGACCGATATACCTGTTTCTCTTCTTTATTAGAGACAGGAGAGGCGAGGCGATTGAATTGAATGATACGAGACACGGAGAAGTCATGGCACAGTTAAGTAACACATCAATATATATATATGAGAGGGGCTAGACAGGCCCCGGCCCTATAAAGTGAATGATGAGCCATTCCTACAGTGTACATGCATATACACTAGTACACAGAACATTAGTAGAGGCGGTTGGACAGCTATTTCAAATAGCAAAAAAAAATATTTTTAAAAAGGCAAAAAAATTTTTTAAAAAGTCGCAAGTCACGCATTTTTTCGCGTAAAATCGCGCGCTACGCGGCCGTGGGGGTTCGAACCCGCGACCTCCCCCTCGCGCGTACCTAACACTCCACCCACATGTCACTTATGTCTATATCCCATTTTTGTTCTCCACATATTATACAAACCCGATGGAACATTCAATATTTGAGAGCCTAAACGAATTCGAAAAAAATGTTCAACTATAAAGTTTCATAACTTTTCGAGATCTACAACTTTCATTTAGAGTGTTTCTCTATCCGAGGTCATTTGCAAAATTTGAATTTCAAATTTGAAAATTTCATTCGCAGTTTTTCATAAAAAGATGATTTCAAATGAAAAAAATGTTCAACTATAAAGTTTCATAACTTTTTGAGATCTACAACTTTTATTTTGGGAGTTTTTCCATCCGAGGAAGTTTAAAAAACTCAAAAAAATTAATTTCAAACTATTTTTACTGGCGGATTTCTTAACAAACCGCCAGTAGAAATCGATTTCTACTGGCGGTTCCTTAAGATAGTCGATTTCTCTGGCGGTTCTTTAAGAAAACCGCCAAGAAATCGTATTTCTACTTGGTGGTTTCTTTAAGAGAACCGCTTTGTAGAAATAGAACCCGATTTCTATAGGCTGTTCTAAAGAGAAACCGTCAGTAGAAATAGAACGCCAGTGTCAAGAGAAATGGTTTGTGTACTAGTGATATATGCGAAGGCAAATGATGCCACGCATAACCAAACGACCCTCTTGAAAAGAATACAAGTTTAGATGTAAAGTTTCAGCAAATATATAGATATTTAAAAGTAATAAAGTTTGTGACATGGAATATAAAAGTAATAATGTTTGTGACATGCAATAGGTTTATACTATAGAAATATATCTCATGACAAACCTAACGATGCTCATTTGATATCATAAGTATCTAGATTTTTATAGAGGTAAAACTCAAGATATTTTAACATAGGATTGTTCTATTTTAGAGGGAGTGAGTATACTATGTACTATATATATAAATATATCTTCCCTCCTGCAGCATAATGAGGCATTCACATGCATTTACTCGGCCATATAAACGCATTCAAGCACATTCAACTGGCACCTACTACCCCCTTTCGCGTTACTTCTCTCTCTAGCCATATATCCCTAGCTAGAGAGAGCCATGAACATATGGGGGGCTCATGCTCGAGATGAGAAGGTCGCCATCCCACCATCCATACAGTGACATGCTGCGTGCATGAAGAAGGAAGATACAGTGTGTTTGGATGCCTGGACAACTCTGGCCTGGGCAGCTATATCAAGCCTGGGCTAACTCAGCCTGTCTACTGCAATACAAATGAGACATGTTTGATTGGCTGCATTGGTCTAGACTGGCTACACTTGTTCTTTGTTTGGTTCCGTGCTTTACTGTTGGATTGCACAAGTGCTGGCTCATTGCCACCTGGGTCCCACCACCAAAAGCTGTGCAAGAGGCTAGCACAAGCCTGGCTTGGTGGAAACGGTGGGAGGGAGCGTTTCCAGGAAGCCAGGCCAAAAGCCTTCTTTTGCATTAGCTAGCCCAGACTTACACCCCTATGCAGACATCCAAACACATAATTTTTGTATTGGAGAAGCCTAGGTAGGGCCTTGTGCAGGCATCCAATCACACTCATAGGGACCGGGTCCGGCCGGCAGAGTCAGTTGCATGCGTCGTCGTCAATGTGGGTGTACTACGTGCTACTGTACGTCTCATCAGTGGAATCAGATGCAGTGCAGGCCAGGGCCGGATAGGAGGAAAGAAGAAAGATCCGTCAGGGGAAGAAACGAACAACAGTAAGACGACAAGAAGCCTCCTGTATTTCTGCCGGTGGCCACGGAACAGAATTGCAGTTCCTGCTCGCATGCGCCACTGCGCTGCATTTGCCCTGCTTCGCTGACTCGCACAATTATATGTGCATGAACCTGTCTCTCTTTTCTCACTCACTCAGACACTCACTGTGTGTGGTACGTACTACATATACATGCAGATATCATTACCTGCCTGGGGCCACACGTTACTGCGGAAGCCTTGTCAGACAGATCTCCCTCCCAGCCCTGTTGTTATGGTCAAGCTGATGCGCGTCTATATATTTAATTAACGTTTGCTGATACATTTTTACAAATGTACAAAATTTTTTAGAATGTTAGTAGTTTTTATTGGACGAAATAGTCAATTTAGTCCCTCAACTATCGTGAAAGGCTCATTTTGACCCTTGAATTATCAAAATGTCCACTTTCGCCTTTGATCTTTTGATTTCAGCCCAATCTCATCTATTCACCACGATTGATCGCCACGTGGACAGAGGCATGCAAAAAAATCGAATTTGCCCCTCTCTATTTTCTTTACCTTGTGGCCGCTCACAGCATTTGTCTTATTTCCGTTTCTCTCCATTCCCATCCTATTGATCTCTGTCCCCATCCACTCGTGGAGGCCAGGGCGGCCGTGGAGGCGCGGCTATGGGGCGAGAGCCCCGGAGGCGCCCGGTGGGGCGGCCGTGGAGCCGGGCCCATGAACGGAGAGGAACGCCATGAGTGGCCAATAGGAAAAGAAATTAGGGAGAGGCAAACATCGACTTTTTCGCGTGTTCATCTGTCCACGTGTCCAGCAAAATAGGCAAATGGATGACATTGAGTCGAAAATCATAAAATTAAGGGCCAAAGTGGCAGTTTTGATAGCTCAGGGGCCAATTTGAGCCTTCGGCGATAGTTGAGGGGTCAAAACGGCTATTTTGCCTTTTTATTAAGCACACTGATTTTTGTGGTGCTTAATTCTTTTCTTACATTTTTCTACCAAATTATCAACAGCATGATTATTAGCAAAACAACTATAAAATGTAAGCTACATGTGTAGAAAATGGAAAACAAGAAAAAAAACTCAGTATCCCCTCTAGGGCTCAGTCTATTATACACAATATTGCTTTTATCACCTTGTGATAACCTCAAAATAATGACACAATACAAGTATTCATGACCCATCCACTACTACACAAACAACACAAAAGCTCCATAAGGACAGCTGGTGACCATCTGTAGTGGCAGTTTCTCTAGCCGCGCCTATCCAAGCACATCTACAAATCAACGACAGGTGTGGTTTCCAAGCCGGCTGAGAATTTGTAGGAGCGGCTGAAAAATGACCATTCCCACAAATTCGTTTTCTTACAAATCATAAATTTAGGCCAAAAAGTAGCAGTTTTTTATGCATATGAAGGGGAGGCAGGATCTAGAGCCGCCCTTTGTAGAAATGGCTGGTAATACCAACAACCCATAAAATCAAGCTAGTTTTGGAAATCCTTTCAGATTATTAGTAGTGATCAGTTATATATGTGGCCTTCATGTTGGGCCCCTATGCATTATCACTTGTCACTTTTGAGTTACCAATAGTGACGCAGCTCTAAAGGCTACTCAGAATAGGAGCGATGGGCTTTTAGTACTCTACCATGGCCCATCACTACTTTTCATATTGTCGTAGTGACGGTCCTCATATGGGTCATTCCAGTTGCTCAAAAAAAATATGGGTCATTCCATTATTGTCAAGCCCCTCAAGTTTTTTTAGCAGCTATTAGAGACGCTCTTATTTCCACCCGTCAAATTCAGCATAGCCAATTATTTGTCCTAGACTTGGTTTTACATTTTCCCTCTCACCTATAGATATATATACCAAATGTAATTATGTGAATTTTGAAATCACATGATTATAACATATAATTAAGGGACTCAACTAGCGCGTGCGCGTGCACGAGGACTCGACTGCACACACCACGCCTCCTCCCCAACCCCACATCATCTTCCTTCTCGCCTCCTCAGCTCCCAACCTTACCTCCTCCCCCGCGCCTCCTGATCCGACTCGCTGGCCTCACCCTCACCCCGCCTCTACCTCCTACCACCACCCCGCTGCCCCCGCGACTGCCCCTTCTTTCCCTTTTCCTCCCCCTCCTCCCGACCCCTCCCATGTGCGGCTATGGCGAACTCTGGCTGTCGGGGGCCAAACAGGCGGCCTGTCAAGCCCTTGGCTAAGTAAGGTGCCACGGCCATCATTATACCCTGGTCGGGCCCAACAAAAGGCTAAGCGTCACGGCCCGCTACTCTGCTTCGCAGCGGAAGGGCTAGCGGGCCGGACAGGCGGCCCATGAACGAGCCACGCCGCATGACCCGGAGCGAGGGGGTCGGAATTACGACCTCGGGCGCGTGGTTCGCACGAGCCCCGGCCGAAGCAGGAGAACCGCGGGCCCACGCCTCCAAGCGCAGCATCCCGCCCGCGGCCCCGCATTTGCCTTCGCCCGGAAGCCACCCGAGGCTTGTACCGCAAGCCCAGGCGGCCTGTGGTCAAGATTCCCGCCACGCGTCAGGGTCACGCCCGCGTCCGCTCACTTTGAGCCCCCGCGAGGCATGGGTGGGCGTGTTTTGACCGCAAGATTGTTAGTCGGTGCCGGGCGTGGGAACCACGCTTGACCGCCTTTGTTAAGCCACGCAGGGCATGGCGCGCCATCTGATCGCACTTAAAACATGACAGACCGGATGGTCCATCCGCCATGGCCCATGCCCATACCGTATGACGCCATTACGTCTAGCCCAATACGACAACAGTCCAAATCAGTGGCCCGCCCACTCCATCAACTATGGAGGGATGGGTAGGCTCCCGGCGATACGACAACACCGGCAAATAGTT
>JADLZL010004104.1:0-218024 GCA_015844335.1 Chrysopogon serrulatus
TTTGTGGTGTTATACATGTGGTTTTTTATTTTTTGATTTCTACACAATTTTAAACTCCAATCACTTCATCGTTTAAATATTTTTAATGTAGAAAAATACTAAATTTATGGTTTATCATTATAATTAGTTTTTTTAAAAATAATATTTGATAATACTTTAGTTTATAATTTGTGATCTGGTTAATTAGTTAATTATGACTAAGTATAAATAATATATTTGAAGGATTATTTAATTATAACTAAGTATGAATATAAAATTTGTTTAGAAAAAATAAAAATGGAGAATTTTAGGTTATTTGTTATTTAGTTACTTAGAATACTTTATTTTGCAATTTGTGATCGGGTTTATTAGTTAATTTAAACTAGTATGCATGCCACATTTCATGATTAGTTCGAAAAATAAATAACTTTGGTGTTTTTTAGTTTTGCTTGTTTAGAAAAGCCAGCAAAGACTCGCATGGGCGGCGCTGGTACGCATGCTGCGCGAAATCTAAAGACGTCACATCGTTCCGGTGCACCACGCGTCGTCTCTACCTATTCGATAGAAATAGAGAATTTTAGGTTATAATACTTTAATTTGCAATTTGTGACCGGGTTAATTAGTTAATTATAACTAGTATGCCTACTAAATTTCTTGATTATTTAGAGAAATAGAGAACTTTAGTGTTTTTTTTTAATTTTGCTTGATGAGAAAAATTAGAAATAGAGAATTTTAGGTTATTTGTTACTTTTATTTCTGTAGGAAAAATTAGAAATTTATCATACTTTATGTTGCAATGCAGACAATGACACGTGGTTGGATGTACAATGCCGATCGCCGCTCCAAAGAATTCATTGATGGTGTGCATTATTTCTTAAGAGTGGCCGAGGAAAACAAGCGGGATGGATTCATACGTTGCCCATGTGTATTGTGTCAGAATTTAAAGGAATATTCTAGCTCTAGAAATATTCACTCACATTTGTTGAAGTCAGGTTTCATGCCAAACTATATTTGTTGGACCAAGCATGAAGAAACGGGATAATGATGGAAGAATATGAAGAAGAACAAGAACAACCGGAGCCCCGACGACATTATTGCTCAATTCGGTGGCTTCGATGATACAAAGAATGGGAGAAGTCAAGAAGAGGGAGGTGCTTTGGTGAAGGTGATGCTCTTGGTGATGCCATTCGTGATGCACAGAAAGAATGCGAAAGTGAAACAGAGAAGGCGAAGTTTGACCGCATGCTAGAAGATCACAAGAAATTACTATACCCATCCGCCCAAGATGGGCAAAAAAATTGGGTACAACATCGAGTTGTTGAAATGGAAGGCATGTAATGGTGTATCCGATAAGGCATTTGGACAGTTCATGAAGATCCAAAAAAGATGCTTCCGAACCCTAATGAATTGCCCACCACTACGCATACGAAGCAAAACAGGTCGTTTGTCCTTTGGGATTAGAAATCCGTAAGATACATGCATGTCCTAACGACGCATCCTGCACCGTGGGCAAGGACTATGAGAATTTAGATGAATGCCCCGTATGTAAAGCATCACGGTATAAGATCAGCGAGATGACCCCTCGGCGATGTTGAGGGGGAAGAACGTTCTAGAAAGAAAAAATCCCTACAAAGGTTATGTGGTATGCTCCTATAATACCTCGCCCAAACGCGTCTTTTCGTAAAACAAGGACCATGCAAAGTTGTTGCGGTGGCACAAAGAAGACCGTAAGGTAGACAACATGTTGAGACACCTCGCCGATGGGTCTCAAAGTGGAGAGCAATAGATAGAGAATTTCCGTAGAGTTTGCAAAAGACGCAAGAAACTTGAGGTTCGCTTTTAAGTACGACGGTATGAATCCTTTTGGTGAGCGAGCAAAGAGTCATAGCACTTGGCCTCGTTACACTATGTATCTACAACCTTCCTCCATGGTTATGCATGAAGCGAAAGTTCATTATGATGCCGGAGCTCATCCAAGGCCCGAAGCAACCGGGCAATGACATTTATGTCTATCTAAGGCCATTAATTGAAGAACTCCTATTTTTATGGAGCGAAACAGGTGTTCGTGTGTGGGATGAGTACAAACAGGAACACTTCGACCTGCGAGCACTGTTGTTTGTGACAATCAATGATTGGCCTGCTCTAAGTAATCTTTCAGGGCAGTCAAACAAGGGATATAATGCATGCACACACGCTTTGATGACCTTGATAGTATATATTTGAAAAATGCGTAACGGTCGTGTACCTTGGGTATCGCCGATTTCTTTCTATGAATCACCCAGTTAGAAAGAAAGGCAAACATTTTAAAGGTAAGGCAGACCACCGATGCAAGCCTCGCAAATGAACTGGAGAAGATGTATTTGAGATGGTTAAGGATGTGAAAGTAGTTTTTGGTAAGGGACGAGGCGGCCGGGGTTCAAAAGATGCAGCGGGTCATGCACCCATGTGGAAGAAGAAGTCAATATTTTGGGAGCTACCCTATTGGCAAATTCTAGAGGTCCGGAATGCGATCGACGTCATGCACCTGACAAAGAATCTTTGTGTGAACCTTCTAGGATTCATGGGTGTGTATGGGAAGTCTAAGGATTCACTTGAAGCACGACAAGACTTGCGGCAAGCATGGAAGAGCGAGACAACCCGCATCCGTAGAGAAGACGGATGATGGACGCCAATATTTAAGACCCGCTAGCTACACTCTTAGCAATGAAGAGAAAGAAATCATGTTTGAATGCTTAAGCAAAGATCAAGGTCCCATCTAGATTTCTCTAATATAAAAACGTATAATAAATGTGCCCGAGAAGAAATTTTCGAACTTAAAGTCGCATGATCGCCATGTACTTATGACGCAATTGCTTCCAGTTGCATTAAGAGGAATTCTACCTCCTAATGTACGCCTGGCCACCGTTAAGCTATGTGCATTCCTCAATGCAATTTCTAAGGCAATCAATCCACTTTGGAACTTGTCGCTTCTACAGAATGATGTGGTTCAATGTCTTGTCGCCTTTGAGTTAGTGTTCCCTCCATCCTTCTTTGATATCATGACACACCTCCTAGTTCATCTGGTCAAGGAGATCAATATTCTTGGTCCTGTGTTCCTACATAATATGTTTCCCTTCGAGAGGTTTATGGGAGTCCCGAAGAAATATGTTCACCGGCGTGCAAGGCCAGAAGGAAGCATCGCAGAGGGCTATGGGACGGAGGAGGTCATTGAGTTACGTGGTTGAATTCATTCCTGAACTTGACCCAATTGGTGTTCCCGAATCACGACACACTAGGGGAGACTGAGTGGAAAGGGAACAATAGAAAAGAAAACATACATCGGTACGGGGATGATTATTTCAATAAAGCACACACACAGTTCTTCAAAAACTCATCCGTGGTGGAGCCGTATGTCGAAACATAAGGACTTTCTACGATCCCAGTTCCCAGAGAAAAATGAAGCTTGGCTTATGCGTCAAGACATGGACACTTTTAGTGATTGGTTACGAAAAGAATGTCGTGGTAATGACCAGATTGATGAGCAACTGTATTTGTTGGCTAGGCAACCATCATGGCACATCCTCACGTACAAAGGGTACGAGATAAATAGAAATACATTTTACACCCTAGGCCAAGATAAAAAAAGCACGAACCAAAATAGTGGGGTTCGCGTAGACGCCACCGACCCAAATGGAAACAGACAAACATATTATGGCCGCATAGAGGAGATTTGGGAACTAGACTACGCACCTAATTTTAAAGTCCCTTTGTTCCGGTGCCAATGGGTCAAGAATCTGGGAGGCGGGGTAACAATTGACAAAGACTATGGAATGACAACAAAGTGGACCTCAACAATGTTGGATACAAAGGTGAACCATTCGTCCTTGTCTGCTGATGTGAATCAGGTATTCTATGTGAAAGACATGTCTACAAAACAGAAGAGAGGAAAAATGACAACAAATCAACGAATGAGCCAAAACGCCATATATAATTCTCTCAGGGGAAAAGAAACATTGTGGGAATTGATGACAAGTCGATATTTGAAGAAGATTATGAAAGGGATGACCGAATCACGCCTTTCAATGTGACCAAAGATCCGAGCATCATGATAAATGCCGAGGACACTCCATGGTTACGTCAAGATCATGACCAAGGAACATACGTCAAAAAAGAAGATCACTATGTGCCCGCCTAATAAATAGAGTGTATTAGAGTATGTGTATGTGACACTTGTAACTTCAGATGTTTGTATTAGTTTTTTATTTTATATCATTTCAAATAATGAAATGACTTGAAGTATTTGTTGCTAAGCATTTGCACAAGAAGAACTTATGGGAGACCAATTTGGCATTGGAAAAAGTAATGCAAAAATAAATTTTCTATTAAAAAACAACTACTTTAAAGTATTTTAATTAAGTCGAGACATTTTTGCATTAACAAAATACTAATTATTTTTAATATTTATGTTTGCATTAACAGAATACTAATTATTTTTAATATTTATGTTTGCTATACCAAATAAGTAACTATACAAAATAAAATAGAACTTTATTTTTAAGATATTAATACCCATTCTTTTATGTACTATGCAATTAACAAAAATAATCTATTTAGAAATAGCATAGATAAACCAAAATAATATAATGTAAATAGCCGGTTTGAAAAAATAATTCAATTTAATGGTGAATATCACGTATACCACGATTTTAGAGGTAAATAGTGATACATGAATAAAATTTACGTTAAAATAATGTATAAATAATTTTTCTATTCAATACAACTACTTTAAATTATTTTTAAATAAGTCAAACATTTTTGCATTAACAAAATACTAATTATTTTTAATATTTGTGTGTTCTATTATAAGAGATGAAAAGATTTTATGTTCCCAATTTTTCCAAATAAGTAACTACACAAAATAAAATAGAACTCTTATTTTTTAAGGAATTAATACCCATTCTTTTTTTTATTTACTATGCAATTAACAAAAATAATCTATTTTGAAATAGCATAGATAAACCAAAAAAAAAAAATACATGTAAACTGTTGGGGTGGGGGGAAAACCTTTAGTCCCGGTTGGTGGTCACCTTTAGTCCCGGGCGGTGAGTGCGCATCGGGACTAAAGGGTGCACCTTTAGTCCCGGTGCGTACCACGGGGGACTAAAGGGCTTTTAGTCCCGGTTCTAGCCACCAACGGGACTAAAAGTCCCCCGGGTATTAAAGGTGTGGGGTCGTCTTCCTCCTCCGATCGGGACACCCCCGCACGCCACGTAGCCCTAGCCGCCCGCCGTCTCCTTCAACTCCGGCCGGAGGGAGCCCGCCGCCCCTCTCCCTCACCCCGTGGGAGTCTCGCCGCCCCCCCTCAGCCTCGATCCCCTCGCGCCATCTCGAGCCAGCCCGTCGCTCTCCCTCATGCGCCGTCGCCGCCGTCCCTCGCCGTGGCGCCCGATCAGGCCCGTCGTTCGAGGGCGCCCGCCGGCCGTCCTCGTCCTCCCGAGCCGTAGCCGCCGCCTCCTTCTTCTCCCGGCCAGAGGCCCGCCCGCCCGTCTCCCTCCCTCAACCGTGCACCCGCGGCCTCCTTCTTCTCCGGGCGCCGGAGAGCGGTGGGGAGCGCCGCCTTCTTCTCCGCCCGCGTTCTTCTCCGGCCGGGGAGGCCCGCCGCCGCCACTTCTCCTCCCGGCCGAGGGGAGGCGCTCGGCCTCCCTCTTCTTCTCCGGCCGGCGAGCCCCCGCATCGTCGACGTCTCAGCGAGGGAGCAGCGCACCGAGGCACGCCGGCCGGTGAAGCCTCCGCGCCCGTCGTCGTCCTTCCGCGCTTGACGGTGGCGCCGCCATCTTTGTGTTGTGTGTTGCGTCGGCCATCGAAGTCAGCGTTTGTGTGTTTGTGGGCGACCCATCGGGCGAGGGCGATGCATGTATGTGTGTTCTGGCCGGCCATCGAGGGAGAGCATCTCCATGCAGGACTTGTCGAGAGAAAAAGAGAGCACACGTACACGCCGACGAACGATATTCGTGAGCGAATCAAAACAATTTGTTTTATTCGAAACCCTAACGACGTCCTAACGACCTAGCGACGGACGGACGAACGAAGACACGCCCTAGCGATGACCTAGCGATGACTTAGCGGACGAACCAAGACACGACCTAGCAACGAACCAAGACACGATGCCGCAACCTAGCGGCGACCTAGCGGCGAACCAAGACACGGCCCGCGACTTATAATATAATTAACTTTATTAATGGTAACTTATAATATAATTATGTCTAGTTACTTGACACCGGATTACAAGTATAACTTATAATATAATTAACTTTATTAATGGTAACTTATAATATAATTATGTTTAGTAACTTGACACTTTGGATTACAAGTATAACTTATAATAAAATTGGCTTTATTAATGGTAACTTATCATATAATTATGTTTAGTAACTTGATACCAGATTACAAGTATAACTTATAATATAATTAACTCGAAACCCTAACGACCTTCTCCCCCTCTTTTAATTTAATGTCGAGTAACTTGATTATGTAATTTAATGTCAAGTGACTTTATTATGTAACTTTATTTTTAATTAACTTTATTAACATCCTCATGTAATATCTAAAGTCTTGTAATATTGTAATATTTTAATATAATGTCAAGTAAATTCATTATGTTATGTAATGTCAAGTGACTTAACATCCTCATGTAATATCTATAGTCTTGTAATATTATGTGAAGTAACACCTAACCCAATTTGCATGTAACTTTATGTCATGTAACTTTATTAATGGTACTTTTAATTAACTTTACTAACCTCCTCATGTATATTTTTCTTTTTTCTTGTGGCGCTACATGACTAATTGAATTCTAACATCTTTTAATTAACAACTTTTGCAGAAATGGCCGATCCGAATGATAACATGGATGAGACAATGATGGACCTAATCAACAGCGGCGGCAATCAAAATCCCCAAGTCCAAGGTGATGACAATGAACAAATAGATGATGGGAGTCGGTGCCCGCCGATTATGAAGAACTTGTGGGAGACAATCCCGATGAGGTCTATCTACAATCTAGTATATATGTGTATACATGAAATTAAAAAAGAATGGCTTTTGTCTTAATATATTTATACTTGTCTTGTGTAGCCCTACGGTTCGGCGACGACTTCCGGGAGTAGTAGAAAAGTGCGAGGCCGAAGAAGCCGTTGGAGGGTCGGTACATTCTGGCCGGAATTCGACGAGAGTACAGGCCAAGTACTTGGGGAACATTCAAAGAAATTTGTTGCGCTTTGTGGATACCTAGTAAGAGACAGGGCTCCCGATCGGTGCTGCTCGAGAATGGAGGCAAATGAAAAGACGACCCCAATATTAGTTTTGTCTCGGATCGTGACAAAGAATTGATTTGGCTAGATATCCTTCAACATTTCACGCTCGATACACAGGATGAAGCTTTGAAGGAGAAGGTTAAAATCTGGGCTATGCAGAAGATGGCCAAACAATTTCAGGCTTGGAAGAAGAAATTGTACAAGACTTTTGTTGCACATGGCCGGACCCCAGATTTCACCAACAAGGCCTACGTCAAGTTGAGGCCTTTTTGGGATGAGTTCGTACAATTTAAGAACTCAGATGAGGGTCAGGCACGGATGATCCGTAATCAGGAAAATGCTAGCCACAAGCAATACCACCATCACTTGGGTTCAGGTGGCTACCGCACTGCTATTCCTAAGTGGCAGAAGCTGGAACAGGAGATTGTTGACAAGGGGATGGAACTAGAATCACTGCACTGGCCTGAGCGCGCCAAGTATTGGTTCTTCGGTCATGGGGGAACCCTAGACCTAGAGACCGGAAAGGTAGTGTACGGCGAGAAGCTGCAGAGAGTGGGACAGAGAATGGCACAAGCCCGAGAATTAGTTGAAAGTGGCTCCTGTCAGCCAAATAGAGAGAAGGATGAGCTAACATACGCCCTGGAGACTACTGAACACGGTGGGCGAACAAGGGGCTATGGGGAGATATCGTGGGAGCATGGCTTCCCTAAAGATAGACCCACTTATAGAAGCCGCCAAAGAAAGAAGGAAGAGGAGGCAGAGCGATTGCGTAGGTTGGAGGCACCGGGTGATGGAGTCACGTGAAGTGGCTCGTGAAGCGATACAATGAGAGAAAGCGCTAGAAGAGAGAATGAACGAGGAAATCAAAAAGGCAAGTGCAGGAAGCAATAAGTTCTATGCAAAGGCAAACCGCATCGAGCCTCAGAAGTCAACATTAGCCCCCGGTCGGTTGAAAAGCAGTTGCGCTTCCACGGAAGTGCCAACTATTCAAGACGGCGATGGGGCTGCGCTTTTCGGTGGATGACGCCACTGAACCCAAGACAACATGTGAGCTGCATATTCCACGCGGGGGGGCTGCCACGGTCATGGTTCTTTGTCGGTGTTGTAACTCCTGTCGACCCTACGAAGACACCAAGAATCCATGGGGCGATAGTTCCAAATTTGGATATGCTAGTGTCTCGGTGGATAGAGTTGTCAAAGGCTTGAAAATGTGCACCTTGAGATAGAAGGAGGTGATGGAGAGAAGACTCTAGAACAAGCAGAGAAGGCTTTCATTTGTTGGCGCAAGTGCTACATCATTATTCCTGGGGTGCGGATGAAACTTGACGATACATTTATTCACTAACTTTATTTTGCATTCCCTTAGTTAGCGGTTTACTCGTATACCTCTTTGGTTTCACAGTGGTCACCAACATGTCATAGTCTTTGCGGGTGATGACGAGGCGGTGCAAGACACGGCTGCATCGCCTCCAAATCCAACGTCGCCTCCTCGGGCTCCAACGCCACCACCTCGGGCTCCAACGCCCCCACACGCAAAGCCCAACCCCCCCCGGCACCGGCTGCCCCTTCGCCTCCTGTGTCGGACTCCAACATCGACACCGGCTGCCCTTCGCCTCCACGTCCGGCTCCAACCCCGACAACGGCTGCCCTTCGCCTCCACGTCGGGCTCCAACACCCCCACCGGTCGCCCCATCGCCTCCACACGTGGCTCCAGCGCCAAAACCGGTGGACCCACCATTGAAGAAGAGGCCGGCCACACGATCAACTCAGGGTCGGCCACCCGCCGCCAAAAAAAGAAAGCCTACGAAAAGAAACAACCCGTCATTCCTAAGAAGCTGCCCTATGAGAAAGCGCTATAGAAATAGATGCTTCGGTAAAGTCGGATGTGGACGGTTTCTTCAAGAGACTTGGGATGAAAGAGAATCCAAGCGAAACCCCGAGAAGCCCTACCTCTTACTAAAGCGAACTTCTACGGCAAAGGGTTGAGGCTCAACAAAAAAAAGAGGCGTGCAGCTCGAGAAAGAATCATCATCTTTATCGACTATGATCGCACTATAACCAAATCCCTAGAAGAAGAGAAGAAGAAAGAAAAAAAGAGCACGCAAGGGTGTAGCACAGCTCGGGGAACAATCAAAGCAATCGGTGCCCCCTGCTAGTCGTTTGGGAATGAATATGGTTCAAACATCGGCGTGCTAGACCAGCACAGATACCTCCAGGTTTGAACTATGAGGATCTTGAAAATTTTTTTGCGGACACGTGTCTTACCTTATCCCAAATGATATTTGGGGCAGCAATTGAAAGTGCAAAAGAAATTGATCATTGGCGTAAGACATATGAATATGGCAAGAGTCTATTCAACCCTGCGGCCCTCGGCAAACTTGGCACGCAGATGTACTTGCTAAACCGGTGGTACCTTGCGGCGTGTGGTGGCGAATGCGAGATGACTATATCTGCGTCGAATTAGAAACCATCATTACTTCCGTGGTGATGATATTATTTATGTTCAATTTAATGAGCTACACCAGCTATGCCACATGGACGCTCTGGACAAATCTCTAATCAGCCGCTTCTGTCTGTAAGTGATTCTTTCTTTTAATAATGTCATCAGAACTTATCATGTATATGTATAACTAATTACATAAACCGGCTATACATATGCGTAAACATGATGAGGGACCTCCGAGCTAGAAATGACAAGGAGATTGGATTTGTAGATCCTTATGTTGTATTCAAAGACCCCAAGACTCCGTATGTCATGTGGAGAGTTCAAACAGAGAGAAATCTACGGAGGTACTTGATCAATCAAAAGGATAAAAGATATATACTCTTTTCCCTATAACTTTAAGTAAGTATCGTTATCGTATGCGTACATTCTATTAACCTAATTAATCGATCAAGTATGAAGATATATAATTATTTTGCCTACACACAAATGCAGCTATCATTGGATACTAATTGTGATTGATCTCCAAGCAAAGTCATTTGCAAATCTATGACTCGTTGAGAAAACCTTTGGAAGATTACCAAGAAATGATAGATATTATCCAAGGGTAACTTCGATCTCTAAATATTAATTTTAGCTCTTTAACTCGGTAATAGATAATTAATAATGATCGTTTTATTGCTAGGGTTTGGGCTTGGTTCGTGCGTAAAACACCGCCCGCATTTAAAAGCGCCACTTTCAAAGACTATCCTACTTGATTGGATTCTACGGCACCACCGGGTAAAAATTTGTGTGGCTACTATGTTCGTGAATTTCGACGGTCTATGAAAAAAAGAATAAATCTTGAGCACGCAAAAGTATGTAATATGTATATATAATAAGTTTATTTCATTTATTTGTTGCTATTTAATAAATCTTATTCGTACCTCTAACTTTTTTCTTTAATGTCTACTAAAGGAGACGTGGTTGAGGGAAAAGGTGTTGAATGAAGTCCGCCTAAAAGGAATTTAGGAGACAATCGCAGGATTTCTTAACGACCAAGTCCCCGAATCCCGGCGGTGAGTACTACTTCAACCCCCGACGAGCCAATCAAACCAAACCAAGATGATCATTTGTACGACGCTTGAGTGCTTGGGAGAACAATTAAGTTGTAAATACTTTATCCGTGATGGATATGTGTAAATATTATATTATGGACCTATATACATGTATAATATATAAACAAGTGTTATATAGTATATTTATATGTAATGCTCTAAATTATATAAATTATAAAAGGCGTCTACATAAACAAGCAAAGCAAACAATACGTATTCAAAATTAATAATAATATAATCAGAAACCAGAAATGGAAAACCAAAAGAAAAGAAAAGGAAAAAGAAAAGAAAAAAGAAAAAAAAATCTTTAGTCCCGGTTAGTAACACCAACCGGGACTAAAAGGGTGGCCAGTGGCGCACTGGCACACCTTTTAGTCCCGGTTGGTGTTACCAACCGGGACTAAAGGTGGACCTTTAGTCCCGAGCCACGGAACCGGGACTAAAGGTGGGACATTTAGTCCCGAAACCTTAGTCCCGGTTCCGTAACCGGGACTAAAGGCCCTTACGGCCCGGGACTACAGCCCTGTTCTGTAGTAGTGAATAAAGAGAATCGTTCTTGCGCAGTCCTTTTATAAATTTATTATATACACACGCATTTCAAAGTGTCACAAATTAATTAATCACTGTTTCGCTATAAAACATTTATCGTATCCAAATTGAAGTTGATTCTTCAGTCTTGAAGCAAGCAATTACATCATCAGCCTTAGACCTATAGCAGCATGTGGTATCACTAGTACACAAAGCATTTGTCTTGACGGTAGGGATTTATTTTCACTGGCGGATTTAGCTTAGAGACGCCACTGAAAATCGACAAGCGGGCCCCAGCTTTAGAACCACCAGTGGAAAAGGCTAGCACTGGCGGTTCCTTAAGTGAACCGCCAGTATAAATGGCGTCATTTACACAGGCGGTTGACTTAAGGAACCGCCAGTGCTAATGAACATTTTCACTGGCGGTTTCCTTATATCAACCGCCAGTGAAAATGAACACCATTTTCACAGGCGGTTTCCTTAAGTCAACCGCCAGTGGTGATCTTCTCCTATATATACCCCCCTTCTTCCTCCCCACCACGACCAACAGGCGTAGCTCGACCACGGTTCTTTCATGGAAGAGCTTTGGAGGTCCAGATTTCACTAAATACAAGGGGGGAGGTTTTGCTCTTGATTTCTTGGAGGAGGTGACTAAAAAGGTTAGTTTATGTGTTTCTTGCCTCATTTCCCCATTCTTGCTCAATCCCACCCACTTTTGAGATCTAGGGTTTCACCTCATGTGAGAGAGAGAAGAGTAGCTAGGTTTTTGTTTTTTTCTCCATAATTCTAGTCACTATTTTTCTAGGGTTTCCTTTATTTTAATATTTATTTATGTTTAGTTTAATTAGCTATTAGTGATGTTTTTTAGTGGTGATTCTTTAATTATGGTTTGATTAAATTTTAGTTACTCTTATTTAATTATTAGTTAATGTGTTATATTGATGCTTGCAATTAGTATTTGTTTAATTATGTAGTTATGTTTTGTTTAATATAATATGTAGTTATGTTTTTTTAAATCAAGTAGTGGTGAGGCTTTGATTAGGGTTTCATTATTTAGTCTTCTTTTTAGTTTGTAGGGTTTAATTTACTATGTTTAGTTCATTTAGTTGTGTTTAGTCTTTTTTAATTACTAGTTTATTTGTCATATTGATGCTTGAAAATTAGTTTCTCTTTAATTGTTAAGTTTTGTTTTATTAAATTAAGCAGTGGTTAGGTTTTCATTTGGGTTTCATTAAGTAGTCCTCCTTTATTTTTTAGGATTTCATATAATAAAATGATGCTTTAATTTATTATGTTTAGTTCATTTAGTTATGTTTAGTCTTTTTTATTTACTAGTTTATTTGTCATATTGATGATTAAAAATTATTTTCTCTTTAATTATTAAGTTTTGTCTTGTTAAATTAAACAATTGGTTAGTCTTTCTTTAGTTTTAGGATTTCATTTAATAAAATGATGCTTTAATTATTTAGTTATGTTTTGTTTAATTAAGTATCGGTGATTCTTTAATTAGGGTTTTATTATTTACTATTGTTTTATTTATTATTGAGAGGCGTATTTATTTAACTAGTTGTTTTAACTATATGTGATTTAGCCCAGACGTGTGTTATTTGAGAAATATACAAGCGAGGAGTTCTTTTCATCTATAATTCATTGAAGTAGTTTGTCGATCATCTTAAGGTTTGTTAGTAATTATCACGTAACATTAATGTCTCCTTTTTAGTGATTACATTATTTAAATCTATTAAACTCTATAACAGGTAACAATGGACAAAGCATTCTAGATGTATAACTTAGACAGAGTAGATCCATCCTACGTACTTGAGGTCCGTAGGTTTATCGATCTTTGCTAAAAATCATGCTTTGAGAACACGCACGAAGCACATATATTGTCCTTTTGTGCAGACTGCAGAAATCTTGTTGTTTTTGAAGACACAAGTCCAATCATGACTCATGTGGTGCGTCGAGGATTTATGAATGATTACTTGATTTGGACAAAGCATGGAGAGGGAAGCTCGCAACGTATGTAGTGAAGACCCCTGTGGAATCTTGGTGGCAATGGCCCGGATATGCTTGTTGACGATGTATGCCGGTTCGGACATGAGACAGTAACACCATTGTCCCCAAGAGAGTGAACATGTTGTGCCCGATGTTCATGATGATGATGCAAATGTTGGAGGAACCGACGCCAATGTAACTTCAGTGGAGGATGAAGACGCTTGAGTAATTGATGGTCTGCACTATTGCGTCGTCATACGGATCCATCAATGTTTTTCATGAAAGGGATGGAAGCCTTAGAGCGGGGCAGCAGCCAGAGCCCCTTATACGATGAGAGTAAGGGTTGCACCAAAGAGTTCACGACATTACGGTCCGTGCTTAAGTTATTGATGTTGAAGGCTAGGTAGGGATGGTCCGATGCCAGCTTCGATGCATTATTGAGTACTCTCAGAGATATGCTTCCAAAGGAGAACAAAGTGCCTGCTAACACTTACTATACAAAGAAGCTAATCAGTCCGCTTACTATAGGTGTCCAGAAGATCCACGCGTGCAGAAACCACTGTATCTTATATCGAGGTGATTACAAAGACTTGGACAACTGTCTAAATTGTAGTGTAAGTCGGTACAAAACAAAAAAAAGACTATCTACAAGAGGAGAATGCAACTTCTGTTTCCAAGGGAAGAAGAGAAAGAAGACCCAACAGAGTTCAAAACTCTGCAACAAAGAAAATGAAGAAGAAGACTATTATGCCAAGAGAAGGGTTCCTGCTTTGGTGATGTGGTATCTTCCGGCAGTTGATCGTCTCCGGTGTTTGTTTGCAAACCCTGAGGATGCAGAGCTTATGACCTGGCATGCTTCCGACAAGCACAAAGTAGATGGAAAGCTTCGACATCCGCCGATGGGAAGCAATGGCAAAAATTCAATCTTGACCACCCGAATTTGCTAAGGAGACAAGAAATGTTCGGTTCGCACTATGTACTAATGGAATGAATCCATTCGCCGAAAGGAGCAGCACGCATAGCATATGGCCGGTGCTCCTCACTATCTACAACCTCCCTCCACACATATTGCAGAAGCGCAAATACCTTTTGCTGACCATTCTTATTTCGGGACCTACACAACCCGGTGTTGACATGGATGTATTCTTGGAGCCATTAATGGAGGAAATGAGAATATTTTGGGATCTTTGGTGTCGCCATGTTGGACGAATACTAGGAAAAGAGTCATTCACACTAAGAGCAATTATTTTTTTGTTACGATCAACGATTACCCGGCTCTCTTTGTATTGTCGGGGACGGTTCAAGGTTAAGGTCGGTTGTGTAGTATGCTTGGATGAAACCTTTTACGTGTCCCTCGGTGCCTCCAATAAGATAGTATACATGAGACACAGGCGTTTCTTATCGAAAGGACATAGGTACCGCTTGCGAAAGATGGATAGATACTTTGACAATCATGACGAAACAAGGTCCACTGCTCCATCAGGTAATAGTAAAGGTCAAAGAGTGTACGAGATAGTTAAGAACATCAAGTTTGTATTTGGCAAGAAGACAAAAGATAGAAAAGCAAGAAAGGATGTGAAGCCAACTCCTGGGGCTACGTTCAAGAAGATGTCAATTTTCTTCAAGTATTTACCATATTGAAAAGAGTTTGACATACGGCACGCGGTCGATGGTATGCACATCCAGAAGAATGTGTTTGAAAGCATAATTGGTACCTTGCTAGACATAAAGGGTAAGACAAAGGAAGGATTGAGTTCACGTCGAGGACCTGGTCAATTTGAAGATAAAACAGAACTTCATCCCGTGTTGCTAGAGAATGGAAAGTACCACCTCCGGCAGCAAGCTACAACCCGACTACAGATGAGAAACATGCGATGTGTGTTTGGTTGAAGAAATTGAAAGTTCAATTTGGATTTTACTCTAACATTAAGAGCATTGTGTCAATGAAGGATCTTACACTCACCAACTACAACTCACATGATTGCCATGTGATGTTGATAACCTTTCTCCCTATTGCCATCGAGCTATTAGCCCGGTGTTCTTAAAGATGGCAATCACACGGTTATGCTACTTTTTTAACGAGATATCACAGAAGGTAATTAACCGAGAGCAGTTGGAGTCTCTTCAGGAATTCACGGTTGAGACAGTGTCACAGCTTGAGATGTGTTTCCCACCATCTTTCTTTGATATAATGGTACACTTTGTCGTGCATTTGGTGCCACAAATACAGGCATTGGGTCCCATGTACTTGCATGAGATGTGGACATATGAACGTTTCATGTCAATACTCAATGGTTATGTATCCACTCGTGCTCGTCCTGAGGCATCCATGATAGAGGGATACACTACCGAAGATGCCATTGATTCCGGAGGTCCATTCTGTAATAATTTCCTAAAAGACCAAATTGCAATAGGTTTGCCTCCGTCCCGACATGAGGGCAGACTACATGGGTGTGGGAGGATGGGCCGGAAATCATTCATCCCATTAGACTATAATATAGTCCTCGAGGCGCATCATAGCATCATGCATCAGCTCTCGATAATGGAGCCTCTAATCACACAACACATTGAAGAGCTAAGCGATCATAACCCTGGGCAAACAGAGGATTGGCTATCAAAGGAACACAAGCGTCGATTCACTTCATGGCTAATGGAGCAGGACATTCCAAAATGGAGAAACAATTGAGCAACAAACAATCAAGAGATTGGCAGCTGGACCATCTCGGCAGGTCACATCATGGCAGACCTATGACATTAGTGGCTTCACGTTTTGTACCACTTCTAGGGACAAAAAGAGCATGGCGCAAAACAGTGGTGTTCGTTGCGAGGCCATAGATGATTCAAATGAAAACGCTACATACTATGGCTTCATTGAGGAGATATGGGAACTAGACTATGATTCATTTAAGACGCCCGTGTTTCGATGCCAATGGGTTGATGACAAACATGTCACAGTGGACAACTATGGCCTGAGAGTTCTTGATCTAAGTAAAGTAGGCTATAAGGATGATCCCACGGATCCTTGCTATCCCTTGCCACAGGTCTTCTATGCCGAACAGATCCTTTCTAAGGAAGAGAAGAAAAAGTAGCGACAAGACCAAGCATATAGTTCTTCCTGGAAAGCAACAAGGTTTAGGAGTTGATGGTGTAATTGACCTAGATAACTTTAACCATTTCGGGCACATGTCTCTCTTTGAAGATCATCCTTTGAAGATAAAGAATGTTGAGCGTACCATCCCCAAAAATTCATTGCCATGGGTGCGCTACGATAGAGAAGGCAGAACAGTAGCTGGCTAGCTAGATTTTATATTAGTTAAATATCAGTCAATGTCATGTGTAACAATTTATCAGTTGTAATTTGTACTCATTAATTAGTCTATCTTGATATTGCTCTTCAACTTATTTAAGTCCTTTTCTTTCTACTACTTTAAGTCCTTTTCTTTCTATTTTTTTTAGTCCTTTTCATTCTACTTCTTTAAGTCCTTTTCTTCCTACTTCTTTAAGTCCTTTTCATTCTACTCTCTTAGTATTTACCTTACATAAATATCTACAAGAATAGTAACCTAAAAAAAAATAGCCTAAAAGAAATATACTAAAAGAAGTAACCTAAAAAAATAACCTAAAAGAAATAACCTAAAAAAAATAACAAAAAAACAACCTAAAAGGAATAATAAAAAAAGAAATAACCTAAAAGAAATTAAGCAAAAGAAATAGCCTACAAAAAAATACACTACAAGAAATAACCTAAAAAGAAATTACCTACACAAAATATCCTACAAGAAATATACCTACAAGAAATATACCAAAAGAAGTAACCTAAAAGAAATAACCTAAAAGAATTAACCTAAAAGAAATAACCTAAAATAAATAACCTAAAAGGAATAATAAAAAAGAAATAACCTAAAAGGAATTAAGTAAAAGAAATAGCCTAAAAAAAATACACTACAAAAAATAACCTAAAAGAAATATACCTAAAAGAAATATACTAAAAGAAGTAACCTAAAAAGAAATAACCTAAAAGAAATAACAAAAAAGAAATAACCTAAAAGGAATAATAAAAAAGAAATAATCTAAAAGGAATTAAGTAAAAGAAATAGCCTACAAAAAATACACTACAAGAAATAACCTAAAAGAAATTACCTACACAAAATATCCTAAAAGAAATAACCTAAAGAAATAACCAAAAAAAATAACCTAAAGGAAATAGTGCAAAAAATATAGTACAAGAAATATATTAATTAGTACATATATATATATATATTATACATATATAACGAGTGTCGGCCCCTAATTTTTAGGGTCCACAGTGCATCATATGTCGATCCTCGGATCGATGGTCGACACGCACAATTAAACAAGATTGATATCAAAAAGCATACTTTTATTGCTACTGTGAAAACATGATACATTGTTCGGGTTTACATAGCTTGGGCCACTGGCCTTATAGTATATATCAGAGTTTTAAGACAGCGGTTCTATACTATCGTGGCTCCATTCCTACAGGCAACTCGGAGTGCAGACAAAACCCTAGCTATTCCTATATCACGAACATCGTAGTCCTAAGCGTAGTCCTAGCGTAGCTTCTTCATGTAGTCATACGGTTCCGTCTTCACGTATTCTTCAGCGTCCTATCCTCGCGTAGCTCCAGTAGTCCATCTTGGCGTAGGCTCTTGATCGGCTTCATCCTCGGATATACTCCTGCAGCTTCCTGCCTAAAAACATAGGGAGAAGGGGGGGTTGAGTACATACGTACTCAGCAAGCCCTAACTTTGGGTGGATGGAGGTTAAGTGTGTAGTAGTTATAATTATAAGTTGGGCCCTGGTAGGGTATTCACCATCCTCACCAGTTCCCGAATTAAGTTATAGTTACCAAATTATTAATACATCTTACCAGATTATCCATTGTTGTTGTAGTCTAATCATAGCGTCTCATCCCGGCATCTGCCCATTCCAAGGACGTGGCTATTCGAATAGATTCAAGTAAACTCTGCAGAGGTTGTACACTTTTCCCCACACGGTAATTACGATTCCTTCCATGATCAGTGGTTAGAAAAGAATTACCGAGATCTCGTACCCGAGAGTATGCATTCCTTAGGGTTCCATATATTTCCACTACGGCGCTCAGGGGTTGGGAGAAAGTTAAACGAGGAAGACCACTCGTCATCCTACGCCTAACCCGGACATGGAAGCTCACTCGCAACCCATGCCCTCACACACTTTGTGGAAGATCACTCAGCATCCACATTTAAATATATAGATATATGTATATAGCTAGCGAATGTGCACCCAATAATTTTACGTGGAAGATCACTTAGCGTCCACGCCCAACCAGACCATGGAAGATCACTTAGCATCCTACGTCGTCTCCTGCTCTACCGTTTGCCTACACCGGCCCCCTAAGTGGAAATATACTTCAACCTAACGGGGTGTGAGATCAAGCCTACCCATATAGACGTGTGGCTGTACGAAATGTCACACAGGGATGAATAAGAGACTATGAACCGGTCCTTAGGGGTGACTGAAACAGGTATCTCCGACAGGATATCCTTCGCAGTAATATCCGCCAAGTAATCTACACCTAGATTACCCCTACCCGTTTCAAGTCATAGCATATATAGTCACTTTATCTTATTATTTCATTATCACGTTATCACGTTATCTCATTATCTCATATGATCCTTTGCAACATAATTATTATATGAGTAAGGTAGAAGGGTGGTAGAAGGGTGGAAATTAGGACTTGCCTCCGCTCGCTGACGAGTATATCCAAGGGTCTTGATTCCTTTGCTTCTGTCTCCAGCGTCTTGGTGTAGTGGTACTTCGTCTTGGTGTAGTAGTAATCCTTTGGGTCTTGATGTAGCCATGCTCCAGGGATCCATCAGGTTCCTTATACGTCTTCTAATCTACGCGGTCTATTGCTTGACAAACAAGAGAGCAAAACCAAACAATGCATACACAACAAGCATAACTAAGCAAGCACGATCAACCAAAACAAGGAGGGAGATCCTAACGGGGTCGATTGTAGGTGATGGAAGGGTTTATCCTAATCCTATCATTACTATGTGAACTTAAAATAAGAGGTAGATAAAGATTATCTATCCAACAAGATGGCTCCTACGGGCTAAGTTAGTGTGGTGTGGTTATCTATGAAAAACCAGACCATATTATTATCTTTCACTATTATGTGAACTGAAAAAGAGAAAGCTTGACCAAGTCATCATAGACAGCTTGGCCTACTTCTATAGGTTCACTAGGGTTTTGGCGGGGTTAGCTAGGTAGGTTCACGTATATGTACACATATACGCAAAGATGGGGTTTAGGTGGTTAGGTACCGGCATACGTACTTATATACTCGCATATATGGTTTAGGCTAGCTATATATGGATGTATGCGTATACATATATGCCTAGGGTTTGGTTAGTGACGCATACACACATGCATATGTATGCACCTAGGTTAGGTCAGGATGAAGGGGTGGGGGGTAAGGTTAGCCATACATAGGTATATGCCCTGGTATATATATAATTGTATATACCGGACTTACCATGTATGCATGTACATATATACGGGGTTAGCTACTATTACGGGGAGGGTTATGACTAGGATTAACTATGGCGGTGCGGAGTTAGCCACACGGGGTCGTGTCCGGTCATCGGACAGGTCCGTGCGTGTGTGTATATACATAGGTGTACCTATTTTTGGTGATTGGGTACGGACATGTCGGAGCATATGACATGTCACCAAAACCTACTCACCTTTATGGGTATGTGGTTAGCTAGCACTACGAACGATTATTACTATAGTTAGCATTTTTATTAATTATCACAAGTTAGCACTAAATACAAAGGAACGAGAAGCAAATAATTATTACTAGAATTTAAATGGGCACCAAAAATAGGAGCAATGGTGTGGATAAATAGGATATAATTTTAGAAGAATTTTAGTGGTGGAATTTTTGGAATTGGAATTGGAACGGAGGAGATATGAATTTCCAAAGATTAATTAAGATAAAGGATGAGAAATATTTTTTGGAAATTATTTCTGGAAAATAGGATAATGGAAATAAGGCGAAAAATCTGGGGAAGGATCTGGGGTGTACCTAGTTTATTTAGAAATTTTCTGGGAATTTTTCTATACATGGAAATGTGTTTCCCGCTCTCACGTGTACACTCTCCGAGCACGCGTAGCAATATTCTACCGGCTGACGCGGGTCCAGCCGGGGGGGTCAGCTGCTACTAGTGGGTCCCACGTGGCGTGACGTGGCGCCCCCCTGGTTGGTCATGCCGGTGTGAGTGGGGATGTCGACATCCTCCACTCACCCCTCCATCTGCCCCTCGTCATCCGTCCCGTGAGTGAAAGAGAGAAAAGGAGAGGGGAAATGCTTCCTATGACGCCGCAGTCCCACAAGGAGAGGTGGCGACCCCTCATTGGTTGCACGGCATGGGAGCATCTTCTTCCTCCTGCTCGTCATTGCCCATTATGGACAGCAAAAACAGAAAGGGAAGAGAAAGGAGGGAGGGAAGGAAGGGGAGAGAGAGGGAGGGAGAGGAGAGGAGGGGGGGAGGGAGCAGAGGAACACCGGGCAGCGGGCGCAGGCTTCTCCGACGTGGCGGCCTGCTGGCCGTGGTGAAAGCAAGGACGGCTCGGCGCAAGGCGGCCTGGGCCTCGTAGAAGAAGAGCGGAGCAAGGCGAGAGAGCAGAGGGAACAGAGGGCACAGAGCGGGGAAGAGGAGGCGCTCGGCCCCGAGCTCGGTTTCAGCAGCGGAGAGCGGGAGCTCGTCTCGCTCTTCTCCTTCAAGCTTGTGGTGCTCGAGCTCGACCGTGATGGCCGGCCATGGTGGCCTCACCGGCTATTTATAGCCATGGTGTGGCGGTAACGCACGTAAGGCAGTCGAGATATTTTTTGGGAGCCACGCTTGACGACACCACACGGTGGCGGTTCGGCCGGAAATTATCTCCGCTAGCCACCGCCATGGCGATGCATGACAAAGGCGGTGGGGTAACGCCCGCCGGTCTTTGCCGCGTGGCGGAGTGGATAAGCACCTGCTGGTCCGGTGGGTCCGCGGACGCCCTTGTGCTTATCCGCTTTGAGGCGGTAACAAAGAAGCCCGAGGCGACGGTGGTCGGCCGACGCGGTATTCCCGCTGGGTCGCCGAGGTAGAAGATGATGATGACATGTGGGTCCCACCTGTAAGTGCGAGAGGGAGAAGTGGAGGTGGTGCTCCCTGCTGCGCTGTTGGCCGAGATGGGCCGTTCGGCCTGGCCCATCGCAAAGGGAGGAGGGGAGGATGGGTGGCAGAGAGGTGGCCGGCTGGGCTAGCCCAGTCCGGGAGAGAAGCAGGCCACGCGGTTGCGGGCCTAGAGAAGAGGGAGGGAGGATTGAGCCCGCGATCCCCTTTCCATTTATAAATTCCCTTTTTTAATTCCAGTAATAGACTAGGCATAAATTGAGTTCGGATTTAATTTGGAGAATGAAAACTTGGGGAGTTTAGAATATTTCAAGGGAAGGTCAAGGGTAGTTTTCAGGGGGAAAGATCAAAGAATTTGAGTGGAGGGAAAATCAAGGAATTTATTTAGAAAGGACGACAAAGTATTCGGGAGGAGATCAAGGAGGGAATAATTTCGGTGCCAAAATAAATTCTAGAAACAAGCAAGCAAGCATGGCAAGCACTCATGTCAAACAACAATGCATATGGTGAATTTTTAATGCAAGGGTTTTGGAAAATGTTTTTAAATAAGATTTTTGCGAGAAATAAACTAATCATGTTTTAATTTGTTATAAATTATAAAAAGTTCAAATTTTTAGTGATTTTTAAAATGATGCAAAAACACGGGTGTTACAAGTCTACCCCACTTAGAATGAATCTCGTCCCCGAGATTCGAGCAAACTAGAGGGAGGAAGAGAGATAAGAACTATAGGGAGAGGTTATTAATTGCGATTTCCTAATTTTCTTACCGTACCATCTTCCATCTTCCCGAGAGGTCTTCAGTCTTCTATCAATCCTGGATCCTGTGGGTTATCTTGTTGTGCTTCTTGTGGTCTTCTCGTAGTATCCAACTTCTTCTTCGACAACTTCAAGCTTTTCTAGGGCTACCCCACTTAGAAAATTTGATTTTCCGGTGTTCTCAAAATTTCTGCATATCACCCTTTTTATTCTTCTTCTCCTAGTTATCATTTTGAGCTGTAATGCTACCCCACTTAGATGTTTTAGTCCTCTACGATTCACCCTTTGTTCTTCTTTGGCAATCTTCAGCTTGTATTCTGACTTCTTTTTGGATTAATCCTCTCGGTCAACACTTGATTAGCGGGGGTGGGTGTGGGTGATTTTTTTTTTGTTGTTGGTAGTAGGGTGATTTGGGGAATGTTTTGGGTGATAGAAGGGGGCAGCTGGGGCTTTTATAGGCGATCATTGGCGAGTTGGGGGGGGTTGAGTGCGTGGGCTGGGGCGCGCGATCAACGGCGAGCATCAGCGACATAGGGGTGGGGAGGCGAGGTGACGGCACGGCGGCGTCGGTGGTGCGCGTTGTCGGTCGTGCGAGGAGGGGACAAGACGAGCGGTGTCACGGTGGCGCGTGCGATCCTTGATCGTGCGGGGGAGGGCGGCACGGCGGTAGTGGTGCACGGCACCTTTGTTTGAGAGGACGGGCGCAACAATAACGGCATGCACGGGCTCGCGGCTTTCACGATTGATTTGCTATGTAAATGCGGTGTCTTCACTAATAATTGCAAAGTGGCTTAACTAGTTGTTGATCTTCATCTTGTCTTCTTGATAAATCTTCCTCTGATGGTCTTCTTAATACTCTCGGGTGATGGTTACCTGCATGTTAGTTTAAGGTCTACTCTACGGGGAAGAGGGATGAGAGAGAAAAGCAGAAGGTAAGGAAAAGGATCTATTCCTAATAGGGAATAGAAGCAAAGCATAAGATGTGAAAGGGAGAGATCTATGGGGTATTTGTAACAAAAGCAAACAAAGTGCATGGAAACAGTTAAGGTTTGTCAAGCAAGCGCATACTACTTTCGTATAATCTATCTATAGGAGCACTCCAAGTCTAAACTCTATGTCACTCTATCCATACCTCTCGTAGTTTTGAAGGGGATGAGAGGAGAGAGAAAAGGCTGTTTTTGAAATAGAGGGTCAAGGTAAGGTGAGAGTCAAGGGCTAAAAGCAAAGTTTTTGAAAATAGTTTTTAGAAAAAGCGTTTCTAACTAAAATTCAACCTAAGGGTTCGTCCTATAGTCCAAGTATCGCTCTGATACCACCCTGTCGGCCCCTAATTTTTAGGGTCCACTGTGCATCATATGTCGGTCCCGGATCGAGAGGCGACACGCACAATTAAACAAGATTGATATCAAAAAGCATACTTTTATTGCTCTTGTGAAAACATGATACATTGTTCGGGTTTACATAGCTTGGGCCACCGGCCTTATAGTATATATCGAGTTTTAAGACAGCGGTTCTATACTATCGTGGCTCCATTCCTACAGCAACTCGAGAGCAGACAAAACCCTAGCTATTCCTATATCACGAACATCGTAGTCTAAAAGCGTAGTCCTAGCGTAGCTTCTTCATGTAGTCATACGGTTCCGTCTTCACGTATTCTTCAACGGCCCTATCCTCGCGTAGCTCCGGTAGTCCATCTTGGCGTAGGCTCTTGATCGGCTTCATCCTCGGATATACTCCCTGCTTCTTCCCGCCTAAAAACATAGGGAGAAGGGGGGTTGAGTACATACGTACTCAGCAAGCCCCTAACTTTGGGTGGATGGAGGTTAAGTGTGTAGTAGTTATAATTATAAGTTGGGCCCTGGTAGGGTATTCACCATCCTCACCAGTTCCCGAATTAAGTTATAGTTACCAAATTATTAATACATCTTACCAGATTATCCATTGTTGTTGTAGTCTAATCATAGCGTCTCATCCGGCATCTGCCCATTCCAAGGACGTGGCTATTCGAATAGATTCAAGTAAACTCTGCAGAGGTTGTACACTTTTTTCCCCACACGGTAATTACGATTCCTTCCATGATCGGTGGTTAGAAAAAATTACCGAGATCTCGCACCGAGAGTATGCATTCCTTAGGGTTCCATATATTTCCACTACGGCGCTCGGGGGTTGGGAGAAAGTTAAACGAGGAAGACCACTCGTCATCCTACGCCTAACCTTGGGACATGGAAGCTCACTCGCAACCCATGCCCTCACACACTTTGTGGAAGATCACTCAAAGCATCCACATTTAAATATATAGATATATGTATATAGCTAGCGAATGTGCACCCAATAATTTTACGTGGAAGATCACTTAGCGTCCACGCCCAACTGCATTTCATGGAAGATCACTTAGCATCCTACGCCGTCTCTGCTCTACCGTTTGCCTACACCGCCCCCTAAGTGGAAATATACTTCAACCTAACGGGGTGTGAGATCAAGCCTACCCATATAGGCGTGTGGCTGTACGAAATGTCACACGAGGGATGAATAAGAGACTATGAACCGGTCCTTAGGGGTGACTGAAACAGTATCTCCGATGGGATATCCTTCTTGATAATATCCGCCAAGTAATCTACACCTAGATTACCCCTACCCGTTTCAAGTCATAGCATATATAGTCACTTTATCTTATTATTTCATTATCACGTTATCACGTTATCTCATTATCTCATATGATCCTTTGCAACATAATTATTATATGAGTAAGGTAGAAGGGTGGTAGAAGGGTGGAAATTAGGACTTGCCTCCGCTTCGTGACGAGTATATCCAAGGGTCTTGATTCCTTTGCTTACGTCTCCAGCGTCTTGGTGTAGTGGTACTTCGTCTTGGTGTAGTAGTAATCCTTTGGGTCTTGATGTAGCCATGCTCCAGGGATCCATCAGGTTCCTTATACGTCTTCTAATCTACGCGGTCTATTGCTTGACAAACAAGAGAGCAAAACCAAACAATGCATACACAACAAGCATAACTAAGCAAGCACGATCAACCAAAACAAGGAGGGAGATCCTAACGGGGTCGATTGTAGGTGATGGAAGGGTTTATCCTAATCCTATCATTACTATGTGAACTTAAAATAAGAGGTAGATAAAGATTATCTATCCAACAAGATGGCTCCTACGGGCTAAGTTAGTGTGGTGTGGTTATCTATGAAAAACCAGACCATATTATTATCTTTCACTATTATGTGAACCTGAAAAGAGAAAGCTTGACCAAGTCATCATAGACAGCTTGGCCTACTTCTATAGGTTCACTAGGGTTTGGCGGGGTTAGCTAGGTAGGTTCACGTATATGTACACATATACGCAAAGATGGGGTTTAGGTGGTTAGGTACCGGCATACGTACTTATATACTCGCATATATGGTTTAGGCTAGCTATATATGGATGTATGCGTATACATATATGCCTAGGGTTTGGTTAGTGACGCATACGCACATGCATATGTATGCACCTAGGTTAGGTCAGGATGAAGGGGTGGGGGGTAAGGTTAGCCATACATAGGTATATGCCCTGGTATATATATAATTGTATATACCGGACTTACCATGTATGTGTGTACATATATACGGGGTTAGCTACTATTACGGGGAGGGTTATGACTAGGATTAACTATGGCGGTGCGGAGTTAGCCACACGGGGTCGTGTCCGGTCATCGGACAGGTCCGTGCGTGTGTGTATATACATAGGTGTACCTATTTTTGGTGATTGGGTACGGACATGTCGGAGCATATGACATGTCACCAAAACCTACTCACCTTTATGGGTATGTGGTTAGCTAGCACTACGAGCGATTATTACTATAGTTAGCATTTTTATTAATTATCACAAGTTAGCACTAAATACAAAGGAACGAGAAGCAAATAATTATTACTAGAATTTAAATGGGCACCAAAAATAGGAGCAATGGTGTGGATAAATAGGATATAATTTTAGAAGAATTTTAGTGGTGGAATTTTTGGAATTGGAATTGGAACGGAGGAGATATGAATTTCCAAAGATTAATTAAGATAAAGGATGAGAAATATTTTTTGGAAATTATTTCTGGAAAATAGGATAATGGAAATAAAGGCGAAAAAATCTGGGGAAGGATCTGGGGTGTACCTAGTTTATTTAGAAATTTTTGGGAATTTTTCTATACATGGAAATGTGTTTCCCGCTCTCCCCGTGTACACTCTCCGAGTATGCAGCGTAGCAATATTCTACCGGCCGACGCCGCGGGTCCCGGTGGCGGGGTCGGCTGCTACTAGTGGGTCCCACGTGGCGTGACGTGGCGCCCCCTGGTTGGTCATGCCGGTGTGAGTGGGGATGTCGACATCCTCCACTCACCCCTCCATCCGCCATCATCCGTCCCGTGAGTGAAGAGAGAGAAAAGGGAGAGGGGAAATGCTTCCTATGACGCGCAGGTCCCACAAGGAGAGGTGGCGACCCCTCATTGGTTGCACGGCATGGGAGCATCTTCTTCCTCCCTGCTCGTCATTGCCCATTATGGACAAGACAAACAGAAAGGGAAGAGAAAGGAGGGAGGGAAGGAAGGGGAGAGAGGGAGGGAGGAGAGAGGAAGGGGAGGGGAGCGAGAGGAACACCGGGCAAGGCGGCGGCGCAGGCTTCTCCGACGTGGCGGCCTGCGGCCGTGGTGAAAGCAAGGACGGCTCGGCGGCCCGCGGCCCTGGCCTCGAGAGAAGAAGAGCGGAGCAAGGCGAGAGAGCAGAGGGAACAGAGGGCACGTAGGGGAAGGAGGCGCTCGGCCCCGAGCTCGGTTTCAGCAAAGCAGAGCAGGAGCTCGCCTCGCTCTTCTCCTTCAAGCTTCGCGGTGCTCGAGCTCGACCGTGATGGCCGGCCATGGTGGCCTCACCGGCTATTTATAGCCATGGTGTGGCGGTAACGCACGCAAGCGCGCCGAGATATTTTGGGAGCCACGCTTGACGACACCACAAAGGGCTGGCGTCGCCTGAAATTATCTCCGCTAGCTACCGCCATGGCGATGCACAGACAAGGCGGTGGCAACGCCACCGCTTGGGTGCCGCCGCGTGGCGGAGTGGATAAGCACGGCGCTGGTCCGGTGGGTCGGCATGACGCCTTGTGCTTATCCGCTTTGAGGCGGTAACAACAAGCCCGAGGCGACGGGGTCGGGCCGACGCGGTATTCCCGCCCGGTCCGTCGAGAGGTAGAAGATGATGATGACATGTGGGTCCCACCTGTAAGTGCGAGAGGGAGAAGTGGAGGTGGTGCTCCCTGCTGCGCTGTTGGCCGAGATGGGCCGTTCGGCCTGGCCCATCGCAAAGGGAGGAGGGGAGGATGGGTGGCAGAGAGGTGGCCTATTTGGGCTAGCCCAGTCCGGGGGAGAAAGCAGGCCACGCGGTTGCGGGCCTAGAGAAGAGGGAGGGAGGATTGAGCCCCGCGATCCCCTTTCCATTTATAAATTCCCTTTTTTAATTCCAGTAATAGACTAGGCATAAATTGAGTTCGGATTTAATTTGGAGAATGAAAACTTGGGGAGTTTAGAATATTTCAAAGGGAAGGTCAAGGGTAGTTTTCGGGGGGAAAGATCAAAGAATTTGAGTGGAGGGAAAATCAAGGAATTTATTTAGAAAGGGCGACAAAGTATTCGGGGAGGAGATCAAGGAGGAATAATTTCGGTGCCAAAATAAATTCTAGAAACAAGCAAGCAAGCATGGCAAGCACTCATGTCAAACAACAATGCATATGGTGAATTTTTAATGCAAGGGTTTTGGAAAATGTTTTTAAATAAGATTTTGCGAGAAATAAACTAATCATGTTTTAATTTGTTATAAATTATAAAAAGTTCAAATTTTTAGTGATTTTTTAAAATGATGCAAAAACATGGGTGTTACAAACAGAATGTGAATAAGAAAGAAAAACAAGTAAGGACAAAATAGATATTAGGAAAAAGTTTGCACCGGCGGTTGACCTAGCCAACCGCCGGTGGAAATACATTTCCACAGGCGGTTGTCTAAGATAACCGCCCGGTGCAAATACATTTGTAATCGGGCGGTTGACTTAGCCAACCGCCTGTGGAAATCGATTTCCACCGGCGGTTGTCTAAGACCACCGCCCGGTGCAAAAACTCTATAAATACCGCCCACCGGACTTGAAATTTTCACAAGTGCGGTGGGCGAAGTTCTTTCAAATCCGCGCCGTCGGGGCCGCCAAATTTTTCCCGCTCGCCGCCGCTCACCGGAGCTCCTCTACACCAGCGCGACCCACGGAGCTTAATACGCACACCGCGCCGCCTCTTACATCGCTTGCTCGCCGAAGGCCGCCTGTCGTCGCCGGAGAGAGAGGAGGGGCGCCGCCGTCATCGGGAACCGGTCGGAGCTCGGCCGCCGTTGGTCGCTAGCACCACTCGAGCTAAGCGCCGCCACCACCGCGGTGAGATTTGTAGGCCGCCGTCGCCGTTTCAAGCGCTGCTGCCGTCGCCATGCCCGGCGCGTGGGGCGCCGCCGTGTGGCCTTCGAGCCCTCGCCGTCGCCGCCATAGGAGAAGCGAGGGAGGAGCGCCACCGGTTGGGGAAGGAGGCGCTGCGCCACCCGCCCGCTGGTGGTCGTCTACACCGGCCCGGTGGCGCATGGTGGGTGCCGCCAGCGCCGCCATCTTGTGATTCTGAAGGAGGGAGGGGCGCCCGCCGTCTTGGCTGTGCCCCTAGTGGGCCTTGGCTGCGCTTGGGCCCTAGTGGGGCGTGGCGTGGGCAGCCTTTCTTGTAAGGGAGGAAGGCTGGACCGGCGGCCTTCTTGGAAAAGAGAAAAGGAAATAGAAAAAGGGAGAAGAGAAAAAAGAAAAAAGGGAGAAGAGAAAGGAAGAAAAGGGAGAAGAAAAAAGAAAAAGGAGGAAGAGGAGAAAAAATAAAAAAATAATTATTTATGAAATATTATATTACTCTCTTGTAGTATATGTAACTTTGTTGTAGTATATTTTATTAAAAAGAAAAAAGGTAATAGGTGAATGTAGAAAAAATGATAAAGTAATAGCTAATATCTAATTAATATTTGTTGTGACATGTGATTATATTACTAATTGTATTAATGACTTTATATTATATTTTTATTATATGTGTTGTGACATGTGATTATATTACTATTCACTATGTGATAAGTAATTTGTATGTGCTAAGTACTTTGTAGGGGAAAGGAGAAATTGTATTAATTACTAATTGTATTAATGAGATTATATTATATGTGATTATATTTGTTGTGACATGTGATTATATTACTAATTCTATTTAATGACTTAAGATTGTAAATTATATCCTCCCGCATGTCACCTAATTAATTCTCTTTAATTACAACTTATTGCTAATTATATTACTAATTAATTACTAATCGTATTAATGAGTTTGTAAATTGTATTAATGACTTACATTCTATTAATTTATAGTCACCGTCGCGATACCCACCAGCGAATCATCGTGCCACCATCTTCTCACCGTCCTTCGCCGCGCTCGAGCCAGTCTGTCCTCCACACCACATCAGTAAATATTTTCTCCTCTTTTGTCATTAATCACTATGCTACTAATTATGCTAATGACTTAGTGGTATTTACTTAATGACCTTGTGGTATTTCCTAAGTGTTAATTCCTAATGACTTAGTGTTAGTGACTTAATGACTTAGTGTTATTTCCTAAGTGTTATTTCCTAATGACTTAGTGTTAGTGACTTAATGACTTAGTGTTAGTTCCTAAGTGTTATTTTCTAATGACTTATTGTTAGTGACTTAATGACTTAGTGTTAGTGACTTAATGACTTAGTGGTATTTACTTAATGACCTTGTGGTATTTCGTAAGTGTTAATTCCTAATGACTTAGTGTTAGTGACTTAATGACTTAGTGTTAGTGACTAAGTGTTATTTCCTAATGACTTAGTGTTAGTGACTTAATGACTTAGTGTTAGTTCCTAAGTGTTATTTCCTAATGACTTAGTGGTATTTACTTAATGACCTTGTGGTATTTCATAAGTGTTAATTCCTAATGACTTAGTATTAGTGACTTAATGACTTAGTGTTAGTGAATTAGTGTTAGGTCATAATGACTTAGTGTTATTTCCTAATGACTTATTGTTACTGACTTAGTGTTTTTTCATAATGACTTAGTGTTAGTGACTAAGTGTTATTTCCTAATGACTTAGTGTTAGTGACTTAGTGTTAATGACTTATTTAATTTGAAGTTATCGAGAAGATGACGTCTCCAACATCGAAGACTATCGATTTAAGAGAAAAAGCGTGCGAGTCACCCACTAAGACTCACACACCCCAGGAGGCACACGGTGAGTCTCACGGCATTAAGAAGCCTTGCCCTTTTTATAACGTCAAACCCTATCAAAGTAACTAACATAGTTATTGTCATGCATAGAACTGTAAATCCTACGGAAGAAGAAGAGCGCGTGCGAGTCACCCACTAAGACTCACACACCCCCGAAGGCACGGTGAGTCTCACGGCATTAAAGCCTTGCCCTTTTTATAACGTCGAACCCTATCAAAGTAACTAACATAGTTATTGCCATGCATAGAAGCTGTAAATCCTCCGGAAGAAGAAGAGCAAGCAAGTGAGTCACCCCTAGCGGAAGAAGGACAAGAAGAAGATTTCCATGGTGACATGTTGGAAGAAGTGGAAGATGACGACAGACCGAAGTGATCCATGCCCTAGCATAGATAGACAACGCAATAAAAGTGTTGACCCAGATTATGATCCGTATGATGAGGTATACTTAGTACATGAAAACTAATACTTCCCTTTATAGTATTATACTCATAATGATCCTTACACTCTTGAATTCCTTCAGCCAGGAGGTTTTGTCTCAAATGCGGGAACTTCTTGCGGAAGAAGAAGACATGCCTCAAGACGAAGCACTAGAAACGACTGAGATAACCACCTCCAAATCAAGAAAAAGGAAACAGAGTGACCGGAAACATGGTGACCGAGGAACAAACAAGTGGCCAGAAAAGACATATATAGTTCCTAGCATCGGCCCAAAAGGAGAGCCTCTAGTGTCTGATGAGGTGGTGGCCAAGATAAGGAATGCAATTGGTTTTCTGGTCAGGGATAAATTGGACATCACAATCACTAGGTGGAAGGATGTGGATGTGAGTAAAAGGAAAGAGCTGTGGGATAAGTTTATATAAAGGTTTGTTTTCCCTACGGGGACAGATGAGAAACTTGCGAAGGGGTATTTTTTTTAAGCAGATTGCAACATCATTCCGTAACTATAGATCTGAGATGAATACCAAATTTCTCAAGCATGGGTACGACCCAACGAGCAAGTATAAGATCACAGCAGAAATAAGAAGTGGGAGATATTCAAAGCGCTGAGAAGAACGACCCAATTTGCCAAAGCCAAGAGTGAAGTCGCTTTCAAAGACTAGCAAGGAAGAACAAATACCACCACCACCTTGGCACCGGTGGTTACAAGAAACAAATTCCAAAATGGCGGGCAGAGGAGGAGGAGCTAAAGAAACAAGGGGTTCCTGTGCTATCAGAGGAAGTTGGCGAGAGGACGGCAAATTGGCTCAGAGATCGAGGAACAAAACAAACTGCTACCGGTGTGAATTGTCCCTTAGACATCACAGCCCCAGCTGATAAGATGTTGGAGCTAGCAGTGGAGGTCAAACAAGGAAAACTCAAGCCACAAAGGGAGAGAGACATCCTGAGTATTGGACTGGGCAACCCTGAGCATCCTGGCCGTGTATGTGGCATCTCCTCGAAAATGGGATGGAAAGAAGGATTTGGTGAGGAGTGGGTGGGCATGTATAAGAAACACGATCAATATAAGGAAGACATGCAACATTTTTTTGAGGAAAAGGCTAAGCAACAATTGAAACATGATGTCAGATTTTCTAACAAATCCCGATCCCACCGTGGTGCGAGAAGTTAGCTAGTGCGGTGTCTGCATTCAGCCAGATGAGCACACAAGGCCCACAGATGCGGCTTGTTCCAGGACAACCCTTGCCTAGAGCTCGGGGAGATGATTCATGGCATGCCCGCTCAATCTGCTCCCTTTCCAAGTAGTGTGGGGTCTACGGAAAACACACACCGCTACCCACCGTGGATGATATCAATGGGGCCGACACCTTGCAAAATGCTCATACGATATGGTATGAAGCATCAACGTACAAGGGAGGTAGCCATAGGCTTTGCGATCCCCGGAAGTGACTACCACGGTGATCCTATACCAAAAGAGTACTGCGGGGGTAGAAGTGGTGACGGTCGCCCCCGGGCTATGAGGATGACATGCTAGAAATTTCTGGTCCCGAGGGTATTGAGACACTCGGACAAAGGCCATTAATAATTTCATCCTGTGGGCCTCGAAGAGATGTCCGATTGACCTAGCCACTACCTTCCACGAAGCCCCGCCGTAAACTTCGAGTCGGACCGATCCCGACCCGTCAACGGGATCCAAACCCACCATCACCCCCCTGCTGCCGATCCTTCAAGAACCCCACCGTCAACATCGAAACCCAGCGAGAATCTCCGCCACAAACAAGTACACACCGGTCCTTGAGCCACGCTTCGTCCCCCACCACCTCAAGATATGGAAGCATCGCCTTGGACACCACCGCCGCCACCAAAGAAGACCCAAGAAAAACCCACCAAGAAGAGAAAATTTTCTGTTCCTAAATTGGTTTCCCCATACGAGCCGAAGAAGAAAACAGCTGGCACTGCCAAGTTTTTGGAAGGGATTGCACTTTCTCGCAAGTCAACTACCATTGACTTAGCTGAGCAAGAGAAGGAAGTAGAAGCAGCAAAGGTCCGAGCACTAAAGATAGTGAGGCCAACATGGGATGACTATCAAAATGTCCCCGATAAATATGTACCCGACAGGGCTTCTACCGAGTTGGGAACGACTCCAAAAGCTCCCTTTGGTATAAAAAGACTTCATGATCGGTACATGCGAAGCGGCTCGAGTCGGGATCGACGCAATCCAAGTAAACATACCACCACTGCTTTCATAAGTGAACGAGATCGCTTTTCGTTACTTTTGAGGACATATGGTTGATGATGAACCTTAAGCGGCTCGACGTTCAGCTCGTCACGCTATTTGCATTGTAAGTGTACCTCTCGTACTAACATGAACTTTCGTTTATTATTATTGACTTCTATCTTGTGCCTTGCAGAATGCAATATGATCAAGATGAGTTCGTGTACGGTCCCGGACGAAACAAGAATGAATTCAAACGGATTTGGGTACCTAAGCCCGAAAAAAATATGCGAGAATGAGCACACCTTCCGAATTGGTGGCGACAACGACAAAGAAAGAAAGACAAAGAAAGGAGAATAAAAGATGCGGGGAAGGATCATGAGACTAGATACGCCACCTACATAGGCAATGTATTGCTCCAGTACAAACATAGGGAATGCGTAGTTGCCCCTTATAACTTTAGGTAAGTATGGGTTCATATACATACATCAGCTTAAGTATCGGTTTATATAAATGCATAACAACTCGGTTTCGATCGTGCGCGGCGACCAATCGGATATGCTTCTTCATTTATCCTAGGGACGGAAGGATCTTTGGTCTTTGACTCCGCCGACTACCCACGTGAAAGATATGCAAAATTCCAAAGCATCGTAGAGCGGTAAGGCGACAAAATGTAGCATGCATCTTTTAATCGATGAGAGTTTAAGATTCTTTGCTAACGATTTTTTTTGAGATCATAGATGTTGGAGATTCTATAAACTAAGAGGTGGAGTGTTTGACCAGTCCATGGCGGGGAGGAAATAAGATTTTTTCACAAATGGCGATGCGTAAATTTATGAATCAATATCATGCATGTTACATATATAAGATGTTATTACAAGTAAATAACTCTATGCAATTTATGTAGTGCCACAAGCAACCAATCGGTTATTTGCTTCATGGATTCTACATGTGCGAAGTTCATGAGAACGGCCGGACGGTACATCGGGAACCCTAATAAGGTATCACTAATAGTAACGTTTGTATTTATATCGTTAACAATGCAAATTTACTTAGACACATGGAAATATATATAATGCTTACAAACTTCCTTTTTCGGTGTATCAAGAAGCGGAGTCCCAAACCTCGGCGACCTAACTCATGACGGAATAATTGAGGATCTCGCTCATTTATCATGAGAGAAATTATTCCTACTGAGAGAAAAAATATCATCACCGGAAAGCCCCTTAGCGAGGCGGAGTTGAGCGCTAAGGGACATTAGCGCCTGAAATTAAGTCGAAATGATTATTAGATTCCTCTCAAATGTAAATTTTATTATCACATAGTGGCCACAAAACAATTTTGATGTAAACAATGTATGATGTAATTAAATTGTTAATAATGTATATATGTATATAAGTATTGTATGGTATAATTACTTTTTCTTGATGTATTTGTTATAATTAAATAGTCTTTGTATTGATCATAATAAGAGAGAAAGATGAGGGAGAGAGAAGGGAGGAAGATGAGGGGGAGAGAGAGGAGGGAGGGAGGGGGGAAAGAGGAGGGGGAGAGAGGGACAGAGAGGAGGGAGGAAGGGGGACAGAGAGGGCGCCAACTGAAAAAATTAAAAATTCAAATGAATTTGGGCGGGGAAAACATTAATACAGGCGGTTCACCTAATAAAACCGCCAGTGAAAATGTCATTTCCACTGGCGGTTCCTTATGTGAACCGCCCGGTGAAAATGCAATTTTCACCGGCGGTTGGTTATGTGAACCGCCTTTGTGAAAATAGATTTCCACAGGTTTTTTTAAGCAACCGCCGGTGAAAATGCAACATTTTCAGCGGCATCTTACACAGGCGGCGGGCCAAAACGCCAGTGAAATGGCCTCTGGAACCGCCTGTACAAATCTTTTCTGTACTAGTGTATGTTGATTAGTGATATAAGGGAGTTGCTACGTGATCACTTTGTTGTTGATGATGTCAATTTAATTTCTAGAAATTGTAATGCCACAGGGCATAATCTAGCTAGATTGGGTATGAGTTGGAACCTGGGTATGTCATGTGTTTGAACAAACCCCCTTCCAGAATTTGTAAGATGTTTGGTGTCTCGCGAGTTTGTCGAGACTAGTTCAATATCAGGGCCATAGAGCCATGCCTTTGATTCAAAAAAAAAAGGCATGTGCTTTGAACAATAATTAATTAATCATGGATAAACAGGATGAAGCTCCTCAAAAGACATGCATGCCTTTTCTTTCTTTCTTTTTTGACGAAGTAGAACCCTGCTTTTCCAGAAAGCAAAATGTTTGGGATACAGACTCACACCAACCCAGCTGGGGAACCCAGCGTCAATTTGATAAATGAAAAAAAGAAAGAGAGAAACACTACCAGGCCTCTCCAGGAACAGACGCCAGATCAAGGCAGAGACTAACAAAAATAAAGAAGAGCAGGCGAAACAGACAAGCTGACAGAAGCTAGCAACGGTGTGGTTTCATAAAGCTGAATTCTTCACTTCCATTCTTCAGAATCATATGACGCCTTCCACCTCCATACTATCCGTTTGCTCCCAGAAGTTCAGCAGCCACTTCTTCATCTTGTCGATCATATATAATAAGAAGCTTGCATCCTGTTTTTTCAGTAGACATCGCCATTTCTGTAAATAGCTGGAAAATTTTATAGAAGACTTCATTAGATGAGCTTGGACATTTCTTTTCGATCCCCATTTTATTGCGCACAGTCCAAAGCCCCCACAAAACAATGGTAAACATGAATAGTTTGATATGATAATTCCTTTCCCCTAGGACAATCCAGTGATAAAAAATATCCTGCATGCATTTTGGGGTGTCATCCCAACTCAGTGCTTCTTTAAAGCTGAACCAAACAATTTTGGAAATATAACAATTGAAGAAAATGTGGTCCATACTCTCAGGTAAACCACATAGACTAAACCACAGAGACAACAATTCTCATTTCCCTTCCACCTTCTTTTCTTAAGGTTAACCCCTGTTGGTTTCTTTCTTTTTCTCCTTCTTCTCCCTCTTCAAATTAATTAATTATTGTTCAAAGCACATGGCCGCGGTCTGTGAGCAAAAACACATTTAGAATATCCATGAAGCTCCTCAAAATTTTGTGGCCATGGATGAAGAGGAAGGAGGAGAAAGGAGAAAGAGAAGAAAGAGGAGGAGGAAGGAGAAAGGGAATGTTGATGAGCCCCCCCTTCTCATAAGTTCCTGGATCTGTCCATGTGTATGAACATGGTCGCTATCAATTATATTACTGGTAACAAAAATGGAGACGTTTAAAAATTAAAGCAATTATTAATAGTAATGCATGTGAGGTTTGTGAGCAATAAAGCCAGGCAGGAATAAAAGAAAATTTTCTTTATGAAAAAAATGCATGAATAAATTTCAGGAGCCTTCACCTTGCTCCTTTTACCAGTCGATCGTCGTCGTCAGTCGTCAAGACGCCTGACAAGATTCAACGCAAGTTGCTACTTGACCTGTTTGATTGCCAGGATGCTCAGACCTCAGAGAGAGCATGCATGCATCGTCATCAGTTCATCACTTGACTGGGCGGGGTGCATGCAATAGTGGTTTACGTCGGAGCTGCCTGTGTCTGAAAGAATGGTTTTTTAAAAAAGAAAAATAGGAGCACGTTTTATATAGAGTCAGTTCTGCTTCTACTGCTTCTGGTGCAGTATTTTTCACAACAGAGAGGACGTGCACTATACCGGATAAGCACAAGGAATTGAAAGCAACCCCACAAACGTATGGGCTCTATGCATGGTCCTGCTGTGTGTGACAAGAACATGAAAAGTGCAAAGCAACACCACAAATTAAAGCCACGAAGCTAACGTATCCTATGGTACGTTGTTATGGCACGAAGCAACGAACTATACCACCTGTTCTGTGCAAAGAATGGTACGTAGTATAACACGTGTTTGCAGGACTTCTTGTGATGGTGATCGAGCGAGTCATGTATAGTCCAAAAAGTACGCAAAAACGAACGAACTGCGTTATGTATATATAATATGCAACACAAAGTAATTAATGATAAGTCAAGGGCCGATGATTATAACAGAAGACCTCTCTTAGTTTTCCACATCGGTCCATTGTCATGGATTGCATTGCTGCATATTTATTTGGATTGGACTGGATAACAAACTACTGAAGATCTAGATTAATAAATGGCATCGATAACTTGGTGGTGGGAATAATATTTATTTTGCAGTCAAAAGTCTGAAGTTCAAAATATACCTATATACTTTGTTGTTTTTATTCTTTATTCTTTTATATGTGCCATCACTGTTGGGTGAATAGTTTTCTTAAATTTTGTGGAATCGTAGGCTTATGAACCGACAATAATATATAAGCTATTAGTATCGGCTCTAGCACACACACACAACCAATGGCATAGTGATGAGGCTAATGACCACGGGCACGTTTGGATACTGTGTGCGGATGCGCAGGATGCTTGCCTCACCTTGTTAGGCGAGAAATTGAAACATATACTCCCTCCATACTCAAATTAGTTGACGTTTAGGACATGTTTGTGCTTACCAAGGATACATTAATTAGTGGATAGTTTTCCCTGTCTACCCCTATTAAATATAGTAGCAAGTGCATAGTACGCAACAAACATTCACAGCTCAAATGGCTAGCGTAACGAGGCTGAAGTCTGGGGGCGCGGGTTCGATCCTTGCTAGCCGCAATTTTTGCCGTTCGCTTGTTTTTCCAAGGCGGCGGTGTGGTGCATGCAAGGCGAGCGTGCATTGAATGCGGCGGCGGTGTGGTGCATGCAAGCCTTTGGAATACGCGAGCCTTTTGACTGCAGTGCAATGGACGGATGAAGCCAGGGGTAATCACGTCCATTATCACCCTCACAAGGTCAAAACGTCAGGTTTAGTGAAATCAGGTAGGAGGTCCAGGACGTCTACTTTTTTGAATACGGAGGGAGTATATAACAAGTTTAGCTAGATCTCTTGTCCTGTTATCCGTGCGAGCAATGAATTCCATTGCTAGCTCGAATGGGCAAATCTGGTAGCTAGCAAGGCTGGCCTTGCCAAGCGATGTAAAAGTAAAATTAGAGAGAGTTTATCCCGACGATGTCGTTCATTTTCATCTCCAGTACCAAAGCTTTGAATTTTTGCCGTATGCACGTTTTTCGACCTTCATCTCGAAACAGCCCTTTGAAAAATGTTAATGGATGATCTGGCGGAAACGGTTGCCTGGTAACACGTACAGTACATCTGCTAGTACATGTGTACCAAATAAAAGGTTGAGTTGCACGGTATTGAATAATTACCGCTGTCCGTCTTCTATGCCCATCAATATCTACAAAACAATATATAAGTGTATTTGTTTTATTAAAAGCCAAATTGATATCTTTTAAGCAATAGTTAGTCAATTAATTATATATGTTTTGTGCATGTAAGTTTATCTCAATAGATTTGCAATTCAAATTATCTAAGACAAAGTCAACGAATCGCAATTATTGACAAGACGATGCAAAAGATATTAAAAGACAAATCTAGTTTTCAAGATTTTGTCTAAATTTTGGATCCTTCAGTTTATTTATTTATTTTTGTAAAACTCAGTACAAATACAAGCATTTAGATACACACACTCACACTTATAAGAATCTCTGAGAGTGCACAAGCACCCATCATTATTCATGGGCATGCAAGTTGACTACTAGTAAGCTCAGAATTTAAATCTGGATGGCCAAGTTCCACGCTAAGAAACCTAACCATCTAAACAACATACTCCTTAAATTTAAGTTTAATATATATGGTCACTCTTTGCTTGAGTAATACCATGGGTTCACCAAAACTAGTCCAAGCTCTGTTTAGGGCGTTTCTAATGGTCTAGCATGCATAGAGCTAGTTGAATCAACTAATAGTTTTTTTAGAGTTTTGAATCAACCTTTAATCACTAAATAGTTTTTTAGAGTTACACGGCCAAGCCCCTGCCTTGATCAACACACACACAAATATATATATATATATATATATATATATATATATATATATATATATATATATATATATATATATATACAGCAAGAGATGGATCACATCTGTCCATCTCAGAATCCAAACAACTTAGAAAACCAACTAGTAGAAACAAAGCACTAAACTAGAAACGTGCCTACCTTAGATCTCCCATGAAACACCTAAAAAAGCTCTGACCCACGGGTGCACTCTTGGACAACAACTCGGCAAGTTTGGAATTGAACTCCTGAAGGTGGTCCAGTGGGCAGAGCATCGTACCGACCACCCCCCTACACCAAGACCTCCATTTTCAGAAGCACGAACTTCACATCCTTCTAGGTAATACCCTGGGAGCGCGCCAGATTTGGAAGACGTCAGCGCCACCTCGCGTCAAGTTCTTCTTCTGGCTCATCATGCATGGCAGGTGCTGGATGGCGCACCGACGATGGAGGCATGGTTTGCAGAACGACTGCGCCTGCATTCTCTGCGACCAAGCGGACGAGACGATGGACCACATCATCCTTGGTTGTGTCTTCTCAAGGGAGGTCTGGTCGCGTTGTCTTGCATTCTTTCACCTACAGGGGCTCATTGTCGTCGCCGAGCGGAGCATCATCGAGTGGTGGATGGACTCAAGGAGGACTTTGCCGAAGGTCCTACGCCGTGCGTTTGACGAGCTCCTCTTCCTAATTGCTTGGTCACTCTGGAAAGAGCGGAACGCGAGGACCTTTCAGGGAGTGTCTACGACAGCTGCAGCTCTGGTGGGAATCATCCTGGACGAGGCGGAGCTTTGGGTGGCGGCGGGTTTCCGCAAGATCACCCCCCCTGATGGCTAGGCTGGGCGCTGGCTAGCTGCTCCTCTGCTTCGTCGCTTAGAGCAAATCCTGGCTTGTAATCACAACCACGTGCATTGGGGAGTGTGGGAGGGGGGGCTCCTTTGGGTAAGCTCGGGCTTACCGTGTACGGTTCGAGAAACTCCGCTTCTGCTTAATGAAATACATGCCAATGGCATGTTCTCGAAAAAAAAAATACAAACCGTTCATTAGGCCTTGTTTAGATTAGATAAAAAGGTGAAAAAACTTCAACTTTGTAACTGTAGCATATTTTGTTTGTATGTGGCCAATATTGTCTAATTGTGGACTAACTAGGCTCAATAGATCCGTCTCGTGATATACAACTAAACTGTGCAATTAGTTATTTTTTTACTTACATTTAATGCTTCATGTATATGGGCAAAAACTTGATGTGATGGAGAGAGAGTGAAAAAAATTAAAATCTAAATAAGGCCTTACTTTCCAAAGCCCCCCCATGGGTTGTTGCAGAGAAAATATTAATGATAGCCACATGTGACAAACACGAACATCTAAGAAATTTACACCACAAGGTCTATTAAAAATAACTGAACTCGCTTTCCATAATTGTTTTGCTCTACACGAGAATCATCTACCTATATCAGTACTCCCTCCGTATTCAAAAAAGTAGACATCCTGGACCTCCTACCTGATTTCACTAAACCTGACGTTTTGAGCTTGTGAGGGTGATAATGGACATGATTACCCCTGGCTTCATCCGTCCGTTGCACTGCAGTCAAAAGGCTCGCGTATTCCAAAGGCTTGCATGCACCACACCACCGCCGCATTCAATGCACGCTCGCCTTGCATGCACCACACCGCCGCCTTGGAAAAACAAGCGAACGGCAAAAATTGCGGCTAGCAAGGATCGAACCCGCGCCCCCAGACTTCAGCCTCGTTACGCTAGCCATTTGAGCTGTGAATGTTTGTTGCGTACTATGCACTTGCTACTATATTTAATAGGGGTAGGCAGAGAAAACTATCCACTAATTAATGTATCCTTGGTAAGCACAATCATGTCCTAAACGTCAACTAATTTGAGTATGGAGGGAGTACATAACAAACACGAGGGATCATCTACCTTTCGAACTTAAGTTATCTCTCGAGCCACCAAGAGCTTGTCTTTAGACAACACATACAAGAAAAATGAGGATAATCACTGAACAGTGAAAGAAAGAGGGTTAGCCTAGACTCAAGAGATATAATCTACCACATTTCACCATGCACCTCTGTCACAACACAATATACTTTTTTTTAAAGATCTGGTGACCCAGCTTAATTGATAATAAGAAGGAACTAGCATACAACATTTGATTACATGCGCTACCGCAACCTAAGTTGCAGAGGTTTTAGAATTTTGGAAACTGATTACTCACTACTGGTTTGGGTGACTATGGGGGGGAGGGGTGCTTGAGGTTTTTCTGTCTCACTATTTAGATCTTGATCCCAGACAATCAAATTTCCACCGCTTATATATTTTATTAGAAAGTCCCCTTGACGCTTATCGAGTTAGGCAACATTGGTCAAAGCTTCAGCTTTTTGGCTGCAAAAGCTTATCGGGCCTCTATCTCCGTATTTAAGATTTGTTGGGGGTCGCATTCTCTCTTTTCAGAAATTCATACGGTCGTAAGACATGAAACTTTTACCAAAAAACAAGAAACCATAGTTCTGCCAAAAAAAACGAACAAAAACAAGACGCTAGCTAGCAACCAGCCTTCCCGATCGACCCATTAAAATTGTGACGGGAAAATGAATATGTCCATCCATTGCTCATGCACGGACCAGGGACCACACCAAGGAAACACAAAGTTTCCTTAAAAAGGAAAAACAAGGTAACACAAAACTCTGTCCGGGGCCCATGCCACGTAAGCAAGATCGCGACTCTTGAATGCTGACTTTTCTAAGTTCTGCAAACGGTCTCGATCATTGTTCCGTAGTAGTACGTGATCCTTTTTTTTGTTTTCCTTCCTGGAATACCGAACAAAAGGCTCGGGCACCCCATTTCTATCGTTATGCTAAATGGAGTCACAGATTCACCGTCCGTCGTCTAACGGAGTTCACTTCAGTCTTCAGCTATAATCTACATGAACTTAAAAGGCTCGGGCACCCCATTTTGAAAGTGCATTTACATGAACTTGTAGATGTTAGTGTAAATTAAAGACATTTGACTTAAAAAGCGAAAGTAAACTATAACTTAAAACAGAGAAAATAATAAGTGAACAGTGATAAGTGGAATCACATATTTGAATACTAAAAAAAATACTCAAGCAATCGAGAACTATCGCATATAGGGAAATCTTTTCACTTGTGTGGTAGTTAAAAAACGTGCCACTCGATCCTTAAGTTTCGCTTAAGTTTCGAACATTTTTAATACACGAAACTATTACTTGTACCATATCATGTTTTTCTTAAGCTTAACATTATTATGATTAAATGATTGTTTTCCAGAGAGTCCAAGAGCTCTACCAAAGAGAACGAAAGATTTTGTTTACCAGTGTTAGGATCCATCCCTACTACAAAGTGAGAATAATGGACCATTTACCGGGGCTCGTTTCCATAATAGTTATATCGTTTATGATTATTTTCAACGGTTACTGTATTTCAATTTTTGATTTTTTTAAAAAATTATTCAGTACCCTATTTATGTCGTTAATAAATAATTAAAATAAAAATATGGTGAATTTCTAATCGACTAACAGTAACCGGGAATCGTTTTCACACAGCAAATATGGTAACCAACCGTTTCATATCCTTTTCATTCCTAGTCAGGAATACCATATAAATAACAGCCTTACCACAAACAGATGCACCATTTTTAGCAAATAGCCATAAACTGGAATCCGACCACTTGCGGCAGAAACAGTGAGATGGATGAGCTCGTCTGCCTCGCCTCAGCATGCAGCTCTCCCTCACCCACCACCTCCGTCTCCGCGGCCGGCCGCCTCCCGGAGCTAGAGTTCTTGTCCTGGGATGTCCCGGAGGAATGGATGGAGGGCGCCAACGACTGGTTCGACGAACCCTTGGATGGCGACGAGGGCTCGCGCTCGGCGTCGGCGGGCAACGACCTGTCCGGGTCCGGCGAACCGCTGGCGCCTCCGCCGAAGCGGCGGGGCCGGAAGCCTGGCCCCCGGACCAACGGCCCCGCCATCAGCCACGTGGAAGCGGAGCGGCAGCGGCGGGACAAGCTCAACCGCCGCTTCTGCGAGCTCAGGGCCGCCGTGCCCACCGTGTCCCGGATGGACAAGGCGTCCCTCCTCGCGGACGCCGCCGCCTACATCGGCGAGCTGCGGGACCGCGTCGAGCGCCTCGAGGCCGAGGCCAAGCGGGCCTCTGCCGCTTCGGCCGCTGTCACGACGGTGTCGGCGGCGGCGGCTACCCACTCGTTCGGCCTCGTCCAGGAGAAGCTGGGGCTGGAGGTGCGGATGGTCGCCGGGCTGGACGCGGCGGCGCTGCGCCTGACGACGGCCGCGGCGCGCCACGCGCCGGCGCACCTCATGGTCGCGCTCCGGTCGCTGGACCTGCTGGTGCAGCACGCGTGCGTGTGCAGGGTCGGCGGCGTGACCGTGCAGGACGCCGTCGTCGACGTGCCCGCCGGGCTGCGCGATGAGCGCTGCCTCCGCACCGCGTTGCTCCACAAGCTGCAGCAGAGCGTAGCTTAGCTATAGCTAGCCTAGCTCGTGACCTCGTCGCCGGCCGGCCGGAAAGGTTTGAGCTGATCTACTCTGTCTCCGTCATCTCCTCGTGGTTCGTGGCCAGCTTGGACGACATTCTCAGGCGTCAAATCAAGCTGGCCGCATGTTACGAGTATCTTCAATCTCATTATTACTTGTCTCTCCACTAATCTTGCCGTCCGTGTATCTGTTCTCTGCTGTCCATCTATAGTGCCGGTTTCTTGATTGAACGGCCTTGTTCTTGAGGACATATGCTATGCATCTGCTGTTCTCTGTATTGTGCGCACTCTTAATTATTTGTTTCAATTTCTCAGCCCATATCTATAGAGATCTCTATTCTTGGTGAACCTCACTGTTGATCAACAGTGAACTCTCGCATGCAAGACTCAGACCCCTGTAGATCTACAGTTACCCAATCTCAGCGGTTTACTCCTTCAGTCTTTACGCATGGCTCTATCAGATGCAAACCACGCTGCATGCCTCCAGAACCTACGGTGTGCTATGATAAAAAAAAAAAAGAATCAACCGTGTACTTCTTCCAAGAGGTCCACACCGCCATCGTTATCCATCCATCCACCCTCCCCTTCGTACACATCGCCTGCTGCGCAGACTCGGCCCCTCGCCGTCGCCGCCTTCCTCTCCCACGTCGTCTTCGACCCCGCCTGCGTCCGTCTTCCCCTCCCTCGGCACCTCGCGCGCCCTGCCACAGCTCCGCAATAGGGCAGCACAGCAGGTGCCAGGCCCGGCATTGCCCCAGTTCAGCACAGCCGCACGCACGTGCACCGGCGCTGGCCGCCTCCCGACAACGCGTGCTCAAGCGCACCTGCGCCAGCAAGCCCCGGCGGTAAGGGCGACCCACCCAAACGTCCGTTGCCAGTTTGATACAGCCCCCTCTCTCTTATTACCTCTCCCTAATGAGTTTGCTACTGTTCAGCCCATTGAAGCAGAGAGGCAGCAGCAACTGGAGATGAACCTATCAGGTTTCGGTACTTCCTGGTCTGTTTATAGGCACCTTAAAGATGATATATCTGATATTCTGCTTTGCTCAATATATTTCTGCTGCAAACTAGGTGGTACCAATGAAGAACACCGTCTCAGCAGCAGGTTTAGACCAGCCATCGAAAGGCTCAGTACAGATTTCTCCGTTTCAGCTGGCCAAATCTCTATGTACGAAGGTTTGCAACTCCTTTTTGCCCCTATTTGTCGGTCCATTTTTTTACGAGTGACTACAAACTTTGTATCTGTACACATCTTCACAGGTACGAAGGCAATCAACTAAGTTTTATTCTAAGTGCACAACAGATAAATATGTCAAAATGGGCTTAATTTCTGGAGTGCATTCACCTGCTAAAACAAAATTTCGGGTGTGTTGTCAACTTACTATCTATCCATCTTCTATGATCGTTTGACTGTATAGCTGTTATGTTACATGAATTATTGTGCTTCCGTTGTAAACTGCACATTGGAGAAGAAAATATTTTCCTTTTCCTTTTACAGAAATAAACATGTAACTTCATGATACCAGTTAACTAATAACCATTGTCTATTTATAGATGAGTTCACAGCTACAAAAGCAATCAGCTCAGCCTCCTCTGTGCTTTCGTGTTATGAAATAACAGATAAAGAGGCCAGAAGTTAAGGTTTGTTGTCAACTTACACTTACTATTCATCTATCTCCTATATATGATCAATTGTCCTTTATCTTCTTTTTAGGCTATGTTACATCAGCTATTGTGTTTCAGTTCTAAATTCACATTGGACAAGTAAATATTTCCCCTTGCTTCTCACAAAAAATAAACATGTAACTTGATTATGCCAGTTAACTAATGACCATTCCCTCCTTTCACGTAAATGTCCACAAGTAACCTATTTTGTTCTTACCTACTGAAAAAGTCTTACCTTTTTTTTGTGGAAAATACTATTTTCATTTCCATTGTTATATTGTGCAATTAACTATGCAGGTACGTTGGCTTTTCTTTGCCATCCTACAAACAGGTATTCGAACGGAAAGATCAATATCATGCTACCATATTGAATCGGTTGCACTGGCTTGGGGCTTCACTTCTCATTGCTCCTATGAGGTAACATTCCTATTTATTTAGCGTGCAAAAAAACATGTCCATTGCTTTAACTATGCATATTAACACATACTAGCTACATTTCAACCTTGCCACATGCTTTTACAATGGATGAGCAAAGATAAAAAGCTGTAGCTGCAGCATTTGTAACGTGTTCTATGCCATTTCTGATGCCCTAATCCTGCACCTGATGTATCATTTTTAGGTTCAAAGTGTCCTCATTCCATTTCTTTATCATTTTAAAACAGGTATTGAAATGGAAAGATCAATATGGTGGTACCATATTCAATTGATTGTGCTGGCTTTGGGCTTCACTTCATTGGTCCCGTGAGGTTACATCCTACTTATTTTATTTTGGAAAAAACATGTCTCCTGCTTCAACCATGCATATTAACACATGTTAACTTCGTTTGCAAACTTGGCACCAGGCTGTTACAACGGGATTCCAATCGGACTGAGTTGTTGTATTTCATTGTGTCAAAAGCCTGTGAAGTACAATTGCTTTGCAAATGGAAATGGGTTCCCTTTGACATAGGTGACAGGTAACATGTACTACGTGTCTAGGCTCACAATGATTGCTTATACAAAATTTTAGAGTTGTACATTACTTGCTGACATATTTCTTAGTGTTCTACTGGAAAATCTGAAATCAGTTTGGCTCTAGCGGAAAGACATTTGGGTGTAAATGCTGGTCCTTGGGTTCTTTGTTTTCTTTTCATACTGCACGATGACTCTTACAAAGATGCAGCTTTGTACTAAAAGCATGTGCTTCTCAAGATCACCTAGATGTGAATCCATGAATACCTTTTTTAGCTTCCTCTTGGTCACCCGTTATCATACTATTCAGGATTGTTTCATAATTGTTGACCACTTCTTTTTTGTCGCCTTTCATTACCTGTTACATAGCTGATCACTTCTCCCGCGCGAAGCGCGGGGTTACCAGCTAGTATATCTATATATATGTCAGTCAGTATGTAACATGTTTTGGCTATTGAAGCAAAATATGAATTCCCAGTGACTCACACACACACACACATACACGCACAACACACACACATATATATATATATATATATATATATAGGGTGAGTTTTATGTACTCCCGGGAGTAGTTACTCCCCCTGTAGTATCAATAGAGGTCGGCCAATTAACCAGCGCTAACGGGTTTCTGACGGGATCCAATAGCAACGCAACTAACATCGCAGCGCATGCCTGCATGTTCGTTGCATGTGCATGCTGTAGCACCCCTCCGTATTTTACCGAGGTATATGGTTTTGCGTGACTAAAGTATGGATGCATACTTTAATAAGAAAATTAAGTATACTTGTATGCATACAAAAACGCAAATATATCTGCATGAATAAAGTATGTGTGCATACTTTAATTAGAAAAATTGAATATATTTGCATACTCAGTTACAGTTGAGTATTATATCCATATACTCGTATTATTTTAGAGAATTGAGCACATACGTACATGTTTTCAGGGATCAAACCATACTTCTTTATCGAGTATGAGACCATACTTCTGTATCGAGTATGAGGACGTACATCTTTATTTTGAGTATGAAAGCGTACGTGCATATTAAAAAACTAGTATGAACTAGTACTTTTGCTAAAACAAATCAGAGAAGTATATGGGGGCACATATTTATATCGGTATCAGTGTATACGAAAACGGCGTATATATGTTTTCAAGGTCCATATACTTAAACAAAGCTAGTATGCACATACGTGCACCAAGATTTAGATAGTATAAGTGCATACTTAAACAGAGGCTTATATGTGCATACATGGAGATCTACAAAACAGCGTATGTATTCATACTATTTATATGAGAATAAAATATAAGTGCATACTTCATTGAGCTGCGAGTACTCTATATACGTACTTTTCTTGACAAAATTACATCAATGTGATAGTCACACACAGAAATCATACTCATCACTAATAAAATTTCGCCGCCGCATGGATTCCTTTCTAGTGCAGGTGGCAATCCGTACATGTGCATCCCTTCTACTCACACCGCCGCAGGCGCCATAGCAGATACTGTCCACACCTGTCTAATCAATAAATGAAAATCACAAAATGTTTCTGATCTAGTACATGTAGCTGGGGATCTTGGGGGTGGAAATTGATGGATACTGTATACTGCATGAACTTAATATATGTTTTACCTGGTTTCAGTAATAATCCATAGGTGCTAGCTACTTCTCCTTTGTTGGCACTAGCGTTCCATCAGTCTTGTACTCTGACTAATTGCTGCCATGTATCTCCCCGATCCTAATCTCCTTCATCTTCCGTGCTTGGCTTCAACTCGTCTCTGCCTAGTCACAAAATTCATGGTGCTGTGCAAGATAATAAATCCACCTCTGCCTAGCGTGATGGTGATTCGTATTAACAGATAATAAATAGAATGAAGATATGAGTATATATATGTACCAGCATGCAAGGCAGAGGTGGAAGCATACGCGCCCGGGAGGCCGCTGACGAACGTCTGCTCAGCATGCTCGCCGGCCGCCGACGAACGTCTGCAAGGCATGCTCTCCGGTGGGAGATGCGACTGTTGCCAAATCAGATCAGATGAGAGGAACGCCATCACTGGAGCAGAGGAATTGATGAAGCGGAAGTGAGATAACAAGAGGATGGAATTAACCATCTCCCGATCTGCAGGCTACGACTACGAGGAGAACAGGATTAGGGATAAACAAATTGATCATATTATGAACAAAGAAGTCCGATTCAAACTCAATGAACAGCGTTACGCTGGCTAGTGGTGGAGAGGACCGTGTCGCCGCCCCTGCCTGATGCTCGCCGGTGGTGGAGGGCCCCGCGCCGCCGCCGTCGACGTCGCCGGGAAGAGGCTCGCCGTCGCGGCCGCTAGAGATCAACGATGGATCTCGGAGGGAGCCGCTGCCGTACTATCCTGAAGAGATGCGAGGAGAGATAAATGAGCCTACCTATATACTCTACCCATTAGTTTGATCCGCTTTCTACGGTAATTATCCTGCTAACCGACGTGTACGCTAATTTTTAATTCGCGTATTACGCGTACGAGTACAAACGGGTCAAGTTTTTTTTACGGTAATGATACATGTCGGTCGTCCGGCAGAAACGGACACCACGTGCCGCACTCCACCCACACGCGTCCGTCCGTGTTTGCCTCCCTCCACACACCTTCGTTTATCTGACGTGCCCGTGACCCCTTCCCCTTCCCATCCGCGTCGCTTTTCACCTGCTCCTGCTCCGCACCGCACCGCTCGCTACTGCCTGCGCTCAGAGTCTGCTAGTGCCCTGCGCCGCTCGTTGCAGCCCCCGCTCTTCGAGCCTACCAGCACCCCGCCTCGCCGATGGCCATTTGGTGGCCGGATCTGTGCCAGGAGCTGCTCGAGGTCAAGCACCACCGCACGGGGAAAAGAGGAGTTGCCATGCCTGAAGGAGAGTGAGGGGGCGCCGTGCTCAAAGGTGAAGGAAGGGACGCCACACATCCTTGTTGCTGCCACTGGTACTCCATCTCCTTTCCACGGAGCGCGGCTGCAGCATCGCTGGGGCTGGCGGCTCCCATGGCCGGGCTGCCCTAGGCTGATGTGCGGCCTTCTGGCCAGCCGGGCCTAAGCAAAGCGTGGGATGCCTGGCCATAGCCGGTCGTCCCCTTGCCGATTGTCCCCATGCCGGACGTCCTCTTGCCGTTGTCATTTGCAGCATGGCCAGATCTAGCCCCTCCCTCTCGATCCTCTCATTTATCGCCATGAAGAAAATCCATGTTTCAATAGTATGTTTCAAGTATTTGAGATGTTTTATCTGCATGTTGCAGTTTGTTTGTTTTGATGTTGCAAAAATAGATCGGAATTGTCGCACATGTTGCAGTGTTTATATATCTAGTTGCAGATGTTTTTTCCAGATGTTGCAAATATTCTGCAAATGCTTTCTTCGATTTTTTTTAGTTTTTTAAGTGTTTCATGCATATATTTCAAGTGTTTCATTTATTTTATATGATGTTGCAAGTGGTTTGTCTTGATGTTTCAGAAGTGGATCTAGGGTTGTAACTAGTGTTTTAGACAAATGTTTCATGTATTTCGTCTGCCTTCATACATATGCTGCAAGTGTTGCATCCGTATGTTTTGAAAGTAGCTTTGTTGTTGCATCTCTGTGCCTTGTTTTTCTGCTGCCCGCTTTGATGTTTCTCCCTCCTCCTTCTAGCACCGGCTGGGCATCCGTTGCAGCCTTCTCCTCTTTCTCGATGCCGCTGCAGTCACCTGTTGCAGCTGTTGGCCGCGCGCATGTGTGGTCTCCCTCCCGTGCAGTTGGGCAGCGCGGGCAACGTTCGGGCAGCACGGGGGCCTGCGTGAGCGGGGGGCGGGATCAGGTGCACGGGGAGACAGAGCAAGACTGGATGTCCGGACATGGGTATCCGTCCGGACGTCCGTGCGCTAATATTACCCTTTTTTTTAACCCGTAGCTCCGCTAGCTGGCCGGCTTCTACTTGTGTGTGGGTGGGAGCTACTCCCTAGAGTACAGAATAATTTTCCTATATATATATATATATATATATATATATATATATATATATATATATATATATATATATATATATATATAGGAGGACGAAGTTTTCTACTCCCAGGGAGTAATTACTTTCATCTTTAAAAAACCATATTGCGTATGTGTTTATACCTGTTTATCACTTTGAGTATGTTTATATACTTATACTAAGATACTTCAAATCTTTCAATGTGAAAAAATTTTTAAAGGAACCTATATTTTTTTAATATATTACGAAAATACCACTTCGACTGTAGTACATAAATAAGTATAACCACATACTCTAGGTATGCATGCATACTTGACATATATATTACTATAAACAGTCTAGTATGATCATATACTTAATATACATACACTTCGTTCGGTCATATACACCTTAAATCTAGAGATATTAACATGGGAGTAGCTACTCCCTAGGAGTAGGAAAGAATTTCCCTATATATATATATATATATATATATATATATATATATATATATATATATATATATATATATATATATAATGTATGTATGTATGTTAAGACTAAGTTTTGGTTAATATGAATTTAACGAGTTTCAATGAGCTTGTTCATCCTGATAATGGCTTTAAATTTCAAAACGAAGTATCAGAAACACTACAGTAAACATTTGCACTAGATTCAATGGTTTACTGATGATCAGTTTGAGAAAAGTTATTATGGCCTGTCTTTTTCAGTTTTTTTTCTGGCTTTTGCTAGCCAAAACAAGCAATCCTACTGTTGAGCTTGTTTTGAAAAAGCTAGAAAGTTGACAACAAAATAAACTAAAAGATGAAGGCATGTTGACAGAAATTTGTTCTAGCTCTTGATAGGCTGAGAAGCTAAACTTTATCACATAGTTAAATAGCTAAAAGCCAATAACCCAAAGTCAAAAACTAGAAAGCTTGCTTCTTAGAGGAAAAAACAGAAAGGTAGATTTTGAGCAAAACCCAGAAAACTTGCTTTCAAGCTATAAGTGTAAAAACGACATATCAAACAAATAGGGCCCTTACAAGTGTCCGTTAAATTTTAGTGATGTCACCATAACCCTTTTTAGTTTTATTGTGAACATAATGACATGCAGTGCGAATGAACATGCTTCCTGCTTCGTAAAATAAAGTCAGCTTAACTTTTTCCTAGGTTAAACCATTTTAATTAGATTAAATTCATAAAAAATATCAGTATTACCAAAAAAATTATCATTTAATATTTTTACAATATATAACTACTTGGTGTTATGAACATCTCCAAGAGACTTTTTAAAATTTACTCTCTAAATCATCATTTGAAGAGCCATTTGAGTAAAAATCGTTTTCTATATCTTTAATATATACTCTCCAACAACTTTACTATATCATGTCCATGAGTCTAGCGAGCTATCCTCGTTCTCCATCTTTAGCTAATGCGAAATCTAGAATAGAGGATATTCATATTTAGATATCCAATTGAAGAGATTGTTAGAGGATGTTTTTTCACTAAAATCTCTATTCCTATAAATTAGGGAAGATATAAAGTGTCTCTTGGAGATACTCTAAATGGTAACCTTATTTGGATAGGAGAATCGATTTCGTTTTCTCTTGCAAATTGGACGAACCGGCTCGAAACGCTGATTTGAAACAAAAACAATTAATTATTTCTATGTACACACACGAAGGTTGGTTTGCCACAACTGTTTCTCCTTCCATCACTTATTACTTGTACTAGAACTTTTCTTAGCCAATTCTCTTCTTACGTAATAAGTTAAATGAGTTGTATTTAAGTTATTATTTATCCATAAAAAGTTTAAAATTTTTTTAAAGCATATTTTTATTTCTACATTTTTAAAAAAAAAATATGTATTCTTCTGAATCAGAACCCACTCTACCCGCCAAACTATTTTATAAAGTGATTCTAATTCGTTGTCTGAAAGGTTTCTTGACAGATCTAAATCTGAAATGATTCTACAAGAATCTGAATCCTTATCAAACAAGCCTTTCTTGTTTTCCACACTCATATTACCCACTTTCTCCTACACGTAGTTTCCTTCTATTATTTTCCCTTATTTTTTCACAATGATCCTACCCATTTATTTGCTCCTAGATCCTTTTTTTCCCACTATGTCCTGTAGATAAAATGAAATAAATTAATTTATGCTTATCTGAAACTACTTTTAAGAACTTTTTTGTAGTAGAATAAGTTTTATTCATATAAGTTTTTTTCTAGAAAACTTAGTTAATTGAGTTGTTAAAAAAAATCTTTTTGCACAAAACCACAACTTAACTGCTGATAACTTATTTTGTGCCAAGTTTCATGACGACACTGAATAGTAACAAAAGGAACTCATGTGTATAAGCTGTTATTAAAGTTTCCAAAATCAGAAAGTTCTTCCCAAAACTAGTTGAGTAGTGAAAACTCATATACACAAGCTACCTGCGAAAAGGAAACTTTTCCAAAGAAAAAGGTTTATTCAAAGAAATTCTCATGATAACCTTCTCGTGGATGTTGTGCAGAACAAGTTATGCTAAGAAATTGTAAAAAAATAACACCAAGAAAAACATTGTGCACATGTATAAGAATATTTTTATGTAAAAAGTAGATTTTTTTTCGAATGACAAGTGTCCTGAAAGAATGGGTAAGTGGTCCCTTTGTAAAGCCCAAAATCACAATCATGCGACACAAAACGAAAAGTTATTGCTGGGCCAGAAAAGTCAGAAGTGATGCGCGCACTGGATTGGCCGATAGTGGCCTGTACGGCAGGAGCGGCGACTGTTCCGCAGCTCGAGGTGGGACACCAGTGCAGCAGCAGCAGCGGGGTTAAAAACTTGAGATCAGATACTAATATATAACGATTTTTTTTTTTTTTTTTTGCTTACGGTTCGTTTGGCACGGAGCCAACGCTCGTAACACTAAAGCTACCATCCGTTCGCGGAATGCTGAATCAAAATCACGGCGGTCTTGTTTGGCTGCACATAAATACACTTTAAACCATAATTGTTTGGCCGCACATAAATACACTTTAATCCATATAGTTTGGAAGGATTGAGGTGAAATTTAAACTAAAATACACTTTAATTCTCTCTAAACTATATAAATTAGAGTGTATTTGAGTGTAGCCAAACAAACTTTTCTAGAAATCATTTAGTTTGGATTTTGACTCAAAATATATTTTTTCATAAAAACTTTATATACAAGAAAATATACATTTTAAAAAGAAAATATAATTTTTATGAGCAAAGAACAACTTAAATACGATCTATTTTAACATATTGCACTTAAAATAAGTTAACTCTAAAAAAGTATACGATCGCTAGTATACAAAAGAAGCCAGAAACAGAATTACATGAAACCACTCTGAGCTGTTTCCGTGTGTAGGCAAAAAAAAAAAAAAAAAAAAAAAAAAAAAAAAAAAAGAAGATTAAGAATCGTTTCGGCCATTTCTGGACAGAAACGTTTCTCCTTTTCCTATTTGAAAGTGATTCTAGCGTTTTTGGATAGAATCCAGAAGCGTCTCGACCTTCCAAACGTCTGTCCCATCTAATGGTAGGTGTTAAAATTGACGTGATAAAGAAGCACAAAGAAACCAGAGCGGCAAAACCATGGTTTCTTCTAGCTCTTACTCACGAGAAGACGTTTTTGCTTAATAATGTATTTAAAGCAACTTTACCTTCACCAACAAAATTGCTCCGAGGCTTTTCTTTGCATGCCATTAAAAAGTTGGTAATCTCGCTGAATGACTTAAAAAGTTTGATTTATCAGCAGCGTACAAGTTAAATGAAATTTTCTCTCTCAAGCCATTCTGTCCATGCTTTGCTTGTTTTCTGGCGTTTAGGACCTCTGACATGTGGGTCCGGTTAGTATAAATGTCTTAAATACCCTTCTTTCCCTCTCCCATCTCCTCTCCTTCCCCACAGACTCCCGCTCCACTCCTCTCCCTCCCACAACGCCTCTTCTTCCCCACGGCCCAGCGCGGGCTGAGGTGACGGCGGCCTTGCCTTGACCTTTCGGGGCGCGCCGACGCGGCAGATAGCAGGGGCAGCACGCGCGGCAACGCCGGCCGGCGGCGGCGGGCGCGGCCGTGGCAGCGTGCGCTTCGGGCGGAGTGTGCGAGGTCTTTGCTGCCGCGGGCGGAGCGCGCGGCCGCCGGGCGGGAGCTGGCTTGGCGCGCGGGCGCAGTAGGGGCGCGGCGCGTGGGCGAGGTGGGCGTAGCACAGGCGCAACGCCGCGCTGAGCGCATAGTGGCGGCGGCGCTGCGTGACAACGCGGAGGGCGCGAGTGGACAGCGCAGGTAGAGGAGAGGGAAGTCCAGAGGTTGGGGATGACCGACATGTAGGGTCTACTCGTTATTGACAGAGAGAGAAGGATATGGAGGGACCTGACTGTCACTGACTCGAAGGCATTTAGGACTTTTCCAATGTAGTTTGACACCGTTGAGTAGAGAAATAGACGGAATAACTTAGGAGAGAAAATTTACGCTGCTGATAGATTGAATTTTTTTTAGTCCTTCAGCGAGATTCATAAAAAAAAGTCTCCAACTCTTTTAAAGCTTACTCGGTTAGCTAGGAATCTACCTAGGAATTATTTCAGCTCATCAACGGTTCTATGAACTGGTGGAATGGATTAGTCCGACTGGGGCAACAAGAGGGGCGTCAAGGCCGGCCTCCAATAATCATGGCGTGTGGCTATCTTGCTGAATCTGATGAACTACGTACAATTGTACATGCACCGTCATGGCATCATGCTTGGTTGTGGGAGCGGATTTGTCTTTGAAACGGGAGCAGCAGTCTGCTGATGAAGTTTTTATTCATTTTATTTTTTCTCATCAAGATGACTTGTTTTCTTTTGACTTTTCCTGTACGATCAGCCCTCCCCTCCTTTGATGACACTGATGAGTAGTGAGTGGTAACTGACGAGCCTAGGTAGCTCGTACTATATCGAAGACAAGTCAAAGGAAGAATCTATGGACAGTATCTCTGTGGGGGTACCTGTACATATGTAGGGTTCCACGAGACCACGACAGGCATAAAACATTTCTGCCGGAACTTTTTATATTACTAGATAAGTAGTGCCTCCCTATTTTGCTGAACAAGACAGGCACAGCCGCGTACACAACAGAAATTGATGGTTATGTGTGTGACACGAGCATATGAAGCTGCAATAATGGATAGAGGAACCACAAGCTCAATTTGCCACTAGTATTTTTTTTTTCACTAGGTCGATTATTGGAGATTTGCACCACGTGCTTGAAAGATCTTCTGATCGCGAAGGTAAGTACTGTTACATTGATTAGTACGTGGACCGATGCATGCACAGTCGCGCATCAAGCTATCCGCACTCATCATTCTCTATTTTCATCTTCTATACATTCTAGTTATCAAGATTCTCTCCTATATATACGTTTCTTCCGCACCTATCATCCTCTATATCCCATACTCTATACCACCTACCAACAACGACATTACTTGTTATCCTCTATAAATTTTATCCAAATATATCCATGTGACATCTTATTTTGAAGGATTTATTGAAACAAATTTAATAATGCAATCAGAATTTAATTTGGTTTTTTGGTTTGTGAGTTAAATATTTTTTGTGACTTGGAAAAGTGGGGCTGCCAGTGCACGCCACACCTCTCCCTCCTCTCTCTCCTGGCGCATGTTGTCCATGGGCGGTACAGGACATCCGTAGTTGTGCTTAATTTGACGTACGCGGCACGTTTACAGGACCGGTACAAGACCCGCTGCAGGCATTCCTATCCGGTATCCGCTCCTGCAGGACGCGGTGCAGAACTACGGTGCAGATAGCCTCATATGCTAGATACAGCACAAAATTATAATTACAAAAAATTAAAAAATACCCCCTTTTTTAATCCAAATCTTAACCTCCTAGACGATTAGCGAAAAGTACCGTTGACGCTGCTCATTTCATCATAAAAATGCTTTTGTTAATATTTCATCGTATTACATGAGTTTTTTTTTTTATATATTGGGATGGACTCATGCACGGTAAACATCACAAAGAACAACACGAACATATCAAGAAGGTCGGATGTGAGGTAGGCTTTTGGGTAGTCATAATCATTTTGATCATGGGGACTTCATGACAGGTAAGCACCACTACTATCAATCCTATTTTGGATACTTATTTGTTTAATCATTATGAGTCATGCATATCATCATATATAGAAATCGATTCACTATTAAGGTTGCTTTGGAATGAGGGATTCTTTCTCGTTCCTATGTTATCCTTGTGAGATCCCTACAAAATTCCTGTGAAATTTAGTTTCAAATGGGCCCTTAATCTTGTTTCACTAATCTAGATCAACTTATTTAAGTTGGCTAGCATCGAATTAAGCCATTCCATAGGAGGTTTTTGGATTCCCAGATGATCAATCCTCGGTTCTAGAGGATCACACAGAAAAAAATTCTAGAAATTTACAATCTTAAAAAAAATATGATCCGTTGTTCGAAATGGGGCCAGAATATTTTTTTTTTCTCTACAAGGCCCGGCCGCGAAACGAAACACACGCACAGCAGCCGTACATGGCAATCATAATCACGATGGAAAATGAAACACCGTCCATTCGTTGCTCCTGTGATCCATGGACCAGACGTCTGCTGCTCACGCGCCCATGCCACGTACAAGTGCCCGCTGACTTTTCTTATCTAGTCCCTCAGGTTTTTATACATCATATTAATTTTGTCCTAATAAGTTCAAAATTTCTCATGAATTTCAAAGAAGAATTGTATAGGCTGACAGCACAAGAATTATTTTTTTAGATTTCATAATATATAAATAATATATTCAGAAATTACAAAGATTTTTTGAAATTGACTGTTAAACATAAATTATTTAGTTTAGGAAAAAGCCTAATACCATAGGAGAAAAACGGAAAAATTAAGTAAAGAGTAGCACAGTAGCGCGATCATTGCCTCCGTACTGTACCTCCGAGACACTCGAAATCGTGGCCGTTCGTCAACGCGTCCTAGAATACAACTGTTTTTTAATTCCTAGTTTCCTACACGACCTTTGAACAGTCAAAAGCACCCATAGTCACAAATTAATTTTTGACACTATGTGAGCTAAAAGTTTCCTTTAGTTTTATCAATGTCACACACAATTGCCTGCCTCGTGTATGTGCCTGATGACATGCAAATTAAATTGGGATGCCACCGCTGTTGTACGGACACTAGCAATAAACATACTCCAGCACAACATATCGCAAATACATTAGATCTTTCCTCATCCTTAGTAACCTATAACCTACTTCCCTTCGTCTAAAAAGACAGCCCTTTTTGACTTTTCTGACACTGCATTTGATGATTAGTCATATTCATCAAAAAATTTATACACATTATAAAATGAATAAATTATTATTAAGATATATCTAATGATTAAAAAATTTCATAACAAGATTAGTAATGTTTAAGCCTAATTGGTTGACAACCAAATTTGTTTTATCAAAGATTTGGCAAGCCAAATCTTGGGCAAAAAGTTACCAATGATTTGGCAAACCAAATGTGAGTAGTTGACAAATTTTGGTAACCAACCAATTACTAACAAAAATCATGGCTTGCCAAATCTTTGGTGTGGCAAATTTTGGTAGCCAACCAATCAGACCCTAAATAAGATAAATAGTAAAACACGATATGCTGAAAATCTAAAATGACACTCTTTAGGACGTAGGGAGTACTTACTAATTTGACCAATTTATGGAGAATATTATTCCCTCCATTTTAAACCATATAATTTGTTTTTGTTTTATCCCAAGTTAAACTCTATAACTTTAACTAAAATTATAGAAAATTAAAACTGATGTCTCGAAATTAAGTAAGTTTAAATAATCCATAAAACATGTTTGGATAGGTTATAAATGCAATATATATTATTTAAAAAACTATGTTATAGTTAGACAACCTTTATCTAGGGTGAAATCAAAGTAAACTATTTCCTCTGTTTCTATTTATAGGTCATGTTGGCCTTTTTATTGTACATATTCTTAAAGAAAGTCAAAACAGACTATAATATTTAAAAACACATAAAAGAAGTAAATTTGGTAATATATTCATAATATTTCTAGTGATGCCCATCTTTTTTATATCGTAGAAATTTTATTCTTTCTACAATTTGGCCAAGTTACTTAGCTCAACTTAAAATTGCTTATACTTTAGGTTAATATAAATAGAATAGTTACTTTTTATTATGATGGAAGGGGAGTAGGAAATATTTGTGGGAAAATGCCCGAAAAGTTGATACATACCGACATACACTCGGTATCGTGTATAGAAAGTTCGGTTTCGCATTTAACCACTTGGAGTTGCTACTGAAATTTTGGAACCTTTTCTCTACAGTAGTTTTTACTTTTACTGACTATAAAGTATAATCCTGCGGCGACATCCCACAAGTAGCAGCAGCACAATGGACGAGGTCTTCTGGCCCGCCTCCTCCTGCAGCACACCCTCGCCGGCCTCCTTCTCCCCAGCCGCCGGCCACCACCACCCGGAGCTGGACTTCGTGTCCAGCGAGGCCCTGGAGCAATGGCTAGGGAGCGACGACTGCCTGGACGACGGCGGCGGCGCCGCGTGGGGTGACGAGGGCTCGCGCTCGGCGGGGCACGACGACGACGGCCAGTCCGGTTCCGGTCCCGGCCAGCAACCGCTAGCACCTGCACCACCGAAGAGGCGTGGCCGGAAGCCCGGGCCCCGGACCAACGGCCCCGTCCTCAGCCACGTCGAGGCGGAGCGGCAGCGGCGCGACAAGCTGAACCGCCGCTTCTGCGAGCTCCGGGCCGCCGTGCCCACGGTGTCCCGGATGGACAAGGCGTCCCTCCTCGCGGACGCCGCCGCCTACATCGGCGAGCTGCGCGACCGCGTGGAGCAGCTCGAGGCCGAGGCCAAGCAGGCCGCGACGACGGCAATGACGACCTCCGCCACCGCGGCCGCCGTCACCTGCTGCAGCACCCACTCATTGATAACCTCGTTCGGCGGCTTCCAGCAGGACCAGGAGAAGCTCGAGGTGCGGATGGTCGGGCAGGACGCGGCGGCGCTGCGCCTGACGACGACGACGGCGTCGGCCGCGGCGAGCCACGCTGACGCCCACGCACCCGCGCGCTTCATGCTCGCGCTCCGGTCGCTGGACCTGCCCGTGCAGCACGCGTGCGTGTGCAGGGTGGGCGGCGTCACCGTGCAGGACGCCGTCGTCGACGTGCCTGCCGCCGCGCTCCGGGACGAGCGCGGCCTCCGCGCCGCCTTATTCCACAGGCTGCAGCGGTTCGCGGCTAGCTAGCTACTAGCTCCGGTCGGTCGGCCGTCGGCGTCGGCGCCGATCGTGGACTGATTTGCGGAACAACGAGGGCTGCCTCCGCCGTCGTCGTCGTACCGCGCGCGTTGAGCGCGGTTACCCTCGCGCGCGGCGCGTGTCCGGCCGGTCAGGGTCAGCTCGCGCTATCGAGCTGATTGGTGTCCATAGATCATCCGCGTTTGCACATGCTATCTGTAACATGTGGCGCTTATATTTTAGGATTGAGTTATATTATTACTGAGCAACTCCAACCCAACATGTAAATTGGGTCTCTAATTTTTCCATTTGTATTCTGGCCTGAAAAAAATAGGGACCTAAATTTTCTTCCAACTCCAGCCCAAGACCTTATTGCTAGGGGAGGGATATGACCCTTCTATTCTTAGGGACTTGAAACTATATTTTGAGAGTCGCCCTAAAATTGGAGTCTAAATAGGAGGGCCACTGGAGTTTTTTTTTTTTTACTTGAGCTCCTAAAAATTAGAATAGGGGCCTGTTTAGAAGGTCCACTGGAGTTCTAGTGGCAAGGCGCGCATCCGCGCGCACGCCGAGGCAGTAGGTACAGTGACCGGTAAAGGTATATGGGAAAAATAATATGTCATTAAGTTATTTTAAAGCATCTGCTGACTAATTCAGAACAATGCACGATGAAAGGGAAAAGGAATACATATGAAAGAGTACTTAGAGCAACTCCAGTGGATCTTCTAAACAGGCCTCTATTCTAATTTTTAGGAGCTCAAGTAAAAAAACAACTCCAGTGGCCCTTCTATTTAGATTCCTACTTTAGGAGGACTCTCAAAATATAGTTTTAAGTCTCTAGGAATAGAAGGACCCTATCCCTCCCCTAGCAATAGAGTCTTGGGTGGAGTTGGAAGCAAATTTGAGTCTCTATTTTTTTAAGTCAGCATGCAAATAGAAAACTAGAGACCCAATTTGAATGTTGGGTTGGAGTTGCTCTTATAGATTTATCTCAGGTATGTGTCATATAAAATCAATGCACTGTAAGTTTTAGAATGACGAATTTAGAACAATGCACGAAAAGAGAAATACATATGAAAGAGTACTTATAGATTTATCTTACGTACGTGCATATAAAAACAACGCACTGCTTTCACTAGTGTAGACGTATTTTAGTAGATACAGTAGCTTAACATGTACTCCCCTGTGTCTCGAAAGGTTCAACTTCTAGAATTGTTAAGTTAAAATTTTTAAACTTTGACCGAACTTCTAGGAAAAAAACGCTAAGACTTATGATATCAAGTACCATTAGATTTATTATATAATTTATTTTCATAAGATACTCATTTTATATCATAAATATTGATGCTTTTTTTCTATAGAATTAGTTAAACTTTAAAAAGTTTAACTAGCACGGATTCTAGAAGTTGAAGCTTTCGAGGACAGGGAGTAGAAGAAATTACATGTGTTTTGGATCGGCAGTGATCAATAGGATCTTTTTTATTTTTTTTCACTCAACAGACAGTATCATTTGGAAAAAAGGGAAAAAGGCCAATTCACATGCATGGTATGGAAACTAAACAAATATATTCAAAATAAAAGGCAAGAAGGATTATAGGAACTTGTCAAGGAGAATTCATCTATGGTATTGATGTCTTCGCAGTAGGTAGTGAGCTTGAAACTGAAATAAACAACACCGATGTCAATGCGCAGCCAAGCAAAGAGATAAAGGAAGGGTGTTGGAGTTGTTCCAAATTCCGACCGGAATTTCCGGTCGGGGACCGGAAATTCCGGTAAGCCGGAGGTTCGGACAAAGACCGAAGTGATCTCTAGCACGCGACGGTTGCATCAACCGCCCCGACCGGAAATTCGGTCGGGGACCCGGAAATTCGGTCAGCCCGAAGTTTCGTCCATCTTAAGCCAACGATCGGATCTGTTTTGCGTGAGATAAATACCCTTGCTAGGGTTTCGTGGAGAATAGTTCTTTTGTGAGATTCTCTTGTAAGCCGCCACCGGGCGTGTAACCCAAAACTCTTGAGATAGTGAGATTGTTGCCGGTTGGTGCCCGTGGTTTTTTCCCCTTCACATTGAAGGGGGTTTCCACGTAAATCGTGTGTCTCATTTGTGATTGAATTTCGTTTACTTCATATTTCTATCGTCGTTCATAACAAGTGGTACCAGAGCTTTGGTTCTTTGTTAGGGTTCATGACGACGTCGATGAAGTTTGATCTACCGCCGCTGAACTACGACACGCGGTTCTCGCTATGGTAAGTCAAGATGCGGGGGATTTCCGCGCGCAGACTCATGACTATGATGAGGCGCTGGATAACTTCGGCAAGAGGAAGGCCGAGTGGACTCCGGATGAGATCCGCAAGGATCGAAGGCGCCGCCCTAATTCACTTGCATCTTCATAATGATATTTTGCGTGAGTGTTTGAAAGAGAAAACCGCCGCAGTAACTATGGTTGAAACTAGAATCGACCTGTATGTCCAAGGATCTAACCAAGAAGATGCAGATGAAGATGAAGTTGTTCACAAGAAGATGAAGGAGGAGGATTCGGTGATGACCCACATCGCTGAATTCAAGAAGATCGTTCTTGACCTAGTGTCGATGGAGGTGAAGTATAATGATGAGGACTTAGGTCTTTTATTGCTATGCTCTTTGCCAAATTCGTATGCAAATTTTCGTGACACCATACTTTTTGAGCCGTGATGAACTAACCCTAAAGGAAGTTTATGAGGCTCTCCAAATCAAGGGAGAAGATGAGAGGCATGGTGCAGAATGACGGAACGTCGTCCTCCAAGGGCTTAAGCTTTGCATGTGAGAGGCGTAACCGAAAAACGATTCTCCAATGATGGCAATGATGGTAGAAAGAACTACGAAAGGAGAGGCCGTTCAAAGTCCAAGCCGCATGGTAATAAAAAAGTTCTGTGTTTATTGCAAGTTGACAAATCATAATGTTGAGGATTGCGTAAAAGTACGTAATAAGGAGAAGAGGAAAACAAGACGGCCGGTAAGGTCTCATTCGCCGCCGCCGCTTCGATGATGATTCCGAGATTGTCCGGTAGTATTTTGCTGGTTGTGTTGCTGGTCATGATGAATGGATTCTTGATTCCGCATGTTCATTTCATATTTGCACTAACGTAAATTGGTTTAGCTCTTATAAGCCTGCGTGCGTAAAGGGGATGTTGTGCGGATGGGAGATGATAACTCATGTGACATCGTGGGGATTGGATCAGTTCGGATCAAGACCGATGATGGCATGACACGCACGCTGAAAAACGTCGGTATATACCAGGGATGTCCAAAAATCTTATCTCATTGAGCACACTTGATGCAGAAGGTTACAAATATTTCGGTTCAGATGGCATTCTAAAGGTATCAAAAGGTTCTCTTGTCTGTTTGAAAGGTGATCTTAATCCTGCAAAGTTATATGTCCTTAGAGGGTGTACTTTACCTGGTTTCGATTCATTTGCGGGTCGCTGTTACTAATGATGAACCTAGTAAAACTAACCTTTGGCATATGCGTTTGGGACATATGAGTCACCATGGTATGGCAGAATTGATGAAGAGAAATCTTTGAATGGTCGCACTTCGAGTAAGATCAAGTTTTGTGAGCACCGCATATTTGGCAAGCATAAGAGGGTACAGTTCAACACTTACGTTCACACCACTAAAGGTACTCTTGATTATGTTCATGCTGATTTATGGGGTCCTTCTAAGAAACCCTCACTTGGTGGTGCTCGTTATATGCTTACAATTATTGATGATTACTCTAGAAGGGTTTGGCCTTATTTTCTCAAACATAAAGATGATACATTTCTTCGCTTTTAAGAACTGGAAAGTAATGGTAGAAAGGCAAACTGAAAGGAAGGTAAAATTGCTTCGCATCGATAATGGTGGAGAATTTTGTTCACATGCCTTTAATGATTATTGCAGACGGGGAAGGCATTGTTAGGCATCACACCATACCACATACTCCACAAATGAATGGTGTGGCCGAACGTATGAACAGGACCATTATATCCAGGGCCCGTTGCATGTTGTCTCATGCAAGGATGAGCAAGCGTTTTTGGGCTGAAGCTGCTAATACTGCCTGTTATTTGATAAACAGGTCGCCTTCTATTCCACTAAATAAGAAAACTCCCATGGAGGTATGGTGCGTACGCCCTGCCGATTATTCACAGTTAAAAGTTTTTGGATGCACCGCTTATGCTCATGTTGATAATGGAAAATTAGAGCCTAGAGCTGTTAAGTGTCTTTTCCTTGGTTATAGTTCGGGAGTCAAAGGCTATAAATTATGGAATCTGAAACAGGGGAAGACTTTTATGAGCAGGAGTGTTGTATTCAATGAATCTGTGATGTTTACTAACAGTTTGCCCTCAGAACATGTTTTAAAAAAGAGCTGCGGGGGTATGCGCATGCAGGTGGAGCATGTTGTTGATGATACAGGTGTGCAGGTGGAGCCTGTTGATGAGCAGGATGACCGTAATAATGATGTTGCTGATGTTGATACTCATGATAATGTTCAAAGCAAACTCCTCCTATTTTGCGCCTAGAGGAGGAATTACCTATTGCTCAACGCAAGTCAAAAAGGACGACAGTAGCACCTCCTAAACGTCTCATTGAAGAATGTAATTTGTCTTACTATGCTTTGAGTTGTCTTTGAGCAGGTGGAGAATGTTCATGAGCCAGCAACCTATAAAGAAGCTGTTCACAGCCGATAGTGAGAATTGGATTTCGCTATGCACGAGGAGATGCGATCTCTTGAGAAGAACAAGTACATGGGAGGTTGTACCTTTGGCTAAGAAAAAGAAGACCATCAACCGCAAGTGGATCTTCAAGAGAAAGGAGGGTTTATCTCCAAGCGAGCCTCTAAAGTATAAGGCAAGGTTAGTTGCAAAAGGTTACTGATCAAATTCGGTGTTGACTATAATGATGTGTTCTCTCCAAAGTGGTAAAACACAGTTCAATTCGTACTTTTCTTAGTATTGTTGCTTCACATGACCTTGAGCTTGAGCAGTTAGATGTGAAGACTGCATTTTTGCATGGAGAGCTAGAGGAGGACATTTACATGGACCAACAGGAAGGGTTCATAGTGCCCGGCAAGGGAAAAATATGTGTGCAAGTTGAAGCGCTCCTTGTATGGTTTGAAACAGTCCCCCTCGTCGGTGGAACAAGAGGTTTGATTCATTTATGTTGTCACACGTTTTTAAGAGATCTAAATTTGATAGCTGTGTTTACATCAAGCATGTTAATGGATCACCTATATATTTCTTTGTTATATGTTGATGATATGCTGATTCTTTGCCAAGAGTAAGATTGAAATCACTAAGTTAAAGAAGTTGTTGAGTAGTGAGTTTGATATGAAAGATCTTGGTAGTGCTAAGAAAATTCTTGGTATGGAAATTAGTAGAGACGTAAAATCTGGTTTGCTATTTCTTAGTCAACAAAATTATATCAAGAAAGTTCTTGGCGTTTCAACATGCAAAATGCTAAGGCTGTTAGTACCCCTATTGCACCGCACTTTAAGTTGTCACTGCTCGGTGTCCTAGTACGATGCAGTAGATTGAGTACATGTCAAGGGTTCCTTATTCTAGTCTTTGTTGGGTCTTTGATGTATGCCATGGTTTGCTCTCGCCCAGATTTATCATATGCTATGAATCTTGTTAGTAGATATATGTCTAATCCTCGGCAAAGAACACCGGAGGACAGTTCAGTGGATTTTCAGGTACCTCGAGAGGCACAGCCAGATTCCTGTTTGAAGTTTGGAAGAACCGATAAGGGTCTTATTGGTTATGTGGATTCTCGATTATGTGGCGATCGGGACAAAGCGAAGATCACTTACTGGTTATGTGTTTACTTGTTGGCGTTGTCTTTGTGAGTTGGAGGGCTACTTTTTACGATCTGTTGTTGCATTGTCTACTACTGAAGCAGAATATATGGCTATTTGTGAAGCGTGCAAAGAATTGATATGGTTGAAAGGTTTGTACGCTGAGCTCAGTGGAGTTGAATCTTGCATAAGCTTGCACTGTGACAGTCAAAGTGCAATTTACCTCACTAAAGATCAGATGTTCCATGAGAGAACTAAACACATAGATATTAAGTATCATTTTGTGCGTGATGTGATTGAAGAAGGTAAGTGAAGGTATGCAAGATTAGTACTCATGATAATCCCGGCGATATGATGACAAAGCCTATTCCCTGTTGCTAAGTTTGAGTTATGCTCAAGCTTAGTTGGTTTAATAGAATAGTTCAAGAGACTATTGTTGGCACCAGTGGTTTTCTATCTTTGTTGATCAGGATGATGGGTTGATTTATGATACAAGATGAATTTGTCTCAAGGTGGAGTTTGTTGGAGTTGTTCCAAATTCTGACCGAATTTCCGGTCGGGACCGAAATTCCGTAAGCCGGAGGTTCCGGACAAAGACCGGAAGTGATCTCTAGCACGTGACGGCTGCATCACTGCCCCGACCGGAAATTCGGTCGGGGACCGAAATTCCGGTCAGCCCGAAGTTTCGTCCATCTTAAGCCAACAAATCGGATCTGTTTGCGTGAGATAAATACCCTTGCTAGGGTTTCGTGGAGAATAGTTCTTTTGTGAGATTCTCTTGTAAGCCGCCACTGGCGTGTAACCCAAAACTCTTGAGATAGTGAGATTGTTGCTGGCTGGTGCCCGTGGTTTTTTTCCCCTTCACATTGAAGGGGTTTTCCACGTAAATCGTGTGTCTCCGCTGTGATTGAATTTCGTTTACTTCATATTTCTATACGTCGTTCATAACAAAGGGTTCAGCCGCTGCAAGCTAAGTGGCAGTAGGCGGTAACTCTGCATCTACAGGCCATTAGGTCATAGCATCTCCACTGTATGAACAGCGGGTTGGACTCATACAACATTGTGGGCTTCGAGTAGGTTGAAGGTCTCTTTGGTGCACCTACAGCTGCAGCCATTTTTACAATACTGGTGGAAGCAAGATAGGGTAGTTTTAGAAGGGCAAACAGTGGTAGGAAGCAATTGGAACTGCACATAGCATGGGACAATTCCAGGACCACCGATACCTGCATACACATGGTTCAACGAAAGTTCACTGAACTGTAGGCACAATAGGCCATTTAAATCAGTGGACATTGTAATGGTTTGATGAAATGTGATGTTTAAGATATTTCCAGGAAATATATATCATCCTTTTTGATGGGCTCAGAATTGCAGAAATGCATCGGCTTGTTTAAAAGTATTACATAGTATATACTACTTCCGCAAACAAAGCTGACACCTAATAGAACTTAATGGTTATCAAATTGGAACATAGTAACAAATGGTGGATAAGGCAAGAAAGAGACTGATTGGTAGGAAGCACCGGTGAATTACCTCTTTGGATTTCTATGTCATCATAGAATTTCCGTTTTGACCAGATCTACAGAGTTGCCAGCAGTCACAGGTATGGTGCTGTACTTTTTTGGTATTTAATGTCATATTCTTGTTGAACCCTTGACAAGCTCATTGTCTTATTAGCACAAATGTATGGCACATTCCCTCTTTGCTATCTAACCCCCCACAGAATAGGAGAAAACTAATCAGGCTTGGTTCGTTCAGAACCCATAGCTTTTCTAGGTTATAAAACTGAAATCCAGGAACAGATTGAACCCTTCCTATGTAACAATACATATCATATGAATTAAGTACCAGCACAGACTATGAAATGTGAAAACTGATTTAGCTGCGTTACATTGCAGTTTACAGTGCACAAATTAAGCTGAAATTTGCTGTGCTTCATAAAACAGGGGGGGTGTATTCCAGCTATAACAGCATATATATTCGTATTTAGTATATGTACTTATGACACAAGCAGCACCCACCATTGGAGAGCTGTATTACAGAAGACAGCAGACCAACAGTACTCACTAAACCTTCTGCATATGGTCGACAAAACAGCTGCCTAGGAAAATAAAGCTAAAACTGGAAGACCATCAGATTAGATGGCCATCTGCTAAAAGTGTCACCATTCAGAAGGCTGAATACAAAGCACCCTGAAAGGAAAACAGGGGGGTAATTTAGAATTGATCAGATTATGTGAGCAATTTAGAGTTGCATTATAGTAACCAGGATTAAATTTCCTAAACATTGCAAAATCCTTCAGAAGGAACAATCCTTCAAATACAAACAGCAGCAACTTCAGTTACAGGAATGACAAGAGGGCTCACCAAGTAACTTAAATACAAGCTATAACACAAATGCCACATAGTTCAAGCTTCACAAAAAATATGGATGAAGGTACATGGACATGTACATGCAGCCTGTATATGAGTCTGCATATCAGTTCTTCTTTTGCAGAGAGAACATATAGGGAAAACAAAAGCAACAAACAAACACAATAATATAGGCAAAGTATCGCTGGTTACACCAACAGTCTTCTTTTTTAGGTATGGCAATAGTTAACGAAGGCATATTCAATTATGGTATGAGGCAACCTGCTTCTAAGTTTAAACTGAACCACATTTGTTACGATCACAACTGCAATGAAAAAAAAAAAAAAACCTTTGGCTTGCATTGAGAGCTAAGAACTGGAGGCTCACATAGGTCCATTGGAGCATTTCCTTCCGAGTTCTGATATTTTGGTGGAATACATTGGAAAATAAATTTGAGTAAGTATTGTAGGACCAAATAAACTAATTTACTGTCACAGCAATATTAATATTATTTTCGGTGGCAAGAAGGTTTTCCTTTGGATGTGATGTACATCCATAGTGTGAGTAAATTAGATATCCCAAGATGAATGAATGGGCATACAAGGAACCTTGTAGATATCCATGAGCAGCATTACAATATGCATCCACAATTACAAAAATGAAGTAAATAACTGAAGGAGACTTAAGTACCTTTTGGTCCGTTGGTTAGCGGAGCGAAGCCCAAGAATCAATTTACAAAAGGATAAATTTAATTATTACCAGAGGAAGGTTCACTTGCCAGGGGGAGTAGTATTCCGAATAATATCACATTAAGAAATTCGAGTAACTTAAAGACAACAAGCATGCAGTTAACATCAAGTTTGGAACCATGTTTCACGGGCTTGGAAAAGTTCAGTGGGATGGAAATCATGTAATCAGGTCCACTATATTATTGAACACTATTTTGTATATACAGCCATGCATGTTTAGAAGTCAATATGACACGTAGGGCAATATAACCTAGAACATAAGTATTCCATGGGCATCCTACTGCTAGAAATCATGTTACTAAAAAACAGCAAGACTAACCAAATGGTCAGCAGTGTAAGCAGCGTCTGTCACATGGAAGCTGAACCAACGCCAGAATCATCATAAAATTAGGATTATCCTGCAACACAGAAAAGGCATAAGGAAAAAAAAAATAGTGGCACGGTGCTACAACGCGGAGGGAAGAAGGAAAACTAAGTAGCAGTTACATTACACAGGGCAGCGTAGAAGAATGAAGGTTGCATGAAACTCTCCGTTCAGACATTAGATAGGCTGCTTGAAGCACTCGGTTCAGACATTAGACAAGGCGGCGAGGCTTGCGATCGTAGTTATGGTGCAGCACACCCAAATGATGTACCTGCGCAACCACATTGGATCAAAACAAAGTACAGACACGCAAAAAAGACGAATGCGGGAATGCAGGCCAACCAAATAGATCTAAAAATAACCGCTCACGACCACACAGTGGCGCTTACCCGCCGCAGGCAGCGAAGAGCGGCTGGTCCACGCCGGAAGGGCCGCTGCAGCGAGCTGAGCTGGAGGCAGCGTGCCGCCACTCCTTGCCAGTAGGACCGGGACGCCGTGATGCAGTACCCCAACCGCGCCGCCGGGCTGCCGCAGGTAGCGACGCGACTGGTACTGGGCTACTGGCCAGGAGGGCCACAACGGGGACAAATCCCATCCATAAGAATGGCGGGGAGGGAGGGGAGACCTCAACGCTACCATGGAAGAGGAACCCAGGAAGAGGAGCCGCCACTACCTAGATCTGTCCCGCCCGAAGGCCTGTTTGCGGCCTGGCGGCCGGGCTGCGCCGCTAGGGGCCCTGAGAGGGGGCTCCCGCAGAGGGACGGGTGGGGGAGAAAGATAGGTATCAGAGAGGAGAGACGGAAAGGGGGGAGACGAACCGCGCAGTCCACCGGGGGCCGCCGTTGCGCCGAGGGGGGGCACCCGTAGCCACGCCATGGACGGCCACCATCGGGGCGCAAGTACATCGGCGAGGAAGTTGCAGCTAGGGTTCCGCCGAACCCACGGCAGGAAGCATCGCCGAGGGGAAGCCACGCCGGGCGGGGCCGGTTGCACTGTTCCGCGGGCGAGGGACGGCCATCGTGGGGAGCGCAGCGCCGGGCGGGACACCACATGGCGAGGCCGCCGTCGCTGTCGCCTGCATCGGGGAGAGGTATGGAGAGAGTGAAAGAGGAGAAGGGTCGGGAAGCAGAAGCCAGAAGGAGAAGCCGGAGCTGGGTGGGTATATATTCGTCTTACCGGATTTGGACGAGAAGCCCGAGAAATCGGAGGGAAACCGCTTCCGGCTGAATCTGCTTCGAGTGATCTGGGCTGTTCACTGAAAGATCGGACAGTTGAAAAAATTTCAAATGACGGGCCAAGAGTTCCTGCGAGGAGCCTTGTTTCAATTTGTAAAGGTTATATATTATTAAATAAATATGAGTGTGGGTGGTGATGCATCTCTAGCTAGATACTCATAATTGTAAGGCAATTTTTATTACTCTCAACCTGACCTTAAAATGGGTCCCGTGTCAATGTACTACAGTTGTTGCAATTGTTACGTTGGTTGAGGGTTATGATGATATCTAAAATATAATATGATAGGAAAAGCTAAAGATGAACCAGAAAGTCGCATGCAAACAAAAAGGTCAAAAGTAGTTAAAATTGGCTAAACTAAGGACCAGGAAAAATCGGCCTAAGCTGGTTTCGAGGTCCCTCGGTTGAGCGGTTTTGGCAATTGAAGCACCTAACTCATGTTTTCTCACGGGAAACTTGTAAATTGTATATTGAATAAGTTTTCTATTAGGATAAGATCAAACACCCCCCGTCTCCCCCTTCCTCTATTTATACGAGAGAACCACGACTAATTGAGAGATCCATTTATCTAGGACTCTAGGTCTTGTGTGACGTTTAGAGTTTCAGGATCAACAGAGCTTGTTGACATGCTTTGCGTACTGCGCTCTTGACGAGCCTCCTCAGGTGATGTGTCATAAGGTGAAGTGTGTGTGTGCGCAAACACGCCGTTAGACAACAACCAACTTAAAAGTTGGCTAGACTTAATTATTGACCCACCTCTATCAAGCGTTCTAGCTCCTTTCATGCGTGATCTAAGAGTCAGCAGGCTAAATGGGATATAGAAATGGAATGGACTCGCAAATAACTCCAAAATCAACTGACACGCTCATTGTTTGTTCCCGTAAACGCATCTATTTACTTTGCAAAGTGACATCACACATCCCTCTCTTCGACACCACCACTTTCAATACCTGTGTCCCTCCCACTCTAGTGTTGAGAGGCGGTAAGCATGTTGGGTCTAGCAAAGACATCTTGTCCCATATCAAAATGGCAGTCCATCTCACCCATCTCAGGTAATACTACAATTTAGGGCTTCTTTATTTGATAGAAAATAGGAATTACACTAATTGATACCGACTGTATAGGAAATCGATTCATTTAGTTGTCCCTAATCTCAACTTGCTTGCATAAAATCAGACAGGCCAGTGCATTTGGCAGTGTTTCACATTCTTGTGGAAAAGTTTTGGATCCAAATTTCATTCAAAAATATTTCTCTGATGAATCAAAATCATCGATTGGCTAGCTCGCTGGATTCTTGAAACTTGATCCAGATCCTAGGAGCAAGACACAAGAGTAGATAGGAGGGAGACAACCATTCTCGCACAGGCATGGACAAAGAGTCTGGTAAGACAAGGCAACAACAACTCTAAGACAAAGTTTAGAAGACAAATGAGGTCAGATGGTTGTCAAAGGGGAAGGATATATAATATGAGAAGAATTAGTAGGTCCTTAAGCCTAGTTAACAGTGGCATAAGAGATGTCGGTCACATGAGTCATTATCAATTCTATTGACCAAGGTTCAACTCAAATGATTTATTCAAGGCTGGATTTCCATATAGGCTCCACGAGGTCATTTGCACTTGATAAAAGAATAATTTGGGATCTTAGCTAAAGTTCAGCAAAAGGATTTGCATGGCCAAGCTTGGTTCTTTAATTTTTTTACATATTTTTTAAATATCCTTTAACTTGTTGATTACACAATTGCTCCCTCCGTCCCTTTTTAAGTATTGCTATAGTATTCATACTGGTCAAATTTTTCTAAGTTTGACTATAGATTTGTAGAAAAATACTAATAACATTTGTATATATCCCCAAATAAGTTTCTTATGAAAATAGATTTGGAGATCTATCTAATAATGATACTAATTATGTATCATAAATATTAATATTTTTATTATATTTGATCAAACTTGAGTATATTAAACTTCTCAGGAGGTAAGAACGGTAGTAAAAAAGGGGATGAAGAGAGTAATTATCTAATGATTTAAAAATCATGAAACCATTTTAACTTTCTATTTTATGATTTTTCTATGATTTACTATGATTTTTGAAAGATTCGACCGAAATAAATAAAAAGACAAATACAAAATCACCTTTAAAACCGCTCCGGGGAGGTAAAATGCACGGTTTCAAAAGTTGAGGGAGGTGATTTGTCTGGTTTTGAAGTTCAATAAGGAACAACGGACTTTCGCAAAAGTTGAAGAAAAATAAACTTTTCTATAAGTCGAGGACAAAAGAGTCAGTTTGGTGCCACCGCGCTAGTTAGGCCAAGCCACCATCTACTATTAATCAGGGGAGGCCCAGCGGGTAGTCTAGATAGACCCAATGCTAACTTGAAATTTGGACCAAAAGTTTTTAACTAGTCTGCCGAGCCTATGAAAATTTGGCCCAAATGCCCTCCTTTCAATTTCACCCCGTCACTCTCGTCTCAGCCTAGGCAGAAGTTAGCGACTCCCGTCCCCCCAACCGGCCGACCCTAACGTGACAGCATGAGCAACCAGCCCCGCCGCCCCTGTTTGGATGCCTCGACGCCGGGCGCTGTTGCTCGCCCCCCACCTCGGCTGGCCGCCCAAGCGACCCCCTGCTCCAGCGCCTTCGCCAGTTTGTCGGCAGCCGGCGTGAGGTGTCCGCCTGCGCCCATGGAGGGCAGCTGATGACGGACATCCGTGCGCGCTGCCCGGCCCATGGCTAGTGATGAAAATGGTAGGAATATTTAAGTAATGAACTGCATTGAATCTGTATTTTCAAACAAATTGAATTCGGTTCAAAATATGGAATACCAAATTTGAAAATGGAATAGAAATGGTTTAGACATTTTCCAACTGTTTTCTACTTTTCTACTTTTTATTTGGAATATCCTGTTTTTGAAATTTGGTTTATACCAATTTTAGCCACTAAAGGTCTAGCTTTAGAAAATTTTTTAATCTTTTCCATACGATCTCGGATGAAGATAATTTTTTATATGAAAATTGTAGCTCTCAACAGGATCTATAATTTCTAGTTATTTAAGGTAGTTAAGGTATTCAAAAAATTAAACAAAACTTCAGCAGTAGTTTCCTTAGAAAATCATATATTTCTTATATAGTGTCAAATGTAGATATTTTTTGTATGCAAGTTGTATCACCTATTAATTGTTATGCGCATGGTTATGCAATTGTTAGTTGTTATGCACTTGATCCTAGGGTCAATATTCTATATTGATTTTTCGTATACCGACCATGTTCGACATAATCCACTTGAATAGTTCATTTTCGAATTCTAGATATTCCATAAGTTCACATTCTTTTTTGTTTTCTATTTTACGTTTTCGCTTTTGTTTTCGTATTCAAAATGTAGAAGTAGAAAATGATTAAGGAGTTTTCCGAGCGTTTTCATCCCTGCCCACTGCCCCTGCCCCTAGGTGGCCGATGGTGGCCTGATGACTGAAATGGTCAGTGCTTCCATTCCCAATAATTCCGAGATCTGTTTGCACAATTTTTTTTCTTAACCTCAGGCTGTGGTCACAATCAACTCCTGGAATGAGATACTGCGAATTAGTTTCACTGTTGCTGAAAAGAGGATATATGGCTACTGAGAGCAGCACCAAGATACATTTTGCACTGAGCCATGACTTATTTTGTACTGGAAAAGCAGCATCCACTTATTTTAGTGGCCTTTTTGTAGTAGTTAAAAGACTGAAAATATCAGTCATGCATATCATACCTGTTAAATGTATTATCACTATTTGGTTAATTTATAACCGTGTTTACCAAACTTCGGATTTTATTTTATTGCACATGATATTTTTTTTTACCCTGGTTCAAATCTAGGTCTGCCACTGCTATTAATTATAATAATATAACTAGAAGCCTGATCTGCTGCAATTTTCTGCGGCTGCAGCGAGCGCAGCACCCTAAAATGCACCGGTCTGGCGACTCATAATGCATCATGCATGCACGGTTGATTGGATGCTGATTGGGACCGGGCGGGGGAAGGTGATGTTCTGGCCAGTGACGATTTGCCCGTGAACCTCGTGTGTCTTGAGAGTTGAGACATGGACTTCTGATGCTGCCATGCTGTGTGCAAAGTCTGCTAAAACTCGTTGCAGGGCAGGACTGTTTTTTGACAGCGTTTCGTGTTTCCCAGACGACAAAATCACTCCCTGCTCCGGCCTCCGTATTTGTCTGTACGTCTCACTCTCACGCACCAGCGCGCACGCGTAACGCATTGCATCCACAAACATGTAGTCTGATCCCTGAACCGGAAGCTCCGTTTGGTGAGCCAATCGGAGCTACAGTAGCTCGTAATACGCACGAACAAAATGCGAAGCTAGCTTGAATAATGTGCATGAACCCTGGCGCCATGTCCACTGACATGCAGGATTTTTTTTTTTTCGAAAGATCCGTTGTTGGCTTTCATTGATAAGTGAGGAAGGATCTGACATGCAGGATTAATTATACTATTTCTCTACTGAGATGATGTGGCACTAGAGGAGAATTTGCTGCCCATGGATGCACAAGCAGTGAGAAAGAAGGATTCTGTTAGGGTGGCTGCAAGATGATTTCTGGGCATGGGCCGAGGAACGCCACAGAATTAATTTATTCAGTGCGCTCGGCGTATCGCTTGCTGGTGGGGGAAAAAATGGTGGAAAGCAGAGACCATGGGCCGGGAAGGCTCGATGCCGCATTCAGCGGCCAGTAATGATCCCCATCCTATACTACTATAATGTTAAGACCCACTAAGGGTTCCCATCCAATCAAAAATTAGAATTTCTAAAAAATAATATATGATGATGTCATCAAAGGAGTTACCCCCACTTAGTCTTATTTATCTCCCACTAACTATTTTTTTTTGGAATAGAAAAAAAGTCGTAGCACCTAAATCAAGTATCGCAATTAAAATCCAATTGCACCATGGTGTTCCTCGCAATAAACTCTTCAAAACAAGACCCCATATGGATATATTTCGATAAACCAGAAAATCCAATTGTACCATAGTGTTCCTCGCAATAAACTCTTCAAAACAAGACCTCATATGGATATATTTCGATAACTTTTTCGTAAAAATTTAAACCGTTTCTAAGCAAAAACCCGTTTGTAAGCAAAACCTAGCAAAACTGCATATCACATGATTACATGTGATCCTCCGAAACATGCATACTTTTATGAAGAAAAACTCCTAGAATTTTGGAAGGGGATGACCTTCAGATATAGTACGGGTAGGGGTTCGGGTAGATGAGATTTGGGTGATGTCCAGTTCAAAATATTCTATACCATGTATGTCAATGAATACAACCTCCGCAATTGACCTACTACATCCATATATATGTGTATCTATTAATTTATAGTTTTAACCATTATAAACTCCTTACATTTCTACTCCATACCCGCAGCAACGTGTTTCCATCTCTCCATTCACTGCCGAGACTCGGATCAAGGAAGGAGGATACAATACAAGAGGTCTGGACAGCACCTTTAGGGCAACCGCCACAACCGCCACGGCTAATAAAAGTGAAACGTCACGCAAAAGATTTTCTGTAGTAGTGTCTGAAAGTCAATGTTGATGTGGCGTTTATACAGAATACTTGCACGGGTGCCGTAGGAGCAATGGTGCGGGGTAGCTCTCGCACCTTTCGTGTTGCCTTCGCACGAGGGCTAGGCTCGGTGGGATTAGCTCTATTGGCAGTGGCGAAAGCACTCAGGAAGGGAGTCCGGGTGATCCCAGCAGGGACCCAAAACCACGTCATCGTAGGAACGGGCATCCACGAACTAGCCACGCTCTGGAAAAAACAGGAGTATACACTCGAACTTGACATTCTTATGAGTGAGCATAGATCAATTATTAAAAAAATCCTTCACAAACCTCTGATAGTAACCAGCCATGTCTAGGAAACTTCTCACCTCCTTGACACTAGTTTGCCTTACATCAAAAACTTTACTTGGATCAACCGAGATACCTTCCACATTAATAACATGCCCCAAGAAACCAACTTCTGAAAGCCGAAACTCACACTTCTTCAACTTGGCATAAAACTTGTTTTTCCACAAGGTTTGGAGAACCATCCTCAAATGTTGCTCATGCTCTTCATTTGTCTTAGAGAATATGAGTATGTCATCAATGAATACCACCACAAACTGATCAAATTTGCATAGCATGTTGTTCATTGTTTCCATAAAGTATGGAGGTGCATTTGTCAATCCAAAAGACGTAACTCTAAATTCATAGTGCCCATACATGGTCGCAAATGCCGTCTTCTCAATATCCTCCTCTCTTACTGGAATTTGATTATACCCAGATTATAGATCGATCTTGGGAAACACCTTAGCACCCTTTAGCCGATCAAACAACTCATCAATGCGAGGCAATGGGTACCTGTCCTTGATGTTTACTGCATTCAAACTATGATAATCCACACACGTATGCCAACTTACATCCTTCGTCTTAGTAAAAAGAATTGTCGCCCCCACTACGGCGGATCAACTTCTTGGACAATAAATCATCCACTTGTTTCTTCAGCTCTTCTTGAAATGGGCAAGACAAACAATATGGTGCTATGGAAATAGGTCTTGTGCCAGGTATAAGATCAATCCTCACACACTTAGGTGGCATTCCTGGAAGCGCTTCTGGGAAAACATCAGGATATTCTTGAATAATAGGAATTTTTTCAATCACCATGGATTTGGTTGGCTTCTCAGCTAAAGTCCAAAGAAACCCAATCTTCACAGGTCAGCGACCAGGAAATAGATTCGCCAACACAAAAAGAGAATATGAAGGAGCACTTGCTTGAAAATTTATGATTTGATCCGAGGGGCCTCCAAGGAAACTGTCTTCGGGAAACAAGATATAATGGCCCGATAACGGTGCAACCAATCCATACCGAGGATCACGTCAAAATTTGGTAGAGGAATCACCATCAGATTAGCAATAAAATCATCCCCATATATGGATATCGCAGAACTTGGGCAAACCACTGAACTAGATATTAGACCTCTCGGTGAACTCACATGAACAGACTCAAAAATTTCTTGAGTAAATAGGTTGGCCCTTTTCACAAAATCCAAATGAAACGAATGAAAAAGTCGCACTAGATATCGAGATTTTAGAGGAAATAAACATGAGTTAATTACAAAACTAATTACAAATTTATTAACGTTAATTATCCATCATTAGCACATGTTCAGTAGCCTCAGTCTATGTAATTAGTTTTATATTTAGACTAAATTTAATATTTCTAGTTAGTATCAAACATTCAATAGGACAAGGAATAAAATTTAGGATTGGAACCAAAGCAGCCCGATGAAATGAGGCCACCACCGTGCGCTGTTCATGCACTTCCGCATACAGAAAAAGACGTGCAGCTCACTATTTCTAAAGAGTTAAATATATCAATGACCCTCAAACTTGTAAGTGTGTGCCACATAGATCTATAAACTTTGAAAATGCATTTCTGAGTCCCTAAACTTGTTGAGTGGTGCACCGCAGCCCACAGGTCCATGCTAGCCACGTGGATTTTTTTTTTTCTGATGCGGCATGCTAGCTTCACATATATTTTTAATTTAACCCCTCACATTTATTTTTCTCATAAAAATAGACCCTTGCTCTCTTATCTCCAAGACAGCGGCGGCATCTTTATGCTCTCCACGGAAATCAGGTGCTTGCACGCCAGCAGCTGCTGCATTGTCTCGCACGGAGCCGCTCCATCCGCCGCGCCGCGTACCGCCGGGAGACGCATCAATCGGGGATGAATACCACCACGACCGTGACGGCGAGGGCAGGCCTAGGCGCCGCAGTCCTTGACGAGCCGCTCCATCTACGGGAACACCTGCATGCAGACATGCAGGCGATCCTTCCCGCTCCACGACGTGCAGCTGCAAGGTATGCCTTCTTTCACGGACACCCATGCGACGGCGTGCAGCCGTGGCGGAGACCGTGGTCACGGCGTAGCAACGTGCAGTATCCGTCCTGCCCACGATGCAAAATGCAACATGGCTGCTTTTTACACTCTCGGCCTGCATTGCACAGTGCACTGCACACTGCAGGCGCCTGCCCATCCGGCTGGCCGGAACATACACCGCGCGTCCGCGCGGGACAATGGGGCGACTATCTCCAAAAGGTGATCTATAAGGGCTCCCAAACTAAAAGGTTCTTGATAGTACTGTATCGGTCTTCAACAGAGTAACTGTATAGCTAGGAGACCTGATCCATTCGCAGAAAGCGTTCTCTTTTGGATTTTGCTTCTTGTTGAAGACCAAAAATGGGTATTGAAACTTTTGCCTGTAGCACTACCCAAACATGAAATGGATCTTGTATTTGGATTGTCATTGTTAACACAAATCGCGCTCCGCCCCCGACATGCATGCATGCGGCCACTAGCATTAGTGGCCATGGGCGGACCCAGGGCCTGGCGATCCTGGGCGCCTGCCCGGGCTCCGACGCGCGTTGATTAGCATAAGGCCTACTGTCCCTGTAAGTTTAGTTTTTCTAATATTAGGATCATTTGCAAGATTCTTCAGTTTTGTATTTTTCGACAGTTTTACTTTATTAAGTAGAGGAAGGTGAATTAGTCTCTCAACAGGTGGATAATGATAATGTATATCAAATTCTAGGGACTTTTTTTAATCCTTTTTTAAAATATTTTAATAATATTCTCACACAAACAAAATTTGACCCTTTTAGTCGTGCCAGTGGGGATGGTATGACCAAATAACTCTGTCGCGCCACATGCATTGGCGTGACAAGATCTTTAACGTGTAAAACCTTATCGCGCCACTCCCGTTGGCGTGACAATACTGTTACACCAACGGGAGTGTCGTGACAAGACTGAATTTTTTAAAAAAAATCATAACTCTTTGATACAATGTCGGATGAAGATGATTTTTTTATATGAAAATTGTAGCTCTCGATGAGATCTACAACTTTCTAGTTTTGAGTTTTTCATTCGAGGACATTAAGATGCTCAAAATCAAATATTTTTTCAGCAGAGTTCGTCGCATTTGAAAATTCATATATTTTTTGCACGGTGTCAAACAAAGATACTTTTTATATCAAAGTTGTAGCACAAAATGAGGTCTACAACTTTGTAGTTGTAAGTTTTTTCATTTGAGAACGTTAAGATGCTCAAAAAAAAAAAATAATATAGTATTTCAGCACCATAATAATCGCATACAAGAGCTTGTCATTTTAGAAAATTAATATCTTCTTTGCATGGTGTTAGATAAAGATACCTTTTATACCAAGGTTATAGCTCAAAATGTGATCTACAGCTTTGTAGTTTTGAGTTTTTTTCATTTGAGGATTTAAGATGGTCGAAAAAAATAAATATTATATTATTTTAGCGCTATAATGATCGTGCATAAGAGCATGTTGCATTAGAAAAGTAATACCTTCTTTGTATAGTGACAACTAAAGATATATTTTTTATATGAAAGTTATAGTTCATAACAAAATTTACAACTTTATGGTTTTAAATTTCTACATTCAACATTATTCAAATAGTCAAGAAAATAATATAAAATTTAATTAACATATTGATCATGTACCATTAGAATATATATATATATTTTATATTTGTTGTCTCTTGAAAATATGTTTTTAAATAAAGAAACTCAAAATTATAAAATTGTAGATCTCATTATGAGCTACAATTTTGATATAAAAAGTGTCTTTATTTGACACCATGCAAAAGAAAATATTAATTTTCTAAAGCGATAATTTCTTGTACGCGATTATTTTGGTGCTGAAATACTATATTATTTTTTAAGCATCATAACATCCTTAATAAAAAACTTAAAACTAAAAAGTTACAGATCTCATTTTGAGCTATAACTTTGGTATAAAAAAGTATCTTTATTTAATACCATGCAAAGAAAATATTAATTTTCTAAAGCGACAAGCTCTTGTACGTGATTATTATGGTGCTGAAATACTATATTATTTTTTTAAACATCTTAATGTCCTCAAATGAAAAAACTTGTAACTACAAAAATTATAGATCTCATTTTGTGCTACAACTTTGATATAAAAGATATCTTTATTTGACACTATACAAAAAAATATATGAATTTTTAAAAGCTGCGAGCTCTTGTACACATTTATTATGGTGCTGAAATAGTATATGATTTTTTTGAGCATCTTAATATTCTCAAATAAAAAACTCAAAGCTAGAAAGTTGTAAATCTCGTCGAGAGCTACAACTTTCATATAAAAATTATCTTCATCCGACACCATATCAAAGAGTTATGATTTTTTAAAAATTCAGTCTTATCACGCCACTCCCGGTAGCGCGACAAGACCATACCGGTCACGCTAAAGGGAGTGGCATGACAAGGTTTTCCATGTCAGAAACAACGTCCGGCGTGTAAGGTCTTGTCACGACAATGCATATGGCGCGGCGGCGTTATTTGGTCACGCCAGCCCTACTGGTGCGACTTATTTCGGTGAGAATATTATTAAAATATTTTATAAAAAAGATTAAAAATACAAAAAATACTTAACCTCCAGAGGGCATCTTGTTCACATATATATCGGCATTCGAAGTATTCTTTGATTTCGTCTATTTTATTTGTTTTTTCATTTGTAGGTGCATCTTGACCCTTTTTTATACGTTCAAGGATAATTGTTGCTTTATCTGCTGCTTTATTCACATATTTACAAAGGTACTTATTAAGGAGTTTACTCTTGTTTACATATTTAACATTTATATATGCTTGGTATTTCTTTAGTAATAACAAATTATGTGGTACAACCCATCTATTATCTAAGTAATGATTATCCCGACGGATATACATTTTAGTATATCGACATGGATATTGAGTAAAACCATTATCAGTGAAGTTTGTTTCATCATGAAATTCTTTAGGATAGTATTTAGAGCATTTTCCATTTTTCATACATGCACATTTTTCATTTTTATCTCCGCAAGATCCATGCATAATATGTTCAGATATGAGCACATATCCTAATGAGTCTTCTATTGGATTCGGTATTTCTGCATAGATCCATATTTGTCTATGATTTTAGGTGTTATTTCATATGTGGTTTTATCTAACCAAACTAAGATATGTACATGTGTCAATCCTCTTTTTTGAAATTCTAATGAATATAGAATAGCTTGCATTGGACTGAAAAATTGAACCTGATTCTATAAGTAATTCTTCTAGTTTCATATGGAATACACGTACTATAATATCAGGTCTATCATTTGGTTGTTGCCCTTGTAATAGCATCATACTTATTTCAGGTCATTTCAGATTACATGTGAATGTTATGAATAGATCTGGAGGACCGTATACCCGACAAATTGCTATGCCATCATGATAGTTTTGCATGATGTATCGTCTAGATCCAACGTGGCTTGATGGCAGTAGTGTTCTTTTTCCTATTTGGCTTCCATCACTTAACCCTTTGTCTATTGCATCAAATATACCTTGAAGATATTCTACTCTTAGTTTGTCTTGGTTTTTAGCTATATACGTAAGTCTATCTTCATCTTCCATTGCACGAGCATCTAATATAGCTTGTTTTGGTAGTCTACCATAGCATAAAAAAGGATTTGGCTGATTTAGTCTAAAATTTATATGGTATTTATAAAATTCATGCATTGTTACCCTGCATCTCCTTTTACTATTGGCTATTAATTCATTTTTATGATAAGGTATACCTAGCTGGTATCCTCTCTCTCCATATGGGAATAACAAAGGATATTGCAATGGCATATATGCTGGATGGAAGATTGATATTCGTTGCACCCCTATGTATTTGGAACTAACAATGATATCTCTCTTATATCTTTCTAGGTTTAGGTCACCAACTATTAACATTGCCAGCTCTTCAGTATGTGGCATTTCATATTGTATTGGACGACCATTTTTGTTTGCACCTATTATGCATATACTAAGACTGTCCTCAACAAAGGAACGCAAACGCAAAATACGTCATGCACAGTTGTTTTGCGTCTAAAAAAGACGTTCCAACAGATGACCCAGAGCGGAGACGCAATTTGCGTACGTGACCAAACGAAACGCAAATAAAGGTCTCCGAGAGGGAAGACGCAAACTCTGGCGCAGAGGAGGTGTAGTGGGCCCCGTAGCTGCGTCGGGGCCGAGCACGGCTGGCGGGGCGAGTCCGCGGCGGATTGCGACCAGCTCGGCGATGGTCGCGTCGTGTGCGCAGGCGCTCCAGCTCGGGCGCTGTTGTTCCCGCTGCTCCGAGATCGCCGTGCCAAATAGGCATCGCCGCCCGTAACCGCCTGCAGCCCCAGCGTGTCCTCCGGCGAACCTTGACGGGCCGCGCCGCCACCGCCCAGTGGCTGCCCTGCGTGCATGCGTGGCGGGATGCCGTAGCGTCGACCTGGGCATGCCCCCCGACGCCGCGGCTGGGCACCCACGCTGCCCCTGCACACCAACGCCGCCTTCCTCCTCACGACGCATCAGCAGGAACTATGGCGCGACAGTGAGGTCCCTTCACCTCCTGCACACACGCAGTGGCTGCGGCACCCTTCTTCCAGTTGGAACACTGCACTGCCGTGCCATCCTCGTCTTCGTCGTCGCTCCCCGGCGTGCGCCAGCGCGGGGCCGTGGCAGAGGAGTCCATCTCTTCGCAGGCGCACGTGCGGCACCCACCAGCACCGCCTCTATCATCGGCGGCCACCCACCGGGCCGAATCAGCCGCCGGCCAGTTGCCCCGTGCTTTTGCCTAGACTATTGGAGAAGGAGATTTTTGGGTATCTCACCCTTTTGCTGTGGGTGTGACCCAAACCCTGAAATGGGTATTTGGTTTGCATACACGCTGTTGGAGTTAGTCTAATGTCTATATCTTTGTTTTTCTCAAGTAGATCACGTGCATGACGGAATATTTTGACTAAAGGATTATATTGATCAAGCATTTTTTTAGTTCCTCTACTAAGTATAGCTTTATATCATTTTCTTCAGGTTCTTCTTTACATAATGCTCGAATTCTATTTTCTATCTCATTTTTTGTATCAAAAATATATAGTTCGGCAAACTTTGGTATATTATTAGGTTCAGGCAATAGAGATCCTATACGGTGGTGTACTTGTCCATTTATACGAAATAAATATGGGCCATCACCTTTGTTTATATTTCTATCTATGTTTGCACCCATCGATGTAAAGGCAAACAAACTATTATATTGCTTTATTTTTTGCATGAGATGCCTTGAGAGTTTGTTCTCACTGTTATTAAGTAAAGTAGCTAGAAATTTTGGTGGATCTTTGAATGGTGGTATCTTAATTTATCCATATTTACAGCACTGAGTACATTAGTTCCTTATTTTTGCGTCTGTAGAACTTATTTTTCTCAAATTCCCAAAATACTACATTACAATATTTACAACTATATTTTGGTGTACCTAAATATGACCTGTTTATATATGTCTCTTTTAGATGTTGAATATAATCTTGAGAGAATGAAACCATGCCTTGAGATGAAAGTAAATATGAATGACCAAGGTTCATGTCGAGGCAACGTCGTTTTGCTTCTGGTTCCACGTATGTATTATTCTCTTCCTTTTTCCACATATGTATTATCCTCTTCTTTTCTCCGTCTCTTTTTCTCTCGTATTTTTTGTAACCTTATTTGTCTCAACCTTTTTGAATCAGCTTCAAGATGTTCTATCCTTTTCCTGTATACCATTGCTATTGCTATGGTATACGTCTCTGTAGAGAAGCAATCACACTGTTAGTTATAGTTAGATTAAAACAAGACTCAACAAAGTGTAAGTGTTTACATACCTTGCTTGTTTACGTGCTAGTCTAAGCTCACTTTAATTGTTTATATCCTGTAATATATATCATTAGGATAAGGTAGCTGGAAGTTAGTTTAGTATTTTGATATCGCAAAGGAAAATTATGAATATACGTACGCATTGCATACTCATTAAGATAGCTTTAGCTGTGAAGTAAATTTGTATCATTCCATTTTCTATGTATATCTCTACTACAGTGGAATACTTAAATTATACTCCGTCCACCCAACAAAACGTCCCCCGCTGAGAGCTCCAACCATTGCGCACCCCATAAAATGTACACAGAAATCCAACACTATCAAAATCTAAGGTCCTTAATCAACCCTCGCGAGATCTAACGGTGAGGGATGAAAGGCTTCAGCGCGCTGAAGCCTCCCGCGGCGCGCTTCCCCCCGCGACGGATGTTCCCCACCTCAGCACGCACGAGACGCTCCGGGTTCGACTCCTCATCCTCATCCTCACGTATTGAATTTCTCCGGAAAAAAAGGAAAAAATAAACCTTCACCTCCTGCAGTCCTGCCCGCCCGCCGCCGCCACCGCACGGATCTGAAACCCCGAGCCTCGCCTAGGCTCGCTTCCGAGGACCACCCTGCCGCGCGTGCATCTCTCTCCCCCGACGTGGATCTCCGCCTACCGTTCGCCGATGGCCGGCGATGTCGTCGAGGTTCGTCAACAAGGCGGCGGGCGAGCTGGTGCGTCCTTGCCGGCCGCGGCGACCTCGGCGGCCTGGGCCTCCGCTCCGGTGGAGGCTGCGCGGGGAGCGATGGTGGAAGTGGGGCGGTGGTTGCGGATCGCTCAGCCGTGGCGGGTCCACGGCGGCGCCGGCTGCGGCCGTGGCGGCTTAGCTCCTGCAGAGCTCCGGTAGTGGTGCGGGTCTACGCCCGGACCACGCTGCTAAGGGCCCGCACCTGCCCCAGCAACACGCAACGCCACGGCCGGGTTCGATTCCATCCCCGCGCCCCCGCGCCCCATTTTCATCTCGCCCCCACCAACCCGCGGCGGCCCTCGACCCTACCGGGCGGCGCGCCACCATCTCCACCCGCACAAGCGGCGGCACCTTTCCATGCTCACCGGTGGCGGTACCCACCTCCGAACCCCCCGCAGCTGCTCCCTCTTCGACGTCAGCCACAGTGACGGCTTCCTCCATGCATCGGTGCCCCTTTCGTCTCAAACGAATTCCATGCCACCATGGCTACATTCTGTGCCCACCTCCTCCCACAGCAGCAGGCCAGACGTTGTGGTATGGACTGTACCAATGATTTGATTTTTTTTATCAAATTTGTTTTTCATCTAGCCTTTACGATTTCTGAAATTGGCAAGATTTTTGCCAGTCTTTTAGGTTCTCTCTGTTGGAATAAATTACTATTGATATGTTGAAGTTGTAGCTAAAGTCTCAGACCAATCTGACTTGATTTGTTTGACTTTTGATGAAATCTTGAAGCCACCTGAACTTTTTCCTTTAGGCTGCTAACAAAGCTACATCTGCGAGGATTTGCCAGCAAGGCAAAAACTGTAGAGATGGAGAGTATCATGATCGGCGATGCCCTCCTTGTTCTTTTTGCCTATAATAAAGTTTCAATAATCGTGGTTTTGAATTCGATTAATCAGTTGTCGTAGATTTTCATTGTCATAGTTTGTCTGAGATTATTTGCACATAACTTGTTTGCAGATTTGGAATTGAAGAGGACAGGTGAGAACAAGAGAGGCATGCTCTTTGAAGTCACGGGCTCACGGTGGCTGCCGATTCCACCATGTTAAAAAGACGATGAATCGATTGAGCAAGTGGCGACGTTGGAAGCACGGGATGCTGTCGTACCACAACGAGTTCTTTCTTAGGTTTGTAGCTTTTTAAGCTTTGTCTGCATCTGGACAAATAGTCACATGAGGAATATTAGTTTTATGAGGTGTGGGATCATGAATTGACCTGTGCTTGGATAATTTTTTTTAATTGTTGTTTTTTCTATCATGTGCAGATCCTAGAGAAGGGTACAGAAGGGTATTGTTATGATCTGGTACATTTTAGAGAGACAATATGATCCACAAGCAAAGGTGTATTTTTCCTCTTCAACAAGACAATTGTATGTTGGCTCAAAATTTTGCTTCTTATCCAATTTCTACATCCCTTGCACTAAGTGTTTCTCAGTTTAACAGTTCATCAGGAAATGAATCATACAATTTCATCAAACCTGATTTAACAGTTTGCTAACATTGAGGACTATTTTAATCTGATGGTGTTACAACCGATCAAGGTGTCCATGACCAATTGCAGTTTGAATGGCAACACAAAGTTGAGCCTCCAGGATTAACCAACACAAAAGCAGTGGTAAATTGATAATTCTTTTTTTGTTCAAGCCTAGGTATTGCATTTTCTGTATTAGATTTGTCATTGGAAATTACAGTTGGTACCTTGCAATTAAAGCTTTCACTGTTTAGTATTTCCTCTATAAATATGAAACCTTGTACCAGAAGCTTTCATTTTTTCACCATGTTAAGCTTAGTAGTAAATGGATCAATGATCTGGTAACCATTGGTGACAAAAAATAATAAAATTGCATCATTTTTTCTGCTGCTGGTTTCTTGAACCCCAGCAACATCACCTCTCCCTCTGACAGTTTGTATTAAACCTTTCATTGGATGCCTTTAGGGGCCTGAAATGATCAATTTGTTGCCTAGAGAGTTGTAAGTTTTTTCATAAGCTTTCTAGATTGACAGAATAGATCTATAGAGGAGCTCTAGAACTCGTGATATGAATTTGTTTTTTAGGTGTGGAAATGTGTGGTGATGTGATTTCAGCTAAGTTGAGAGGGTGTTTACCCCCACTGGTTTTTCCTGATAAGAATGGCATCAAATTAGAAATCAGTAGTTTATGAACTGTAGGTTTGGAGGCCGCAAATTTTCAAAATTTTTTGCATGGAAGGTTTGGCGCAATTTGCGGAAAAAGAAAAGAACAAGTTCTGTTTTAACTTTGGCATCATTTTTGGCAATTGAGTTGCTGCTATCTGCCTTCTTTCAATAATTCAGTTAGACATTCGAGATTTTGTTTCCTCAAATCTATGTCAAAAGAGAGCTCCTGACCTGATTTTGTTAGTGCTCATGGATCTGCAAACCCCAGTATTTGGTTTGCTTAAGATTGTAGCAGTTTGTTGTTAGTTTCTTGGAATTTCTTTCCACGTTGCAGTTTCGTTAGGTTATGATAAAATCAAGCCTTACTGTTTGTTAAAAGATATATGGCAAAAGGAAAGAGGCGTGAGACAGTATAGCTTTCGTAGGATTCCTAGCAGATACTTTCTTTTTCTGTGTTCACTAAATGCAATGATTTAGCAAAGTTCATAGCTTGTGTTGCTCTCTTGCGGTTAGTAATGGGTTTCAATTGTTGGTTAAAAGATATATGGCAAAAGGAAGGAGGCGTGAAACAGTATAGCTTTCACCAAAATGTATATCAGTATACAAGTTAGACATTGAGTACAGTCTTAATTTCCTTTTTTTCAACCGCCTGTGATCTTTTAGTTTCAACTCGCGCATGCATAAAGTTGCTAATAGTCAGTATCAACTCTTTCAGTAGTATGGTCGTCAAAAAGTTTCATCTGTTCATAAAGATTATATTTTCACAGTGAAAGTGATTTGTGTTGCAAACAAAAAATTTCTACTTGGATAGCAGTCTTCATATTCCGAGCCATGGTTTTATTTTCTATAAAAAATTGTTCTAATAATTTCAGGGACAGAGGGAGTATTAAATTAATCTTAACAGAATGGCATGATTGTTTATAGTATTGATTGACTTGGCAAGGGCAGACTATCACAAATGTTGGAATTTACCTTCCAGAACCTGTGTTCTCCACATGGACAGCTCAGAATTTTGTCAAAACCAAACAAGGAACTGGATTCTACAGGGAAGACCACAAAAAATATTGTATATAAAGATGTGTTGAAATGGTGATGAGTGGTAAGTAATATTATCCAAACAGGTACACAGTCATGAGAACTATCTCTGTTTTGTTTGTTTTCTTGAAGCAAGAATCAGGTTACAAGTAACTCTTGACTTAGAAACTTGCTGCTCGGGGTAATATATTTATTTTTGGGAATTTAAGTTATGATCAGAGCTCATAACTTGCTGTTCAGGGCATCTATTCGCGATTGCTGTTCTGTGCAGGAATGAGCTATTACCTTTGATTCAGATTCAGAAATCTGAATCAATCAATCTCTAAGTTGTTAGCTTTATCTCAGAGATCTGAAACAATCACTGTCATTTCTTAAATTAGATGGCTGCAGCATGATATGGTTTTGTCAGTATTAGCTCTTCGAGCCTTTCAAAGCTTTGGATGTCAGATCTTTGTTCTCTAAGGTATTCCTGCAATTTATTTGGTATATGCAATTCATTTGGATGTCAGGTCTTTGTTCTCTAAGATATTTTCATTTTTTATGTGTTCTGCAGAGCATGAATTGCCAAAGAGTCTTGTCTCGAGACTCTGCCAACAAGTGCAAGACAAATTTGCTTCAGTAAGAACCAAGAAGCGTACTGAACCTGAAGTTTCAGTCATGTGATGATGTTCAGTTCATGGGACAATTTGCTTGTTTATAACCTGCAATTGAATTGTACCAAATGAATATCAAATGTAGTACTGGATGCAATGAATTTATTAAGAGTTATTTGGTCGATCACTATAATGTTTTGTATAATATATTCCAAGTGCGTGCTTCATGCTTGCAGATTGGACGAGTTCTTTGTCTGATCATTTGTTTTATCACAAGGAGGATATTTTTCTTACTGCAAATTTTAATAAGAGAATCAATCCTTGTACGGAAGTAATTTTTCTCGATACACCAATAAATATCAGGTTAATTATTCCTTCTTCAATCTTGGAAAATAAATATCGCTATTTATTTATGTGTATCCCCTAAAATGAAGCCGTAGCGTTAATGCGGGCATTATACTAGTTTTATTAATCCATCAATCTCTACTCCTAATAAGGTGAAACAGGAATCGTCGACTTGACTTCGGCCTGCCTCCCTCGCTCGGTAATTTCGTGACTTCCGCGTGCCTCCCGCTCGGTAGTTTCAAAATTCCAATTCGTGCCTCCATCACAAACCCCGTCGACTCCCCTTCGGCCCAAGGCTGCGGGCGCCGGGCCTTACAGGTGCCTCCTCTCCGTCTCCTCTCCTGCCCCGTTGCCCAAGCCGCGCCCGCCCGGGATGCGACATGCGAGGACATGCGGCGTCGCCTCCTCCTCGCCTGCTCCCTCGCCCTTGCATTCTCCGCTGCCGCCACGGGCGCGAGGAGCAAAAAAGCGTCCCTGCTCCACGCCGTCCGTTTCGCCCCGCCAAAGCTGCGGACACGATGGCGACAATGTATTTGTCGACCACCTCTCCACTTCCCTCACGCCTGCCCCCACCGCCCGGAAGTGCGTTGCTGCCTCGACACCCGGCGCGCCCCCAGCTGTCGGACGGGCGCCGCCGGAGTGCGGACACGCCACCGCCTCCACGAACTGCCCCGCTGTCGCCGTCGAACTACTCGCCGTCAACCCGGCCTCGCCGCCGCCGCCGGACGCTCCCGCTGCAGTGTTAGCGCCGCCCGCCGTCGGCCCCAGCATCGCCTGCCTTTGCCGATCCCCGAGCCCGAGCTCCCTCTGACCCCTGCTCCCTGCCTCAAACTCCCTCCGCTCCCCCGCTCCGTGCTCCCTCGAATCCCTCGACCTGGCAGCACGGTGGCGCTGCCCGATGCCGATGCCTTGCGGCTGCTCGCATCCCATCACCGCCCCTGGTCGCCTCTACCCGGCGTGCAATCAGGCCTGTAGCCCGCCGCCTCTACCAGTGTCAAGCGAGGGGCTCACGTGGAGCCGGCGGTGGAGATGCACATTGAAGGTCGTAGCCCCCATGGCGGCGCCGGATCGTTGCGCATGGTGGGTTGGAGGCAGGGGAGCTGCTCGGGGAGAAGGAGGTCCTGGAGGACAAGGCATGGGGCGTGTTCCCAAGGAGGAGGAAGACTCTGCCGTTTCATCCCCGTCATCAAATCCTCGAGGCTTTTACCTGTACGCCATTATAAAAGTTGCTCTAAACCTGTATGCCACTAAAAAGTTACTTTGAACCTGTATGCCATGACACAAACTTCCTTACACCTGTGTGCCATTTTGGATGGATGAAGGGCTAACAGAGGCTAACGGAGGTGGAAAAAGACTGTTTTGCCCTGCTGCTTGTTTGTGATGCCTGTGGCTAACGGATGAAGGACTGCTTGAACCGTGGTGCGTCCTGGCTGGTTGAAAAAGGAAAAATTTCCTAAAGTCATTCCATTTGATAATATATTACATAAAAATGTCATATATGCATGGAGGAGAAATACAAAAATAATAAAAAAGCATAGCAATTATTTATAAAAATAGAAGTGGAACGTGACCACCATTTATTTACGCATGACAACTTAGACAACATTTCATCTGACAATTTTTTAAAAAAGGACAGTATGACATTTAATAGCAAGTAACAAACCACAATAACAAATAATAGCAACAAGTAGTTCATATCATGAACTTTTAAGCATCATCCACATGGTTTTCATCACATAACTAGTAGCTAGTTCCCAAACCACAAGTGTCTTAAACCACATGACCATTGCATAAAACATCACAACAAAAGTAGTTCCTCCAGACCACAAGTACTGGGCATGCCAAAAGAAAATGATACATCATCACATAGCAAAGCAACTCTCAAAAGAACACTCTAGAATCACACTCTATTCCAGATCAAGTTTCTTCTTGCTTCTGGTATTTGAAGCTGGGCTGTCTAGGCTAGCTATCTCAACTGGAGCCCTCTTTGGTGTACACTTCTTCATGATGGCACGTCTCTTCTTCTTTGGTGTCTGCACTGTCTGTAGAGATGCTTCGTAGGATCCAATGTCTTGTTGAACAATAGGAGGTTGCTCAATTTGGAGAGGACAAGGGTCATTGGATCCAGTTCCAGATCTTATGTGAAAGCAAGAAATAAAGATCAATGAGGTTCAAAAGGACAGACAATGCAAAAGTGAAAATAGCTTAAGACCATACCTGCTAGACACCATATTGCCAGTACTTGTAGTGGTTGGTGGCCCCTTCCTTTTGTCAGCACCTGCTGAAGAAGAAGGTTTTCTGTTCCTTGTTTTGTGTGTAGCATTGGCCACCGCCTCATTGGGTGGGAATACCATCCTTGATGCAGGAGTGGCCACCACAATGCTACTCTTTTGTGCAACCGGTAGATGCTTTCTTTTTTTTTTTTCTTTGGTGGACCCCGAAATGAAGTATTGTTTTGCATAGGTAAATATGAAGGTTATGTAATGCACCAATGGTGATTGTGTAGCTATGTGTACAAAGTTTACCTCTCAGCCTCCATTGCAGCTATGTCTTCTAGATTTCCATCCTTACATGTGTACCAATGGTGCCCTAACTTGTGGCATATTGGACACTCATGTTTCCTCTTGCCAGTACCATCTGATTTCTTCTTGCTACTACCTCCCTCCATAGCTGATTTCATCCTATTCTTCCTCCTTCCTCCTATTGACTTAAGCAATGGAGGATGCATGAAGAAGCCATGAGTGGCTTTGGGCCACATGGACTTTGTCGGGAATCTGGGGGCACGTAACCTTCATATGCAACTTTGAATTTCTCGACTGAGTAGCACTCATCCACATGGTTTTCAAGTTTTGCCCCAGGAATTGAAGTAATGTAGGCAATAGCATGTTTGCATGGTATTCCTGACCCTTGCCAAGCCCTGTAGGTACATGTCCTATGAGTTAAGTTCACTACAAACCTGAAGGCATTAGAACTGTCCTTAGCACAAACTTCTGCAATGCCATCAGGTGAGCTTGTGATCACTTCAATGTCAAGGTAATAGCTGTCTTCTCTCAACTTCTGGAGTATATGTGGCAAGATCTTTCCTTCAAACTTTTTAGCAACCCTTTTCCTATTGTTCCATTTAATCAAGATCATCTGTCTAATGGTGTCCATCAAGTCATCCAGGTGCTTGCCCTTCTGATCCTTTACCTGCCAACGTAGCATACCAATTTTAAGAAATCCAACATAGGGATAAAAAAGATATCAATGCAAAAGAAATTTGTAAGCAAATTCAAGCTTACCCAATTATTGAAGGACTCAGCCAAGTTATTGGTAACATAATCCACCTTTGACAATGTGGAGAACTGGCTCCTGGTCCATAGTTTCTTGTGGGTCTCCTGAAGATATTTCATAGCTGCTGGCTTGGCTTCAGCCATTGCTTGATAATGTTTGTCAAACATGTAAGGGTTCCAAGAATATGCAGATGCCCATAGGTGATCATAAAAAACCTATCCACTATACCTTTTCTTAAAATTCTGAACTAGGTGGTACATACACTCTCTATGTTTAGCATGTGGAAAAACCTCACTGACCCCATTCATCACTGTCTGCCCACAATCAGTGTAGAATGTAAGCCCAACTGGATTGCCTATAGCTTCCTTCAATCTCTCCATAAACCATACCCAATTCTCATTTGTTTCTGAGTCAATGACACCAACAGCTACTGGATACATCCAGTTGTGTCCATCCACTGTACAAGCTACACATAACTGACCCCTGAACCTTCCATTCAAAAAGTACTATCTACTGCAAGATATGGCCTACAACCTCGTAGGAAGCCATCAACACAAGCTTTCAAAGCAAAAAACAGCCTATTAAACCTTATCTTATTTTTGATTGTATGGTGGTCAATCACAACATAGGATCCAGGACTACTTTCCTCTATCTGAGCCTTAAATCTGTACAGGTTGTCAAAACATTTCTCCCAAGGGCCATAAATTTCATCCATAGCAAGTTCTTTACCTTGATAAAGTTTCCTGTCGGTCACCTCAGCTTTGTGCTCGGCCTTCAGCCTCCTTTTTAGCTCTTTGGGGCGTAAAGTTGCATCTTCCTTGAGCCAGTCAATAACTTTTTCACACACCCAAAACTTTGAAACTCCTACACAAGTGCCTACCCTCCTTTGGCTGTGACAATGCTCATGACGGAATGGGTTCTTCTTGATCTGCCAACATAGACATCAGTAGGTTATTTAGTAGCAAAAAAAAGTAGAGGCAACAAAAATAAAGTAGAGGCATAGACATCAGTATAGGCATAGACATCAGTAGGTTATTTAGTAGCAAAAAAATAAATCAATGCATAAATTGTACCTTGACTGTGACACCATCTGTCAAAGTAGAGGCATGAATTCTCCACTTATAGCCCACTTGCTTGCCACTGCAATACACCCTGTACCGAGATGGGTCACTCTTTTTAATTTTATAATGGAACTCTTTCAGAGTAGCATGTGAAGCTAAAGCCAACTTAAAAGCATTCATGTCAGAATATAAAGTGCCAACTGCCATAGGAGGATCCTTCTTGTCATAATCTGCATCAGGTTTCGGTGGAAGCTCTCTATCTTTAACAACGTCATCTATGTCCTCTACTTCATCATCAGACAAGAAATCATCATCACTATTTATTTCATAGCATGTGTCTGATTCATCATTATCTCTTTGTTTAATGTCAGCTTGACTATGAGGGATGAGAGGTACTGGAAGCTGGGGATTCCATTCAACATACAAGCATTCATCATCAACACCCACATGCTCATTGGATGGGTTTGGGTTAGCCAGAAATTCAGTATCTGCAGATTGAGTGTGAGTTTGAAGGCTAGATTCCGCTATGCTAGGACATGCAATTAAAGGGGTCAATGGGGCTTCGACTGATTTGCCAGTACCACCAAATTCCCATGGTGGTACCTCAGGAGGCTCACTAGCAGAGCTATGATAACAAACACTCAACAAACATCGCTTTGAAGCCTTATGTTTTGCAAACATTTCAACTACATCTTGGTCAGAGCGGAGTAGGATGTTAGCATTTCTATCCATGCAGAAATAAAATAGACTCAGCATATCACCACCCATAGGAGGATACTCTTCAGCAACTTCATCAATCAGATCTCTGAAGTTGATGAAATTAGCATCCACAACTTTGTCAACGCTAAACTAGCTGTCCGAGTATTTGGAAGAAAAAATCCGAAATTTTAGGTTGAAACTACTTTTCGAAGTCCATCCTACAGATGAACAAGAGTATATGCTCATCACATATGCATTCTGTTGGAAGAGAGATGTACTGGACATGGAAGAGGGAAGCTACCTGCTGTTACTGTTGGGCAGAGAAGAGAGAAGTCACGGCCTGGAGCCCTTCACGAGCGGTCTCCACGCGCCTGGGCTGGCCTCAGCGCGCGCGGCGCGGCCTCGCCCCGTCCGGCCGCGGCCCGCCCGCCCGCACAGCCAGCGCTGCGCGCCGCCGCTACAAGCGACCACAAGCGGCCCGTCCGCCTGCCGCACGGCGCGGCCTGGCGTCCCGCCCCGCAAGGCGCGGCCTCGGCGCTTCGCCCGGCTTCGGGCGCGGCCACGCGCAAGCCTCGACGCGGAGACGGAGGTTAGGGTTCAGGGAAGAACAGAGGGAAGAGGAAGCCGCGGCGTCCTCGATTTCGTTCAGCCCGACTGAAGGAAGCCGTGGCGTCCCTGGATGGGCAGGGGCACAATAGACCTTTTCTTAGGTGGGTCCCACCTGTCAGGGCTGTGAAACCGTTAAGTGCTAACAGTGGATGGATAGAATGGCACACAGGTAGAAGTAAAAATGTGTCATGGCATGCAGGTCCAAACCAAGTTTTCAGTGGCATACAGGTTCGGAGAAGTTTTCTTAATGGCTTACAGGTAAAAGCCTCAAATCCTCGGGCCTCGCCGCTGCCCAATCCGCATCTCACTCCAAATCTTGCGGGTCGGTTGTGCCCAGTCCGTCCGAGCACTTCGCCGCTGAGTCCTGCTTTTTGCAGGAACAGGCATACATGATGCTGACCGGTGGCGACGCTGGGAGCCAGCAGGTACGGGAAGACGGCGCCCGGGAGCTAGCAGGTTGGTGATGCGGAAATGGAGTCCTGGACCCTTCGCAGTACGAGGACGGCGAGGCCTTCGCGTGCGCCCTTTAGGACGCGCCGTGGAGCTCGACATCGCCGACCGGCTGATGGCGTTCGTTGGGATGGGTGATTGTGAGTGTACAGACCTATGTCGAGATTCAGATTCAGTCACCTTTGATCGTATTTTCCCCTTTTTTATGGTGCTTAATCTGCTGCTGTGTACCACCAGGGCGAGAGCCATTGAGCAGGATGATGCTGGGGACGAGGATGAAGAAGATGATTGAATTCAATCATTCATACACAGGTGACATTTTCTATCTAATCTTTGCATGACTCGATTGTCACAGATAATTTTCTACCTTAGTTTCATAATGAAATCCTAAGATTATTGCTGGTAATAATACAAAGACAGGAACTGTTTAAGGTAATGAACTATATATCTTACCACATCATTTGTTGGAGTTTAAAAAAAAAAAAATCATTTGTTGGAGCTCTAGAATTAATAAGGTGGTAATATGTACTACTACGTATAATCTTGAGCTGGTAGTCATAATTGACTTCTTAATAGAAAGAGAGAATTTTAATCTCTTTTACTAAAAAATAGTTGAGTTGGGAATGAGAAGTTTTTAAGTTCCTCTTGATTGGCTGCTGAGAAGCACATATATCTGCTTCCATCTGAAGAAATTGCATATTGAAAACAATATATTTGGAAATGGTCCTAAGTTTCTTGGTATATATAGTGATTAAAAACAATTCTTCGAATAAATCTGGTATCTGATATTTAATTGTTATATCATTTCGAATTTTAGGATGCAATGGGAAGATGTTGATAGACTCTTATGAGGCCAGTTATCTTTGTTGAAGAGAATAGGATGTTAATTTTGTCCATTTTTTCCTACTTTCTATTTAAAGAACCTGGAAGAGTGTTATTGAACATTCCTGAATTTGGTGATCTCAGGAGCTAATTGCATTGGATGCAGTTGTTGATATGGAAAGCAAAGGCCTTCCTGCCGATACTATTGCTTCATTACCTTTGGTAACTTACCAGGCACAAGACAAGCAAGATGGCAACATGGAACACTATGAACACTGCTTTTTTTATGCTTGAATCTATTAAAATGTTATCTGATCGAGGTGCTGCAGCATCCCACATCCAGCATCAATAGAAGGGGTTAGTCAGTTCCGATCACAACTTAGAACTCGATTTTTTTAGCTCTAGAAAACTGATATGTGCATGCATGTGTTCTTCATCCAAATTCAGAAAGCACATGTCTAGCCTTTAAACTTGTGGTTTGCTTATTTGTGCCTTGCAGAAAGCCGAAGGCAATGCCTGTTTGTCATTGCAATATGCATCACAAGCCTCCTGTGTGATGATCCCTCAACTACTATTTGGTCCATGTGGTAATATAATATGAATATGTGAACTATTTGTGTTACAAGAGTATCAGTCTATCAGAGCTCAACTTTAGTGCTACTTTTGTAGAAAAAGGTGTGATTAGCATTGGATGCTAAAACAAATCGCTAGATATGAGGATCTCAAACTTTCAGGTAGATTTGAGATTTATTGACTGCCTGATACAGGCAAACATATATGTGTCTTTGCCTGGTTGCCTGATGTTTATCCTTCCATTGTTAACTGCTTGAAAATAATGGGATCAAATAAATCAAGGATTTTTTGTGTACTGGGTATATGCAGATCGTTCACTCCTTTTTGCATTTAGTTTTTGCTGTTCAGTGTAAAACATATATGCTATCTAATGCGCATTACTGCCCCCAGTTCTGATTTTGGGATATATATATGTGCATTTACTGTTTATGCAGACAAGGGAGCCATATTGAAAACACCTCATGGAGGAGGGCTGATGCAAAGAAAAGGAGGTTGCTGAGAAACAAACATGTTAGGATGCGCAATTGGATTGCACGCAATTCTAAGAAGATTCTTTTCTGCATGTTTAGCTTCATGCTGGGGTGTTAACTATAAACAGCTATGAGGATGTCCTAGAGAACTGTTAGATCAGCCAGCTGAGAGCTCTAGCCAATCAGCCTGTTGGTGTTGACAAAGCAACAGAGAGCAAGGACTTCCTGTTTTAAAAAAATGGCAATTGGTTGTATTTTCAATAAGAAAACATGCTTATAACTACGGCAAGATGATATAATGTCTGCATGTAAATCTGTCAAGCTAGCGGTACTATGACGTGAGCATGTACTCCATTGAAAATGACTTTACCTCACTATATGTTCAAATTAACGACTACCTAATGAGAAAAATTGAATTATCACAGTTTTGATTTTGGATTGGCTACGAGCAAAATTGAATTATCATGGTTTTGATTTTGGATTGGCTAGACATCCCGTTTCTATTAGTCTTAGGTGCCCCGCAAGCTATATCACATTGGTTTATTTGGCTGTGACATATGAGTTTTATCTGACCCAACCCTGTTAGCGACCAAGTTAGTGATGACTGCTATGCTTGCTATCAGTTCAACTCAATTTAATGGCAACAAAAGGATTGTGATGAGCAATTATCATTGGTGTGCTTCACCTTTTTAGCTATAGAGATGTCATCATAAAGGGTCATCAAATTAGATATTTTTATTTGAATACATCAGCCTTTTTTTTCTTTTGGAATATATGATATCTTTTCTAATCAGGATATCCTTAAACTTTGTGTTGGATTCAGAAATTTGGCAAGATAAAAATTTTGGTTTTAACTTCTGTAGCTATGCTGGGATTCAGGTTGGGTGCCTATGACCAATAGTTGATTTCACTCGATTGCAGTTCATGAGGACTATCCTGACAATCTTAGTCATCTATATCCACCTGAACTGTATCTTGCCACTGTCATAGCCTTGATAATTTTTAAATTCAGTTGGCCTTATGTCCTTATGTGAAAATCAAAATGCCAAATCAAAATTATAATTTCATTGACCATTTTCAGTGAACAGATTTGTCCTTGCGCTTTTGTATTGACATTGCTTCTCTGAGATTTTGTGAATGGATAGATTCTATCATTAGCAAGTCTGTTTGGTTGTAACTGAAATTCTGTCATGTTTTGCAGCAACATACATCTACACTCAATAGAATTATCCTATTTTAATATTTGATGTAAGTCATGATATTTTATATACAGGCCTTCATGCTATGTTTGATATTGTAGTTTCTTAAAATTCAGTGCTCAACTGAATTGTTTCCATTGCAGGCCAATATCCTTCACATATTGAGTATATGCAGACCAGTGTCCTCTGACGTGATTTACAAATTTTAGAATTTTTAGAATTAGCAAAAAAAAAAAAAAGGTAAGATTAGCTTAATATGAATCACTTTGGGTGATCAATGCTTGAGGCAAAATACATGTGTAGAGCCTACTTTTTTTTTTCTTACTTTGTGTTGAATTGAAAATTTTAATTCCCCGTAGCAACGCACGGGCATATGCTAGTATGATAAATGTTATAGACAGTACAATGGCATGAATTTGCCACGCCTACACTTGTGGTTGGACCAATTGCATGAACGAAAATGTTTATTATCGCTGAGCACTTGGATTTGGATTATACTATTTTGTGATTAAATTTGTAATCATTCTTCCAAAATTCAGTTATTAAGAGATGAAGTGAGGAAAAGTAAAAAAGAATTATACTTTAGAGTTCTTTGGATGACCCTGAATAAACTGAAAAATTATATGCAGCGAACTGATGCAGTTATCACTATGAACGAAAGTGATCAGATGTCTAAATTGTAGCAGGTCGATGAAAAGAAGAGACCATGCTATGGATTGGCATCATTCTTTTTTTCATCAGCATGTTATATAAAATTAAATAGAAAAGAACTATTTAGAGTGCCATGTATGAACACATTTGGCGGAAACCCTGTATAAAAGTATTTGTAATCGAGGGGTCAAAAGGATGTGCCAAAGCAAAAGATGTGCAAAAAGATTGGAAGTACTTACACTTTCAGGGCTTTCTGCAGAAACTCTAGTGAGCGCTCTAGTATTGGAAGTGGAGGGGTCTGTGTTATATTTGAACGGCGGTGGGAGAAAAAGTGGAAGTGGAGGGGGCCGGAACCGTCTGGTGCGTTGCATGCGGGACTTACACCCCGCTCACAAATAACTTACTTTCTTGGGCTTTCAACACATACGTTTGACTATTCGTTTTATTTAAAAATTTTGTACATATTATAAAATAAGTAAATTATTATTAAAGTATCTCTAATACTAATATAAGTCATAACAAGATACATGATATTTATATAAAAAATTTGAATAAGACGAATGGTCAAACACAATTATTAAAAATCAAAAAAGATAAGTTATTTGTGAACGAAGGGAGTATTCTAGAAGAGACTGGAGTAAACAGCTGCCGTCTGCTCTTGTGTAGCCAGATCTAATGATGAGAGTTTTTTTATGACGTAGCCTTTTCTGGTGCCCTGAGCTTGCCTTTGTATTGTTTTGGCCTTTTTCTAGTGCCTGAGCTTGCACCGATGATGAGATTTTTTTTTTATGACGTGGCCTGTTGTGATGTCTGAGCTTGCACTGTATTCTTTTGGCTTTTTTCTAGTGCCTGAGCTTGCACCGTAGAGATTTTTTTGGATGACGTGGCCTTTTCTGGTGCCTGAGCTTGTATCGTAGATTTTATTTAGAGAAGAGATGCTTCATAAAATGCCTATACGTAGAAAAAAAAGAAATAAAATATAGGCTGTGTTTGGTTGGAATTTGGATGTTTTCTCGGTCGGAAGTTACTGTAGCCGCGCTGGAGCTTGCTGGTCTCCCCCGGAAGTTACTGTGCTTCCAGACAGCCGAACACAGCCATAGTATATTATTTTATATGAAAGAAAATTTCAAAACGATATTGGGAGGACCAAGAGCCAGCATAGCCAGAAAATATCCGCCTATGGTCACATCTACAGATTAAATGCCACGTCACCGTGCTGGATCACGCTTGCCGGACCACAATGGCCGCGGATTGAAAACAGTGGATGTGGCTTCTGGCTTCTGGTTTTGCTAAACCACGGGCCATGGGGGTCACTTGCCGGCATTGCCATAGGCAATTTTCCAAAACCTGCTCGCGGCCCGTGGCCGCTTGCGCGGATCAAATTGAGGCGGGGCCGGAGATTTTTTTCCAAATAGCGCACTTCCGAAGAGGCACGCCCCACGGGAGCCAGCGCTGCCTTTTGATAGGACAGCATGTCAGCCCCTGTTTTGCGAAAGGCGCGGTGGGCTCGGTATTTTCGGAAAGGGTCCCGAGGGCGAGCGCTCGGGTGACGTACATAAAACAGAGGTCTGGCTAGCAACGTCTGCAGAAGGGAAGCACTCGTACGTATTTTTTCTGAGTGGAGGAAGCACTACGTACGTACAGTGCTCGGCCTGGTGCCTGCTCCAGGGCCGTTCGGCCTGTGTTGCTGGGCCGGCCATTTTAGGCCTTATGGTTGGCCAACATTACGTACATTCATTTCTCAGGGGCAAAAAAAAAAAAAAACACATCACGTACATTCATCACGTAAATACTTTTTTATATAATATATAATACGCACATATGTGTATATATGCATATATGTGTACATTTCAAAAAGTTTGTATTTTGTACTGCAGAAAAACCTGAGTTTTTACACAAGTGTGTTTGTAGCTCAGTGGTAAAACGTTACTTTGTTAAACTGTAGGTGTTTAGTTCATACTCCCTCCATCTCAAATTATTAGTCATTCCAAGGATCTTGGAATATTTTTTTTTTAAGTTTGACCAAAATTATAAAAAACATAAAGATTTATGACATCAAATAAATAGGTATACGATAAAAATTTAACTAACGAAGAATCTAATGATACTTAGTTGGTGTCTTAGATGTTATTATTTTATTACATAAATTTGGTTAAACTTAAAAAATTTTGACTCTCAAGATTCTTGGAATGACTTATAATTTAGAATGGAGGGAGTAATTTTTTTTTGGTGCGAGTGAATTACTCCAACAAGCGTAATATTTTATATAAACAAATACTACACTACAAATAGCAAGCGTTGTTGTAACTTACTGCCTTACTGGTTATGGCTGCTGCTTCTCATTTGCACATATATAACCGGCGAACACTACTATATGTATTATTAGGCTTAATACATACAGAAAATAAAAAATAAGCAAAAAAGATGGGCCGAATACATGCATGAGAAAAAGAATAAAATATATAAGGGATCAACTCGATTAGATGGCATTGGGACCCGTCTTGCCATGTGAACCCATATGCCAGCTTGGCTAATAATGTTTAAAAAGACTCAATAAAATAATTTGTGACTCAACGTCCTGGTCATAGCATTATGCTTTAGCAAATTGGTCGTTATGACATGACAAATATTGTCACAATAGACTATTCTACTAGCTTTAAGACATGTTTTATGACGTATATTTATTAATGTCACTAAGTTGAGCTGGTTTTGAAATAAATCCATAATTAGACTGATTTAGTGACTTTTTGATCAGATGTCACACCCTAATAATCATCATAAGATGGCACATTTCTTGTAGTGTAAGGTTTATGGTAATACCATGAGTTGCTTAAGTGCTTGAGTCAAACAATGTAAACAATTGCAATTCATTGTACTCACCCTTCTATTTGCTTCCCCTTGCTATCTTTTACGCCGTACATGTTACTGTGTAGGAAATGATATACTGTTGGAGTTGGAGATGCCACCTTAAAAAGAGTTGAAACGGCCATAAGTTCCCCTCCATCGGCAGCGTGCCTACCACTACCAGATCTAAACTTATTTCCATACACAGGCATACACAATACACTGCAGCTGCAGCTTCAGCAGCACAGTCCAATGGATGAACTGGTGTTCCCAGCCTCCTCCAGCGGCTGTCCTTGCCCGGCCTCGTTGTCCACCTTTGGACACCACGTGGAGCACGAGTTCGTTCCCCGTGATATCCTGGAGGGATGGCTGGGGGGCAACGACTTGCTGGACGAGCCCCCAAATGGCGTCACATGCGGATGGGGTGGCGAGGGCTCGCGCTCGCGGGGCAACGACCACCAGTTGTCGGGCGAACCGGCAGCAGTACCTGCGCTGAAGAGGCGTGGCCGCAAACCAGGGTCCCGTAACAACACCAACGGCCCCGCCCTCTGCCACGTGGAGGCGGAGCGGGAGCGGCAGCGGCGAGAAAAGCTGAACCGCCTCTTCTGCAAGCTCCGGGCCGCCGTGCCCACCGGGTCCCGGATGGACAAGGCGTCCGTCCTCGCCGACGCCATCTCCTACATCGCCCAGCTCCGCCATGACGTTGAGCAGTTCGAGGCCGAGGCCGAGGCCAAGAAGGCCGCGGCAGCAACGGCGGTGCCCTCTCACTTGTTCGGCGACAGCAGCCTCGGAGACAAACTGGAGGTGCAGATGATGGTCGGGGCAGAGGCGGCCATGCTGCGCCTGACGACCACGGCGGGCCACGCCCCTGCGCGCCTCATGCTCGCGCTCCGGTCGCTGGACCTGCCCGTGCAGCACGCGTGCGTGTGCCTCGTCGGCGACATGACCGTGCAGGACGCCGTCGTGGAAGTGCCCGCCGCGCTGCGAGACGCACGCACCCTCCGCGCCGCGTTGCTGCACAGGCTGCAGCTAGCGGACCGGCCGGCTAGCTAGCTAGCCTCGTGGTCGGCGTCGGCAGGTTTGCGCTGCATATCTACTTCATTCCACTCCGTCGCTCATGTTTCATGTCACACTACCTCTGTTCATCCGTAGTCATCCTTTGTGTTTTCAAGGGACTGGGACACTGCAGGCAGCGAGCGTGTTCCTGTGCAGGTGTCGATATTCTTACTAACAGGGAAAGAAGCAACCAAGCAAGCTTCAGGCATCAAGTACTGGTAGAAAAATATTTTTTTCCTCATCTCCTGTAATTTGCTCTTGTGTCCATCTACAAATCATTATGACTAAACTTATTCTGAACGATAAAATTCAGTTCAATTTTAGAAATTCTTCATCATGAACCTGTTATGTACGTGTAAAAAGGCTGGGACGTCAAACTCGGCTTCGTTAATTTCGGCTCGTGATCGGCTTCGGCTCGGCTCGGCTCGGCTCGTTATCCTAACGAGCCGAGCCGCGACAAGTTTTAGCTCGTTAGGATAACGAGCCGAGTCGAAAGCTAGCTTTTTCCTGCGAGCCTAACGAGCTAAGCCGAAACCAAGTATATATGCTATATTTATGCATACGATGGATCTAATTTGTACAATATATTATTATACTTGTAAATATGCTAGCACATATTAATTTTTGTTCGATTTAAGATTATTGGATATGTTATTTTAGTATTATTACTATTCTCAAGCTTTAGATAAATACAAATATTATATTTTTGTATATTTTTTATACCGGCTCTCATGAGCTTAAACGAGCCAGCCTCGAGCTTTTAACGAGCCGAGCCGAAGCTAGCTTTCTAGCTCGTTGAGATAACGAGCCGAGCCGAGCTAGCTCGTTATCTTAACGAGCCGAACGAGCCGAGCCGAGGCCGAGCCGAGCTGGCTCGTTATCCAGCCTTATGTACGTGGATTGTCTAGAATACCAAGGATGATACAATCTTGAAATTTTGGCTACAGACTTGTTGATTTCCATCGATACTTGCTGATTTCCGTTTCCATGAACACTGTGATTCATTGTTAACCATAAAAGAAGTTTGCAACACCGATATGTTCTTGTGATTTCTATCTCAATTTTTTTTACATGGTTACAACCTTGCTGATTGTATTTTTACGTGAGCCATGCTGATTTCAAACATGCTTGGTAATCGATTTTTTGTTCTATTTTCTCATGTAGGTCTGCAACCAACAAATATATGACTTAGGCCAAAAGAGTGTGGTGGGAAGACTTGACACAGGAGTTAGTAATACCCCTATCACTGTCGAAACTATTAGTGACTTGTGTATACTTCATAGGTGAATGATAAATGCACTTGTAATATCTTTATGGATATGTTAATGTCAATATAATGGTTGGGCTTCATAACAAACTGTCCATATATATTGACATTATGACAACCATGCATATCGACACTTATGGATATGTTAATGTCAATTGCCTGTATATAGTTTCATTCAAGTGTCGGCCCAGCATAGTTTCAATTACCCACGATATATAAAAAGGCAACTGGAGGAGAGTATCGATTATCAGTGACAATTACGGATATGTGTCATTTTTCATCAGCTTACATATAGTACTAATAGTCTTAATAGATCGTTAAACTTTGTATGTCATTGTTTTGGTCTGACAGATTCGTACCTTGAATGAATAAACGAGTATCGATTATCAGTGACAATTACGGATATGTGTCATTTTTCATCAGCTTACATATAGTACTAATAGTCTTAATAGATCGTTAAACTTTGTATGTCATTGTTTTGGTCTGACAGATTCGTACCTTGAATGAATAAACTGTATTCAGATATTTTATATGAAAAAATGCAGAGGAAAGGACCATCGTTGAAAACTATTTAGTATACTTAATATTAGTAAAACTAGAAGCATACCCACGCATTTTGCTGAAATTACTGATGATTTAGAATAAAATTACTTATATAAAGGGATAAATAATTAATTAGTGATGGGTTTTATTTTTCGGTTTTCAAGACTGCCACATCAAACAAAATACAATGAAACTTGAATGAAACTACGCATTGAGTGTGTTGACATTTTTTAGCGTCATCACCAGGTTTGTGTCCCTAGCAATGTTGCTAGAAAACCTATTGGTATTAGTTAACGCAAATAGAAAAATCCGCAAGCGCACGGATACTGTTGTAGTTTTCACCCAGGAGTATTCCAGGGTACCGTATTTATCCTCAGGGAAGCAATGGATAAAGAAGCTAATATTAACTATCATATATCTGCTAACTAGTGTACTAACTAGCCTTATGTGGGAGTAAGTAATAAAGATATGAGTTCTGGATAAGCGACACACAGGAGAACTCCATGACAAGATAACAGAGTAGACAGACTAAGCTAGGAGGACAACGAGAGCGTTCAAGGTTTCTAGTGACTTTTCTATTACTGTGGTTCTATTCTAGCTCGTACTATGAAAGATAACTAAGCAAAGATCAGACATAGCGATCACACCATGACACTTCGGAGTAGCAGTTCCTTTTCGGTCCTCGAAAAGACTGGGAAGGGGTAATCGGAGTCAGGCTGCCAAAAGGTCTACGAAAACACCAACCCTAACATGGTGGAATACAAAGGCCTGGTCGGAGCTGTCACCTCCAGGGCTACCACAACTATCCGGACGGTTGGGCGCAAACTCAGCTAACCTATAGTCTAGACAGCACGTCCATACTATCGATTACTACTCTAGCCACATATGATAACTAGAGCATTCGGTCGAACAGAGATCCCATGCCAAGGTGTAAATCACTATACTAACCACGCTTAGCTAACTACTAAGGTATGAACAAGATAACCATGAAGGACAATGTAGTAATATAGAGAAGAGAAATATATTGAAACATAAGTCTAACGAAGGAACGATACAAGACCATACCGAACCTCCGAGGACTGAACGATACAAGATCGTACCGAACCTCCGAAGACTTCTCCGGAACTTGAACACCTCTCCCTACCTCCTAATTAGGCTAGTACTACTACATCTAGGTACTCCCTCCGTCCCAAAAAGGATGATGTTTTGGGTGTTCGTGCCACAAGTTTGACTCGATTTGCAGAAAATACGTATTATATTTATAGCTCCAAATAAATTTGTTAAAAAACTAGATCTAAAGATCTTTCCGATAATACTAATTGTGATACTAATCGATGATATTTACTATTTATAAAAATTGCCAGCAATCATTTCTCGGGAAGCGAGAACGACATTCTTTTTGGGACAGAGGGAGTAATTGGAATAGAAGAGCTCCTTGGTGGTGTGTGTAATGAGAAAAGGTGAGGCCTCCTCTTTATAGGTGGAGAGGAGGGGATTGATGCAAATATCCACCAAACCGACCTCTCTGGATACATTGAACCTGGGCGACCCTGCAAACCGACGTTGGGAAGACGGTGGGAAACAACCGACCAAAGCTCGGGCCGAACTGGGCCGCTGGTGGTGCGGCCACATAGGGTGCGGCTGCACCCAAATGGGCTCCAATCAAGCCCATCTTTGGTGAGCACGTCAGTCTCGTCGTTAGCTTTCCGAAAAGTCCTGGATCACTGAAAACGGAGTCCGGATGCATCCTGGGCATCCAGTTTACCCGGGACTGCTCCTGCAGCCTAGAATGGATTCAAGATTTATTCGGGCTTTGACTTCTTGGGCTCATGTTTGGTGTTTGTATCTATGTTTGGGACCCAGATATTCTGGGGACTGGGCCTCTCGTTCTTTGAGCCTTTTTATGTATATTTTATAGCCCTTTATGTATATTTCTCGAATGCTGCAAAAAAAGGATATACACCAAAACTTGTGGAAATGATTAGTTATAAGCCCTAACTCGAAGTTTGGTGATCATATATGTTTATTTTATGCGAGTGTTGGTGGTTATGTTTATGATTTAAGGACGGCCAACAAGCTCCCCCACACTTGTTTCTTTGCTCGTCCTCGAGCAAAGTTAAATGTAACTATAAAACATGACTCCAAAAGATATGATGCTACCATAAAAGATATTCCATGTCATTCCTCATACCTGTGGATTTTGAAGTGTCTACCATGTCTCCTTGAGTGGTTGAAAAGTGGAACGACTGTGATACCAAGTCATCTCTTTCCATCTATGAAGCATACTTGGAGTTTTTATATTTTTGAAATTGAAAATATAACTTATACTTCTTCTCAAATGGTTCTCTCAAGTCACTCAATAGTATATTATATCCTTACCAAAGGCTCTTTGAATTTTCCTTCTTTTACACCCTATTTCTAAATGGCTTATATGGAGCTTTGGGTAGGGATGAAAAGAGAGGCAAACTTGCGTCACATAATATTGCTAAGTTAAAAACCGGATCTAAGGAGATGCAAGCCATACACTTTGATCAAGTAGTGCAAGTGTGTGGACAGTATATAATAGAAAATACTCTTTCATTTGATATGATCTCTCTCTTTAACTTATTATTTTGAGACATGACTATCTTCCTTTTTTTAACAAGCCTGAGCCTTCATGTGCTCACTTTTTTCTCTTTCTAATCTGGGACCTTCATGTGTCCACAAATTTTTTTTCATACTTTTGTATAGCCTATGTCTCTTCTACTCAAAAATATTATTAGAGAGATCATTATCTTTTAAAATATGGAGCATTTATTTGGTGGAACCTAAAAGACAATTTTTTTATATCTACTCCTAGTGTAGGAGTAGAATAGTTTTTTTGGTGGATCTAGATGGAAGACATGTTTTGCGCCTACTCCCAGTGTAGGAGTAGTGCATATATATGTGGGTGCAAGTGAACTTTGATCATGGGTGTATGGCAAGAATCTCACATGGGTCATAACAATTTGACAAAACTCAACATGATAACAAGCAGCATATGAGTATAATTTTACAACGTTTAAATCATCATATGGCTCTGGTAGGAAATATCACCATTGAGGAGAAGTTTTGCTTTAAATTTTGAAGTTTTTAGCAAAACTTAAATTCTCCAAGAGCTTACATAGAGCAGATAGGATTTCTTTAGTCTTTGTCATATCTCACTTCTCAACAACTTAGTTGACATGTTTTTCTAATAAAGATATATCCATAAGTAACAAGTATATGAACTAGGAATAAAGTTTATGCCAACCAATCTTTATAAAGTTAATTTCATAGTTTAGCAATATTTTAATTTTCATTTTGAAGTCTGATTAGCATGTTTGGTATTTTAAACATAATCAAACTTATAGGAGCAAAGTATGGGTGAGGAGATAGAGTGCAAAACAAGTGTGCCCGAGTGATGGCCTAGAAGGGTCGGGTCCCCCACACTTGGGATTTTTATGTCAATTGACACTAAAAACTAAGTGTGAATATTGGAGCATCTTCTTAGTTTGTATTGCAGCACCCATGTTTCTAGAAATCGTTTATCCTTCGTTCCTATAATTGTTAGTAGCAAAGAATACCCGAAGGGAACATGTCTAGCACCAAGTTTTTTTTTTTTTATTTGTGGGAGAAAGGAAGGTTGTATCTTTATTCTAAAAAAATTCTAAGTTAAAATAAGTTTATTATGCAAAGCGAATATTATTTATAATTATTACTCTTAATATTATTATTATATATTTTTTGTATTATTGAAAAAAATTACAATAACTAAAAAGTGGTATTCATTTATTATCATTAATTTTTTACCTTTTTTTAAAAAAATAGTTTTTTATTTATAAGAAAACCTTTTTAAAGAGATATTTTTAATATTATTTTTTTTAAATGTTGGTGCATATGCAAAAATTTAAAACATGAGATTGCAACTTAAAAATGTAATGAATTTAAATATGTGATAACTACCGATTTACCTTGGCAAGGGCTCACCATTTTAAGTCCGTAGAGCAGGACTTCTCCATTGCATTCAGCTTGAATTTGCATCATCTTATCCCGAAGATGGATAAGGATGATTGCACTTCTTATTTTCGCCATCACACCGGGATCTTCATATGGTTTTGGCTTGGCGGGCTTATGATTTTTTTCTTTTGATCAAGTTTTCATTCAAAGTTCACCAAAATAACTTTTATGTACCTTCATTATGAATTCATCTCAAAGACTTACCCTTATGGATTCGAGAATTTCCCATCTTGGGGTTAGTCCATACATACAACCAAAGTCTATACTAGCAATTTTAGTTCAAAAATCAAACTAGACTCTATGTCTAATTTGATTCAGGTAGGCTAATCAACCTAAGCACCATGCTTAATTTAAGAAACCTATAGAAGTATGATCATCATGATTGACCAACACTCACAAACTAAAACATACTAGTATTAGAGAAAGGTAGCATGAAAATGATGAACATGAGGTTCACTCAAAGCGGGTGTTTGATCATTGAACGATGAACTAGAGAATCATTTTGTTTTTATATGCAAGGTAATGCTAATTGGATGAATGAATGTATTTAAATAAATATGCCATAGTTTTGGAAAAGAAAATTAATCGAGTGGTGAGATGCATGAATATCTAGACTTTAACTTTTTGCTCAGCGCGGACCATCTAACGATATCATCATATCAATTGGCAAAGCCAACATATGATGCCGAGATGGTTCCGTTTAACATTAAATCTACTATGAAGCTAGACTAGAAGCATCGAATAGATAGATAACAAAGAAATTGTTGTCTACCTAGACTGGGCATGGCGCCCGAATACAGCTCAAAGACTAGGAGCCACCCAAAGAAAGCACTAGATATATGATGAACTAAGCAACATGTAGTGGTAAATATAATATTTGGGAAAATCAAATATTTTTGGTTGGTTCTCTCATACCTTGATCAATTCATCACTCACAAATTGTGACTTGAATTGTGACAGTGATGCATTGTAGTCGTTTCGTCACATATGATGGTTTTGTTTGCTCTTGACGGTGACCTTCTTTTCAGTTGCAAATGATTAGTATATACGCATATACATATTTATGATATGGTAGGGTGGTAGAGTTGACAGTTCATGAATGATCGGACACCCCGGGCTCATGATAATTTTTTTATGTTTTTACCCACAAAAGCTAATGGCAAACTAGGTCAGCAGATATCAAGATAAATATCAAAATCTTTACGCCAATTGTTTTCCCGGCAACGGCGCTAGAAAGCTTGTTGATATTTCTTAGCGTCATCACTAGGTTTGTGTCCCTAGCAATGTTGTTAGAAAGCCTATTGGTATTAGCTAACACAAATAGAGAAATCCGTAAGTGCACGGATACCGTTGTAGCTTTCACCTAGGAGTATTCGAGGGTATCGTATTTATCCTCAGGGAAGCAATGGATAAAGAAGCTAATATTAACCATCATATATCTGCTAACTAGTATACTAACTAGCCTTATGTGGGGTTAAGTAATAAAGATATGAGTTTTGGATAAGCGACACACAGGAGAACTCTATGATAAGATAATAGAGTAGACCGGCTAAGCTAGGAGGACAACGAGAGAGTTCAAGATTCCTAGTGACTTCTCTATTACTGTGGTTCTATTTTAGCTCATACTATATATGATAACTGAGCAAAGATCAGATATAGTGTCGGTGTTTCGTAAAAGCACCAACTAGTAAATTTATAGATGTGCGTTTATGCCCGAATGGTTCGCTAAGAGGGCACGGGGGAGTATACTGGTTCGGGCGAGAGGCCCTACGTCCAGTTCGAATAGGTTGTGTTACTTAGCGACGGTTCATAGTAGGGGGGACAAATGGTTCGAGAGAGGGAGGGGCTCCCAAGTCTCTGTGATTGAGCGTGGTGCCAATATGATGGCGTGAGTGGTGTGTGTTCAAGCGTGTTGTGCTGTGTTTTGTTTTTTTGTTGGATACTCTAGTTCGTGGCCTGCCCTCCCTTTTATAGATGAAGGGAGGGGCCGCCTTACATGTGCTCCTCGAGAGAGGAATTGGCGTGCCGTGCAAAGGAAGAAAAGAAGAATGAAACAAGGACGGTGGTGGAGTGGCTCATCTGCCTTACTGGGGTCGGGTTGTCCTTCCTCCTCGCGTGGTCTGTGGTCGACTGAGGCGATCTCCGGGTGTAGTCATGTCATTTTGAGCGCCCGCCTATGCCCTCATAGTGGACGGAGAGGATGAGCAGTTGATTAGAACCCCTGTTGTATTGGGTTGGGCTTAATGACGTTGTACGTCACAGGTATGGATCGTGGCAGACGGTCCATCCGGACGGTCACCCCGTCGTGGTGACCGGATGGTCCACCATGCCCTGCATGGTTCAACAAAGGTGGTCAAACCGCGCTCCATTCCCCTCAAGCCGGCTAATAGTGTTGTCAAGGATTGACGTCCATGCCCCGCGCCGACTCACATTGCGGTCAAGAGATTCCCGCCATGCCCTACGCGGGGCATAGGCGGAGCGGACGTAGGTTGACCCGCCGTGCAGGCTCTGGGGGCCGTTGCCCGCGCATGTGACGCAAGCCCGGGTTGCTTAGGGTGAAGGCGCATGCAAGGGGGGTCAGGCGAGCCGTGGCGCCCGGGTCGCGGCCCCGAGGGCCCCCTGCTTAGCCGAGGGTCGTGGCGAGCCGCGCGCCGGGGTCGTGGGTTCGACCCTCCTCGTTTGGGGCTGCGGTGCGGCTTTGTTCAGGCCTCCCGCCTTGGCCTAGTCGGGGTTTTCATCGTGAAGCGGGGCGACGGCCTGCGAGGTCCGGTCCTTCGGTGGGCCAGGCCCGAGCACTAATGATGGCTTGCTCTGGCTGTTTTAGCCGGGGGCTTAACAGGCTGGTTCTTTGGCCCCCGACAGCAGCCTCTGAGTCCTTGCAGGTGTGGTCCCACGTCTGCAGGGACTTGTAGATGAAGGATCGTCCTGATTTTCCGGTGGGTGTGCGCGAGCTCACCCGCCGGGTGTAGCCCCCGAGTCTCTGGGGACGTGGGGCACGTCCGCATAGACTGAAGCGCACATTCCGGGGTAGTGGTCTTTGCACGTCGGTTTTGGCTCATCGTGGGGCGGTTCGCCCACCGTAATGATGGCCCTACTGAACCGTCACATGGCCGATGGGACGCGACGGTCAGACGGGCTTTGGAGCCCGCATCCGGACTTATTGGGGGGGGTGCGAGGGCGCTGCGGTTTTGAGCCCAGTGCCGGAATCAATGCGGTAGGTGGCGGGGCGTTGAGTAGGGAAGCGGGAGGGTTTCATCGGGGTTGCGTGCTCGGTCGCCCTCTGTGCCGAGGGCGTAGGGGCCCGTGGGGCCCGTCAATCCCAAACTTCGCTATAAATAGGAAAAGTGGCGGCTTTGTGCGCTCCACACGATTTTTCCCCGCCCCTCCGTCCCCCTCTGCCATCTTGGTTGCGCCGCCGCCGTCGCTAGACTAGATCTATAGCCATGGCCAACTGGTCTTCATTGGCGATTTCGTCAGCTGAGCTCGAGGGACTCACCCAGTGAGGCCTTCTTCGCGAGGACGACTGGGCTCGCCCTAGGGCCGAGGAAGTCCCTGCTCCCGGAGCCGGGTTCGTTGTTTCGTTCCTGGCGTTCCATGAGCGGGGATTCGTGATTTCGGCTCACCCCTTCTTCACCGCTTACGAGTACTATCGGATCCCCCCGCACCGCCTCGAATCCTAATGGGATTCAGCACATCGCGTCGTTTATTGCGCCAGGCGAGGGGTTTTGGGGACCGATCCTCACTTCGAGCTGTGGAGGTACTTCTTTGCTGTTGACCTGCTGAAGCGGCGGATGCCAGGCGGGTTGAAAACGTGGCAGATCGGATGTGCCAGTATCCATCTTCGTGGGAATAGGGCGAGGCCGCGAGGGATTACATCCCCATGAAGATGGTCTCTTCCAATAGTGGATGGCATGTCAAGTGGTTTTACCTGTGGAGATCTGACCCTCCTCTCCCGATGTTTACGATGGAGCTGCCCAACGCCCAACTGAAGCGGTGGGGTGAATGGGGAGCTCTGGCGGCGGAGAAGAAGAGGCTTCAGGACCACCTGACCTCCATCGCTATCCTACGCGAGAGGGGTCTCAGTGGCCCTGGGATGATCGGAGCCTATCACAAGAGGAGGGTGGCCCCTCTTATGAAGCGGACGCTCCGCCTGTTCGAGGTGAACCCCGACGCTTCGGTCGAGGGGACCACATTGCCCATGGACACGCCGTCCGACGCCGAAGTCACGCGGCGGATTAACAAGGCGCTGGAACCTGCGGTGGGTCCAGCGAGTGACCGGGTCCGGTTGACTTACCCAGTGGAGGGGTGTCCCCCGATGAGGCCGAAGAATGGGTTCATGGAATTCTTAAGTTTTGCCTCCTCCCTCGTCCTTCTTCTGGGCGTCCGATCCGCATTCTGGCGTGCCGACCTTACCTTCTTTCCTGCAGCCTTCCTACATCGTCTTTGAGGGGCGCGGGGTGCCTCGGGCTTAAAAAGGTCACCCGCAGAGGGTGGCCAACCGAGAGGAGAATGAGCGCCAGCGCAAGAGGAAGGTGGACGAGAAGACGAAAAGGGAGAAGCATTTGGCACGGGAGGAGAAGCGGGCCCAGGGCATTGACACGGACACCACCGAGGAAGATGACGATGACGACGAGGGTAATCGTAGAGGCCTTGATTTCCTTAATCGTCGGCCTTCTTACCATTTAATTTCCTACAGGCGACGGCTACAACGCCTTTTTTGGGGAGAAGGCGACTCCTTCCACAAGCGCTACACATGGGGCTGAGCCTTCGAGCCCGAGTGGGCCAATTCCAGCGGCGGCCGGACTCGGCGCCCCCCAAGCCGACACCGGCGGGGCCACCGCGGCTCCTGAGGCGACCTGCAGGTCGTCGTGTTGCTGGATGTCTCGAGGGCGCCGATTGTCGGGCGGCTCCAAAGACCGTCCGCGCTAACGGGCTCTCCGCCTCGACACCGTGTCGCAGCGGGTCGTGACTTCTTGTGTAGCGATGCCCTTTGCACAGCGTCGGGGAGAGGCCCCCTTCGCCAGCTGCGTCGGAGGAGCGCGAGTCGCGGAAACGCCCGCGGCCGGCGTGTCTCGATGATGGCGAGAGGTCCCGGCCCCCCGCCCATGGATTCCCAGTGAGTCTACGACGGAGCCGGTCGCTTTTGGTTTTCACATCCTCCGCGGGGCGGGCTGTTGACTAGTTCACGCTTCCTTCGCAGGTGGGCGAGTGGCTGGTGCCGACTGGAAGCCAGGAAGACCCAAGGCCAAGGGGCGGGCGCGCCTCTGGTGAATCCGCCAGCGCAAGGTTGCGCGCTCGGGGAAGGGCCTGCCGGGCCAGCCTCTCCCAAGGGAGGGGGTCCGCGGGGAGAGCGGTTGGTCTCTCCCCGAATGCTGGCCGCGACCCGGTATGGGGCGGAGGGAGCTGGCCACGGCCTCAGCCGCGGGGCTTCTTCCTTGGCCGTGCCTTCACAGGGGCCACCCCCTTCGACTCTGGTACCCGTTCGAGGGGAGCCGTCCTCGGGCGGGCGCGGCCCGCACCAGGTTCGCTTTGCGACCGAGCAGCCTCGGGTTGAGTTTCCGGCGGCGCGGGCGGAGAAGTCCTTCGTGCTTGATGACCCGAGGGAGGAGCAAGACTACGCGGACCTTGGGACCCATCTAGGCAGGATTAGGGAACTACTCCAGCAGGTCAGGGCCACGGTCAATGAGGGGTCATCGCGTCTCAAACTAGCGGAGTCACCGTTCGAGGTAAGCCTTGGTTTCAGTTTCTGTCGTGGTGTCTGCCCTGCCTATCCTCTGGCTTTCTCTTATGCTTGCACCATTCGTGGTTATCTTTGCACCGCCAGTCGGTGATGGCGAGGTCCCTCGGCAAGTACTTTTTCCTTCACCACCAAAGGGCGTCGTGGGAGTCGCTCGTCGCTGGGGCGAGCTCGAGCCGGTCTCGGGTGGACGAGGCCGAAGATCATGCTAACCGGGCCGAGAAGGCCTACGGCGAGCTGGCTAGGTGGGTTGAGGAGGCGGACGGGAAGGCCAAGAAGCCGGAGGGGGAGCGCGAGCGTCTCCTCATTTCGGAGGCGATGCTGCGGAAGGAGCGGGACACGGCCCGGGAGGGTCGGGAGGTGCTGGCGCAGCAGGTCTGGACCTTGCAGGCTGAGGTCGAGGAAGCCAGGAAACTGCAGTCGGAAGTGGCCACGCACTCAGCAGGGTTGACGGTGGAGGTGGCTCCGCTGAGGGCCAAGGTTCAGACCCTCGAGGGTGAGGTGAGCCGTGGCAGCGATGAGAGGAGTGCGCTGAAATCACGGGTCACAGGTGAGTTGTCTGAATTCACGACAACATTTGTACCTTTAGTATGGTGAGTTGTCCTAACGCCTGTTTGTTGTCGTGACTGCAGAGCTCGAGAAGCTGCTTGCCGAGGTGAAGGCGAACTTCGAGGCGGTGTCGATTGAGCGTGACAACTTGGCGGGGGTTGCGGGGATCGTCTGCGACCAACTCGGTGCTGGGCAGCCCCCCGGGACCGAGGGGTTGGTGGCCCGCGTGGCCCGGGTGATGGACCGGGTGCACAAGCTGGAGGTGGATGCTTTCCGCGCCGGGGTCAATCGGTCATTTGCCGTCGTCTATTCCCACTTTGAGGAGAATGTGAAGCTCAACGTCCTGAGCGGGGGGTACGCCGACGGCTAGTCCGAGGGCGAGCTGGAGGATATCGAGTCCCGGGTTGAGCCGTTGTCGCGGGCCTTGGCGGATCGTATAGCTGGAGATGTCCTGCCACATAGAGATTGATTAGTTTTTTTTGTCGAAGTTTGGCTGTCGTGCCAAAACATTTGGTGTATGAGAGATACTATTTTAACGCCTTGTTCGGCTCGGGTAACTTGATATCTTTTTCGTTCGGTGTCCGACCCTATCTTTCTCTTTGCGGTTTTCAAAGCATGGGATCGTGGCTGAGGGTCGGAGTGGGGGGTCGGTTCAAGCCACGCCGTAGTCGCTGAGACGTAGGTCGTTTTGTCGACCCCCGTGGCCTGACCCGTTTGGCGCGTTGATCTTTTGCTTTGGGCTTCGATTGGGAAGCCGGGGTGTGATTTTTTGCTACAGGGGTAAGGTCATGGTCCGGGGTCATTACCTTTGGTTCGCAATCGGTAGACGGTGCCCTGCCCTCGAGGCGTGGGCTGCCGTGCCGACGTGGTCCGTAGGTCCTGACGTCAGATCGTGACTTAGCCCTTGAGGCTTTTTTTCAAAGAAAGAGTTTTGTTTTTGCGGCATATACTTCTACCTCTACCAGCCCCCGAGTGACGGCTGTCCCCAGGGGTGGGGTCAGGTGTTACTCAAAAAGGTAATGGAAGCGGCAAATGTCTCTTTATTCGGTGATCGGAAACTTTTTACATGATTAGTACAAGCTTCAAAAGGACTTAGGGATAAAAGCGACGTAGCTGTTCTATGTTCCATGCGTTGGTGAGGACCTCCCCTTGTGATTCTTGAGCCTGTATGTCCCTAGTGTTGACGGTCATTAAACATCAAATATAATCATCAACTATTGCATGAAATGATATAAAAGGGATTACAAAGCATAGTTGTAGGTTTTGATTCTAACAAGTTCCACGAGTTTTGGTGTTCTCACTTGTGTTGCAGGAGTATGCAATTTTCCATCAAATAAAAGTATCTCAAATAAGTAATTGGACTGCACCATTGTGACGGGCTCGTCGAGACGATCGAAACAGACATATCATTTGCTATATTCGGAACCCAGAATCAAGAGATATCAACTCCAGATCGAAATATACGCCATTGGGCCCTAAAAGGAACAACAAAACACACAAACGAAGCTGGGCCCAATTGGGCTTAGGCCCAGGCCACCCGGCATATGGGCTGGGGCCGGCCGGCACCCCCCCTGAAGCCTCTCGCCTCCATCTTCTGGAACCTTCCTCCACCGCCTTCAAGGATGCATCTCCACCGTACCTTAAGTCGGTTTGATCAAAGGGCTCACGTTTCTTGCACCGAGCAATAAATACAAGGCCAGACCCCCCTCCCTGGGGGCACCACATTATTATGGAGATGTAGAGGCATCCCTCGAATGGATGACCTCTCATCTCTAGAGAGTTAGGGCTAGACTTTCCAATGTAGTAGATTAGTTCTAGTTGAGAGTTAGGAAGAGCGGAGCTACGCTCGGGTTCTGGAGAAGTCTTTAGAGATTTGGTATGTCTTTGTATTTATTCTTGTAAGACTTATGCTTTAATATATTTCATCTTCTCTATTTACTTTTATGCATTATATTTGATTGGTTTGTATAGTTGTTATACTTTAGCATAGGATCTCCGCCTGTATTAGGTGCTCTAGTTATTAGGTGTAGATATGGAGTCTAGGCTATAGGTTACCTGAGGTTGCGTCCAATTCTTACGGTTAGTTGTGGTAGCCCCAGAGGTGACAGCTCTGTTAGGCCTTCGTATTCCACCGCGTCGGGGTTAGTGTTTCATAGAGCTTTTGGCAGCCTTCTCCAACTACTTTCTTCCCAGTCTTATTTGAGAGTTGGAAAGGTACTGCTGCTCCAAAGTGTTATTGTGTGATTGCTTTATCTACCATGAATTAGTTATATAGAACCAAAGTAATCGAGAAGTATTTAGGAACCTAGAACTCTCCCGTTGTCCTCTCACTTTAGCTATCTACTCTTTTATCATAGAATTCTTCTGTGTGTGTGTCATATATGCATAATTCCTATCATCTATCATTTACCCCTACTTTAGTCTAGTTGGTGTATTGTTAGTAGATACATGATGGTGAACTATCAATGTCTTTGACCATTGTTTCCCAGTGGTAAAATATAAATAACGATATCTGGAATACTCCCGATAAATTGCTACAATGGTATTCTGTGTGCTTGCGGAATCCTTTATATTTTAATTGTGCATAAGAAATACCAACACCTGGTCGAAGCACTTGGTGTATGATGAAGGGTCCTTCCCATGGTGGTGATAGCTTGTGGTGGTCCTTGTTGTCCTGTTGTAGGCGTAGCACCAGGTCCTCAACGCTGAAGGCGCGTCCCCGAACGCGGCGACTGTGGTAGCGTCGGAGCGCCTGCTAGTATTTGGCAGAGTGTAGTAGGGTGACGTCGCGGGCCTCATCCACTTGGTCCAGCGCATCCTCAAGGTAGACGGTGTTTCCTCACTTGGTATAAGCTTGTACCCTCGGGGCCCCGTACTCAAGGTCGGTGGGGAGGACAGCTTCCACACCGTAGACCATGAAGAACGGGGTGTATCCCATAGCTCGACTAGGCGTCGTTCGTAGACTCCAGAGCACCGAGGTGAGTTCTTTGACCCACCGTCTCCCAAATTTATTAAGACAATTGAAGATTCGAGGCTTCAACCCTTGCAGGATCATTCCGTTGGCGCGTTCAACCTGCCCGTTCGTCCGGGGGCGCGCTACAGCTGCCCAGTTGACTCGGATATTGAATTCATCACAGAAGTTCAGGAACTTCTTCTCGGTAAATTGAGTTCCGTTGTCGGTGATGATTGAGTTAGGGACCCCGAACCGGTAGACGATATTGGTGAAGAAGTGCGCAGCCTCCTCAGAGCGTACTCTTGTTATGGGCCACGCTTCGATCCATTACGAGAACTTATCGATTTTCACGAGCGCATGTGTATGTCTTCCAGGTGCCTTTTTTAGCGGTCTGACCAGGCCTAGCCCCCAGACTGTGAAGGGCCAGGTGACGGGGATGGTTTGGAGCGCCTGGGCAGGAAGATGTGTTTGTTGTGCGTAGAATTGACACCCTTCACACGAGCGCACCAGACCTTCCGCGTCTGACACCACTGTGGGATAGTAGAAGCCTTGTCGGTAGGCGTTTCGCACTATTGTTCGGGGGGCAGCATGGTGGCCACAAACTCCCGCGTGGATCTCTTTGAGGAGCTCTTTTCCGTGGGAGGTCAGGATACATTGCATCAGGACATTCGAGTGCCCCTTTCGGTATAGGTTGCCATTTATGATGACGAAGGATTTAGCGCGTCGAGCAAGCCTCTGGGCCTCGGTCTTGTCCGCGGGGAGGATTTCTCTGATGAGGCAGTCGAGGTACGGGTCCCTCCAGTCGGAAGGCTCCACGCTTGCTTCAGGCACTTCATCGGCGGTCCTCGTGACAAAGACTGCCGGAGGGGATTCCTGATAGGCGAGGAACGTCCGGGAGCCGCCCTCCAGGGGTTGGACGCTAGTCATCAGGGTTCGGGACCCATTCTTGGTGGGTCGGAGGCTAGCCACCAAGGCTCGGGACCCATCTTCCAAGGGTCGGACGCTAGCCCCCGAGGGCGGGAGCTCGTCTCCTGGGGGTCGGGCCTTGCCCTGCGAGGGTTGAGGGTTGGCCCCCGAGGGCTGGGTGTCAGCCTCCGAGGGTTGGGCGCCCGAGGGTTGGGCGTCAGTCCCCGAGGGTTGGGGGTCAGCCCCCGAGGGTTGGGCGTCAGCCCCTGAGGGTGGGGTGCCATCCCCCGAGGGTTGTGCCCCCCCGAGCTTGAGTTGGTCACTGGCAAAACGCCAGTCCGGATCGGTTTCCTTCCGGGTGCCATTTTAGCAAGCGTGTCTGCGGTCTCGTTATCCCGTCGAGGGATGTGGATGAGCTCGAGGCCGTCGAACTGGTCCTCCAACCGCCGTACCTCCCGGCAATACATGGCCATCTTGGGGTCGTGGCAGCTGGATTCTTTCATGACTTGTCGGACGACCAGCTGCGAGTCGCCCTTGACTTCCAGACGGCGGATTCCTAGCTCCGAGGTGATTTGCAGACCGTTTACCAGGGCTTCGTACTCCACTACATTGTTAGAGGCAGGAAAATGTAATCGAATGGCGTATTTTAGTCGTACCCCGAGCGGTGAGATGAAGACGAGTGTTGGTATAAATTAAATGCATACAAGAAAATATGACTATCCACAAGCGCACAGATATAATACCGATGTAGCACTTCACCCGGAGGTTTTAAATATCGTATCCACAAGGAAACGTATGAGTATAACTACGGTCCAACCTAACTAGTAGATATCAATCCTAGCTAGAGATAAGAGGAGATCACTAAAACTACGTTTAATTCGAATCTCGGTAAAAAGGTATTTTCTAATGTTCTAACATGGCCAGATAACTTGAATAGGGGTAGAAAGCAGAGTTCTCCCCTACCAGCATCTATATATGGCTGCCAATCCTTCTAACGGGTGATGGACTACAGAGGATTCAACGAAGCTATAAAGTCACCTTCGCGAGCTACCATCTACCAGAATGACAGGGGACATTCACAAGTAATCTAGATCTAAGCACCACGCTTACACCTATACTACTACTTCAATCTACAGGGTCCTATAGACTAAAGTACTCAAAAGAATTGTGAACTAGAAGAACAATATGAATACAAAGTTACTTATATAAGAAGACGATAATTGAAGAACCTCAGAAGCAAGTCCCGGGTGAGAGGACTTGATGAGGTCGTTGTCCCGATCTTCACGGCGTAGAATCCCGATCTTGATAACTAGCTGAAGATCAGCCGATAACTTGCTGCAAGCAGCGAGGATAACTAGTGCAACCTGACGACACGCACAAGGAGCCAACCACCGTCTCTATACGGCAGCCTGAACCAAGGATTCGTCCAACCACACTCTCAAAGAACCAACCTACGCAACCTGAACTCGAGGATCAGGAGCATGGATTGGGTGCTGATGACGCGGCCGCTTCTATAATCTCCGCGAAGGAAAACACAAGAGCAAAGGGGTAGAGATCTCTCTCTGGATTTGTTAGCACACAGCTGAACAAAGTGGTTTGTATTCTCTCAATCAAAAAGTTCTGAATTGCAATGAGTCTAAGGGGCATTTATACTAGCAACAGCCTTGCTAGATAGGTCTGGAGTCGAGATGGAAATGAAAAGACTAAGAATGTGAAAAGGCCTCCACGAAGTGGCTCCTGGAGTGGGTTCGTGAGGCTGTTGGTCTTCTGGTGCAATCTTCAATTAATTGGTAATAACTCTATCTTGGAAACTTCAAATGAGGTACGGTTTGTTGCATTCGAAATTTAACTTAATAAGCTTTCACACCATGTGCAGCATGTACCATGAAATGTTGTAGATTGGTACAGTTTTGCATGGGAACTTGAGCTTCGTGCAGGCTGCTGACTAGATGACCAGTCTTGACTAAATCAGGTCGGCAGCTCTAATGCCAACTCCAAACTGGTCGGCACTTGTGGCATTAGAAAGTAGACTCGAGGAGCTTTCCAACAAGTCTTTATGGGCCTTCATAGCTTTTGGGAATTGAGAGTTATGAATATTTCTCTCAGCTGGTCCGTTCTGCACCGCATTGGTTTGATCTGCTGGTCCGTTTTCCACTGTGCTAGTCCAATCCTCACGGTCCGATTCACCTTCCTCCTCATGTGTGTACCTAAGTACAATCAAAGTATAACACTTAGGTAGTATAACATTCTCAGTAGCATTAGAATTATATTCAGTAAGGAATGCATTCACCTGTACTTGAAGTTTCTTGGCACGACTACGTGTAATCGGTCCTTGAATTGTATCATTGATGTTGGTTGGTGCATTGTTGGAACTTGAGGGAGCATGCATGGTTGGGATGTCCTCATCATCCTCCCCCTCTTGAAAAGGAGTCGGCCTCGACTCTGTATCTTCTAGTCCAAAGAATGGTGTTAGGTCAGCAACATTGAAGGATGTGCTAACACCATAATCTTCAGGGAGCTCAATCTCGTAAGCATTGTCGTTGATCTTGGACAGCACTCTGAATGGACCATCTCCTCATGGCATCAACTTGGATTTGCGCTTCTCAGGAAAGCGGTCTTTGCGAAGATGTACCCACACTAAATCTCCGGGCTCAAATGTCACCTTCTTGCGATGCTTGTTTGCCCAATCAGCATAGTACTTGGACCTTCTCTCGATTGCTTCTTTGGTCTTCACATGAATCTTCTTGACATAAGTCGCACGCTTGGACGCTTCCATGTTAACCCTTTCCTGCAATGGTAGAGGCAACAAATCAATCAGAGCAAGGGGTTTGAAACCATACACAACATCAAAAGGACACATATTAGTTGTAGAGTGTACTGCCCTGTTGTAAGCGAATTCCACATGTGGCAAGCACTCTTCCCACTCCTTCAGGTTTTCTTTATCAAGGCACGTAGCAGGGTAGAAAGTGTTCTATTCACAACTTCAGTTTGTCCATCCGTTTGAGGATGACAAGTGGTGGAAAACAGCAGTCTTGTTCCAAGCTTTGCCCACAATGTCTTCCAAAAGTAGCTCAAGAACTTGGTGTCACGGTCTGAAACAATCATCTTGGGCATGCCATGCAATCTTACAATTTCCCTGAAAAATAGAGAGGCTTTGTGGGAAGCATCATCGGTTTTATGACAAGGTATAAAATGTGCCATTTTAGAGAATCGATCAACAACAACAAAAATTAAATCCATTCCCCTCTTTGTCCTCGGTAAACCCAAAACAAAATCCATGCTAATATCTTCCCAGGGAGTACTAGGAACAGGCAAGGGAGTATATAATCCATGGGGGTTCAGTTTTGACTTAGCTTTGTGACAAGTGATGCATTTTTGCAAAAATCGTTGAACGTCTCTTCTCATCTTAGGCCAGTAGAAGTGATCAGCTAGCATCTCATATGTCTTTCTCCATCCAAAGTGACCCATCAATCCACCTGCATGTGTTTCCAAAGCGTACAATTCTTTGTCATACACCGAGTAGTTCAGTTGTGCACCTCCAAGCTTTTCACTGAAGTATGCAACGGGCTGCCCATTTTGCATGAGAACACCACCGATTCCGATCCCACTTGCATCACATTCAATCTCAAAGGTTTTAGTGAAATCTGGCAACACAAGCAAGGGAGCTTCGGATAGTCTCTTCTTCAATTCTTGGAAAGCTCTCTCGTGTGGCTCACCCCAATGGAAGACAACACCTTTCTTTGTTAATTCATTCGACGGAGCAGCTATGGTGCTGAAATCTCTCACAAATCTCCTATAAAAACCTGCGAGTCCATGAAAACTCCTCACCTGACTCACAATTTCAGGAGTTGGCCAATCCTTGATTGCTTTCACCTTTGATTCATCAACCTGAATTCCTGAACCTGAAACAACGTAACCAAGAAACACAACCTGATCTGTACAAAATGTGCACTTCTCAAGGTTAGCAAATAATTTTTCCTTCCTTAGCTCATCCAAAACTTGTTTAATATGATCAACATGTTCCTCCAATGTCTTGCTGTAGATTAGGATATCATCAAAGTAAACAACAACAAACTTTCCAATGAATGCTCGCAAGACATGATTCATCAATCTCATGAATGTACTAGGGGCATTGGTCAAACCAAAAGGCATAACTAACCATTCATACAACCCAAACTTTGTTTTAAATGCAGTTTTCCATTCATCTCCAATCTTCATTCTAATTTGATGATAACCGCTTCTCAAATCAATTTTAGAAAATATCATAGAACCACTCAATTCATCAAGCATATCATCTAGCCTAGGAATAGGATGACGATAACGAAACAGTGATGTTGTTTATAGCTCTACAATCTACACACATCCTCCAAGAACCATCTTTCTTTGGCACCAAAATCACGGGGACAGCACAAGGACTTAAACTTTTCGCACATAGCCTTTTCTAAAAGTGCTTGTACTTGCCTTTGAATCTCCTTGGTTTCTTCCGGATTGGTGCGATATGCTGGACGGTTTGGAAGTGCAGCTCCAGGGATGAGATCAATTTGATGTTCAATACCACGCAAAGGAGGAAGTCCAGCAGTGTTTCCTCTGGAAAAACATCGCTGTAGTCCTGCAAAACATGCGCAACAACACTCGGGACAGATGTTAAGTCGTTAGCTGAAAGCAATGTGTCCTTGCACACAAGTACAAATAGTACTTGATCTGGGTTTTTCCTCACATCTTTCATTTCAGATTTGGTGGCTATCATCACTAAGTTCTCTCCCTCTCTTTTGTTATCATCTCTCATGTTTGGCTTGTGGCTCTCACTCACCAATTTGTGGAGGGCACTCAAATTCTTTTTTTCTCCTTCTTTTACACTCTCATTCCTCACTTCAGAGCTCTTTTGCAAGTGCTCAGCTAGGATTTGCTGTGGTGTCATGGGTTTAAGAATCAACTCCTTGCCCTTCCACTTGATTGAGTATTGATTGGTTCTACCACAATGTAGAGATGATCGATCATATTGCCATGGTCTTCCCAACAGCATGTGACACACTATCATAGGTGCCACATCACACTCCACGGTGTCAATATATTCACCAATCTTGAAAGGAACTTTCACTCTCTGTGCAATCTTAATAGAGCCTGAATTATTAAGCCATTGCACATGATATGGATGAGGATGTTTCAACAGCTTCAAACCAAGTTTTTCAACCATTTCTTTGCTAGCAAGATTGTGGCAACTTCCACCATCAATGATTACTTTGACAACTCTATCCTGTACTTTAGCTCTAGTTTGAAAAAGATTGTGCCGCTGTCCATTTTCAGCATCACTCATTTGCACACTCAAAATCTGAGTTACAACAAGAGCAGCACCAGATTCAAATTCACAGAAGTCCTTCTCAAGATTATTCTCCCCTTCACTGTCTTCTTGTTCTTCCTCACTAGCAGATTCATACTCCCCTTGGTCATTCACAATAATGGTTCTAGTGTTTGGACACTCTCTTGCAACATGACCACGACCACCACACTTGAAACACTGAATTCCACTACTCTTGGTGGAAGAACCCACTGAGTTTGCTGATTTGCTTTTCTCATTTGGAGCAGCCAACTCTTTGCCACTAGAAGCACCAAAATTGCTAGATCGTGCACCACCACTTGAGTTGGAAAATGTACCTTTATTTCCACTACCTTTTGGTGCAAATTTACTTCCACTTGCTGTACTCTTTGTGCTGAAAGATAATCCTCTGTTGGACTTCATATCCTGCTGCAATTGCCGTTCAGCTTTGCTAGCTTGATGCACCAATTCAACAAGATTGCGATATTGCTGAAATTCAACAATGCGCTGAATATTACGATGCAGCCCTGACATAAATCTTGCAATTGTTTGCTCTTCATCTTCAAATACATTGGCTCTAATCATCGCCTTCTCCATCTCTTTATAATACTCATCAACACTAAGGCTTCCTTGCTTTAGATTCTGTAGCTTGTCAAATAAATCACGGCGATAATGTTTGGGTACAAATCTTGCCCTCAATTCTCTCTTCATTTCAGCCCACGAACGAACATCACCTTGGCCAGCTTCTTCTCTTTCATTCAGCATTTGCTCCCACCAGATTAGAGCATATCCATCGAACTCAAGAGCAGCCATGGCAACCTTCTTTCTCTCAGAATAATTATGCACACGAAAAATTTTATCCACCTTCAACTCCCATGTAAGATATGCTTCAGGATCAGATCCTCCTTCGAACTTGGGCATGGTGAATTTTAACTTGCCAAACCTCTCTTCATTGGGCTGATTACGCCCAGGATTTCCTCGGTGACGACGATCATCATGCTGTTCATCCTCTTCTTCTTCATCCTCTTCTTCAGTTCCACTTTCTTCTAGTCCAATACCTCTCCCGTGTCCACGACCAGTACCTCTACCACTATGTTCACGACGTGGCAAAGGAGGTCTTCTTGCATTTGCTGCAGCTCGCTCTCTACGTCATTCTCTTGCACGACGAGCAGCAACTTCTTCTTCAGTTTCATCAATTTCATCTTCGTGGTGACTTCCATTTGCATTATCACGAGGATGAATTTGCAACTGGTTCATGAGTGCTTGAACATTGTTTGTTAGCGTCTCCATGCTTTGCTTCATCTCATTGAATTGTGCCATGGTGACACATTCATCAATCTCAGGTGGGTTAGCCATCTTCCTGTGAAATTAGTGAAGGCAAAGCAACAATATATGTGGAATAGGAAATTATATGTGGAATCTCACAATCTCACCTCTCTTACCAACCGAAGCTCGTGTAGGTTCCCTCATGGATTGGAGAGGGCCAATGCGAGGTCGTAGAATCGAGAATGATGTTGGGAGAATCCAAGATCAGTGTTTTCCTATGACGGTGGGTTATTTGTGGAGCTTGGTGGGGATATAATTCACAAGGAATACAATCTGAATTCTTGCTATTGTAAAGTTAAACCGCAATCCAAACTAGAAGTTCAATGCCTAGTGCTGACCACAAGATATGAGTGATGTAAATAGATCAAACACACGCGCAAAGATAATTTAGATTTGATGCAAACAAGGAGTATGCCTAGGATGCAAGTGTTGCAATCAAACCCAAGCAAAATTTTGCACCAAAGATAAATAACAACTGATTGTGCAACTTGGTATAAAATTTAGAACTTGTGCACATAATCAAACTGATCTTTCTTCTCTTCTTTCACAATTTTTTTCTCAACTCTTTCTCTTCTTTTTTTTTACACTTTTTTTCGAACTAAAACAAGACTAGATATAATACTTGCACACTTTTCTTTTTGGAAGAAATAAGACACAATCGTCAGCGTTCTAACTTGATAGGATCAAAGTTTACGCGAAGGATGATACCGGTTTCAGAATTTTTTTTGTAGGGATTTGTAGATATAAAAGAGGCATAAAGGACACACAAAGGATATGATGATCAGCAACTAAACAAGACTCTAATGGACTGAAACTTAACCAAACTCACAAGAATAACAGATTGAAACAAAGGGCTAGTGCAAATATTTTTATGGCTTTTTGGTGGATAGGACGAACACAATATATATATGTAGGTAAAGGTAAAAATTCTACCGTGGAAACCGAAGCTCTGATACCAGATGATGAGGTCGTTGTCCCGATCTTCACGGCGTAGAATCCCGATCTTGATAACTAGCTGAAGATCGGCCGATAACTTGCTGCAAGCAGCGAGGATAACTAGTGCAACCTGACGACACGCACAAGGAGCCAACCACCGTCTCTATACAGCAGCCTGAACCAAGGATTCGTCCAACCACTCTCAAAGAACCAACCTACGCAACCTGAACTCGAGGATCAGGAGCACGGATTGGGTGCCGATGACGCGGCCACTTCTGTAATCTCCGCGAAGGAAAACACAAGAGCAAAGGGGTAGAGATCTCTCTCTGGATTTGTTAGCACACAGCTGAACAAAGTGGTTTGTATTCTCTCAATCAAAAAGTTCTGAATTGCAATGAGTCTAAGGGGCATTTATACTAGCAACAGCCTTGCTAGATAGGTCTGGAGTCGAGATGGAAATGAAAAGACTAAGAATGTGAAAAGGCCTCCACGAAGTGGCTCCTGGAGTGGGTTCGTGAGGCTGTTGGTCTTCTGGTGCAGTCTTCAGTTAATTGGTAATAACTCTATCTTGGAAACTTCAAATGAGGTGCGGTTTGTTGCATTCAAAAGTTAACTTAATAAGCTTTCACACCATGTGCAGCATGTACCACAAAATGTTGTAGATTGGTACAGTTTTGCATGGGAACTTGAGCTTCATGCAGGCTGCTGACTAGATGACCAGTCTTGACTAAATCAGGTCGGCAGCTCTAATGCCAACTCCAAACTGGTCGGCACTTATGGCATTAGAAAGTAGACTCGAGGAGCTTTCCAACAAGTCTTTATGGGCCTTCATAGCTTTTGGGAATTGAGAGTTATGAACATTTCTCTTAGCTGGTCCGTTCTGCACCGCATTGGTTCGATCTGCTGGTCCGTTTTCCACTGTGCTAGTCCAATCCTCACGGTCCGATTCACCTTCCTCCTCATGTGTGTACCTAAGTACAATCAAAGTATAACACTTAGGTAGTATAACATTCTCAGTAGCATTAGAATTATATTCAGTAAGGAATGCATTCACTTGTACTTGAAGTTTCTTGGCACGACTATGTGTAATCGGTCCTTGAATTGTATCATTGATGTTGGTTGGTGCATTGTTGGAACTTGAGGGAGCATGCATGGTTGGGATGTCCTCATCAGGACTTGAACCCAGAGAATACAGCCGAAGAGAAGCACCGACAGGCCGGAACTCCTCTAGAACTCTACTCTCAACTCCTCTCTCTAATTCTAAGACTAGATAGCTACTCTAAGAGGTAGATCCATTCAAGGGACCCCTCTCACGTTGATCCAACTGGAGATAATGAATTAGGGTTTCAGGGATGCCTCCGTCAAGGGGCCAGGGATCCCTTTATATAGCCCGGTGGGATGCATACGAGTCGTTCGATCAAACCGACTTCACGTATGGTGGATATGAACCCTCAAAGGCGGTGGGGAAAGCTTCCAGAAGCTGAGCCGAGGAGCTTTTGGGGGAAGGCCACCCGGCCCTAGGCCCCAGGCCGGCCGGCCCTCTACTGTGGGCTCTCGGGCCCATCTTTGTCGTGGTGTCTCCTTGTTCCATGTACAGCCCAATGGCGTATGTTTAAGCGTGAGATAATTCCGCTAATTTGCTTGATAATTACGTCCTTCTCCACAGTTTTTTGGAACACTCCCTGGAAAATATGAAATCACCAAAACTCGTGGAATTGTTAGTTAAAACCCCTATCTTCTATGTGTATTGATCATATCTCAGTCTATTTCACTATAAAAAGTTGACACTATCCACCGTCAACAAGCTCCCCCAAGCTTACCCTTTGCTAGTCCCTTAGCAAAGCCTAACTAATAAACTTGGATCAGGAGTTGCTACAATGCTTTCACGCCTCAAAAGTACACATGCGTTCAATCAAAAATTCTCCTCCAGATTAGAATAAACCGATCTGACTTTCAAACTTACCCATATTACCTTCAACCATGGGGCTTAACTTTCACTTGGGTCTTGAGTAAATTGAAAGACAGAACAATCAAGTCAAGCACTATGTCTCAAATTCTTCACTCAACTAGTATTCCGGAGTTTTTATAAGTTTTCGAAATAAAACTTAGAGCTTAATTGTATGACACCCTCAAGTCTCTTGTATATGTGGTATTTGTGGATCTCACTGAGGCATTAATGATGTTATGCCCTCCTATAGCTAAGGATTATAGTGGAGTTCATAGGAGTGGCATTAAAACAAGGTGAACATACTTGCAATGCATATATTGTAAAGTCAAACAATGGATCCACAGAGAGTCAAGTCATACAATCAAACCAAGATGTGCATATGTATGGAATATAGTGGATAGATGTATATATGGTGGCTAATCCTAATTCTACTTTTGCTCTTTGAAAATAAATCTCTCTCTAGGAACTTTAAAACTTTCATAGAAAAACATGGGCTATCTTTATTCTTTTTTTCTCTCTTTTGTTACAGGGAGGCGGGCATCTATGTACCTATTGTTTTAATATCTTAGACACTTGTCCATTTTTAACTCCCTTTTTCTTCTCTTTTTTTTTTAACACTCTTTCTTTTGCATAGCCATATGCATCCTTTGAATCCAAAATGATTGGAGAGATAATGATAAGAACTTAGAGCAATTAAACAGGGGTTTATCCTATGGGGTTTATTTTTGGTGTTCACTCCTAGTGTAGGAGAAAACATTTTTAAGGTGGATCTGGATGAAAGTGGAAAATGGTTACGCTTACTTCCAGTGTAGGAATAATGCATATGTAGGTGAAGTGTGCGTGTGATCTTGATTTTAAAAGCATGACAAGACTTTTTATAAGGTATACAACAAAGGTTGACTGAACTCAATGCAAAGCAAGCAGCATAAATGAGTAAGGGTTTTTCCTAATCTAGATATATCAAATATGGCTTTGGTAGGAATTTAAACTTTGTCATACAAGAGCTCATCATGTAAGATTTTGGAATTTTTTTAAGATAAATCTCCAGAACTTTAGTATCGTAAGGAATCGGGTAAATAGTAGCTCAGACTTTCTCATATCATATCCATCAATCACCTAGACTTAGCTCAAGCATATGCCTCCACAAGTTTCAGGTTCAGAGTAAATCCTTAAATCAAAGCAAAGTGATATCCAAAACTTGGAAGAATTTAAGGTTGAAAACTAGGCTCTTGAAAGGAATTACGGCAGAGCAACTATTCATCATCTCCAATTCAAAATTATATTGTTCTCCAATTTTTATTCGACTCTAACAAACTAGACAAAACTTATTAAGCATACTCTATGATCACACCTTAATAAAGTATCTTTATTTAGTTTTAATTATTATTCATCTATTTATTTTAGCTAATAGACTCACAAAAGACTCTACCAACATGGACCTTCATGTGCCCACATATTTTTTTGTATTTTTAGATTTTCTTATGATACTATAGTGAACCTTCATGTGCTCACTATAAAATAGACTCGATAATCGCTTAGGTATACTTACCCGATAACTAGGGATGCTCTTCCCCAAGCTTGTTATTGTCGTGGTTGATTTGAAGCCGAGTGGTCCTCGCAGAGGAGCTCATGCTTATAAGGGCAAGTGTTGCTAGGGATCCCAATCTCATTCTCCAGGGAAGTTACTTCCTTTACACAGGGGTTAGGCTGTGTGTCGGGAAGGTGTACTTCAAGTGGTGAAGATGAAGATACCTAGGTGAGCTAGCTCTTGGAGTCATCCTACGGAAAGCTCTCATAAAACACCAAAACTCATGGAACGGTATTAGGATAAAAGTTAGTGGTTTAGCCATTTTTAGAGGATTGAGTTTGTGGAAGTTTCAAAGCATTTATGATAACAGAATTGTATCAGGATGCTCAATTAATATTTTTAGAGTTTTTGGGTTTATATGCAGAAAGGAAATATGCATGCTATATATTTTATTATTATTATTTATTATTATTTTTTTTTAGGCCACCACGGTGAAAACTCCTACAGTTTTTTACACCGCAATGGTTTCACATGGGGCTTCATGCTTTGAGATGTATGAATGTAACATAATGAATGGATGATTATTTTTATTGTTTCCTATGCAATAGTAATGTAGAAGAGTAAACATGCTAAAGAGAAATATGCATTGCAAGAAAGTAAATATAGATAACTACCGATGTTACCTTTCGGTGAGGGTTCGAATTTTTAAGTCTTCCAAATTGGACTTGTGTCTCTTCTCCACTCTTATTCTTTCATTAATTGCATCTATTGGTCTTGGAGATGGAGACAATGATGATTACATCTTTTACGTTGGTGGTGCCCCTTTTTGTTCTTTTCTTAGCCAGTAGGTTGAAGTAGCGCATTTATAGTCGGAGCTAATAGCATCTTGCTCAATGTGCATCCTTGTGAGTTCAGAACTTTCACTTGTAGAGTGTTAGGGAATATTCCTTCACACTTTGCTTGAAGTGTATCCCGCTTGCAAACCAAGGTAGAGATCAAGTGCATGGGCTCTATTGGTGGAAAAACACCAACAGAACTAAATCTATTTCTTTATTTATTCTTCTCTAACCTTAGATACATTACACATGATTAAGTTGATGTTGCTTAATTGGTTTATCATGGGTGGTAAGATCGAAGACCGAGCATGAATGTGATCTTTAAGTTCATATGGCAAAATGGATTGAATTTCTTAACCAATAGAAGGATTGTCTATCTCTACTTAATGTTTCAATTGTAATATGAGTATGACTATCATCTTTCAAACATAGGATATACACTTTTTTAGCTTTAATTGTGTTGACAGTTCTAACGTCATTACTAAAAATAGAGATAAACCCTACCTCTAGCAACAGCGCTAAAAATGCTCGGTATTAAATTAACTTGTATAGATTTACATGTATTCAATATGACTAGGCAGAGATAAAAGATATGAATATAAACTAAATAGGTTCTGCAAGCGGACAGATAATTATACCGTTGTAGCATTTTACCTAGTGAGTTCTACCAGGTTGTCGACTTATATTTATACCACTGGGAAGGTCTATATGTAGGACTTATAACTATAACTTATACTATTGATGTGAACGGTAAACCATAACTAGAATCCTACTCATAACAGGGATAAGTCACGTGATAAAAGATATAAGATAAATAATGATCAGTCATCATAAATAGATAAATATCAGAGCTCTTCTAGTCATAGTAATAGCTAGCCAATGGATAAACTCAGGAATAAATACTAAGGTAATTCAATAACTACATCAATGAATAACTCTAATTAGTGCAACTACATCTAGCAATCATTGTTAAGTTAATCCTACATCATGATCCCATGTAAAGAGGCATCAACTAATGAGGGTATTAAGACACAAGGGTCACCTCCTTCGCGACCGTGCCTATGCTAGTCCTACGTACGGAGGGTGGACTACAGAGGAACCAACGTAGCTGTCACCTGCGCGGACTACCACACGTCCCGGTATGTCAGGGTGCACTCACAGATAAACAAGATATCTAGACACCACGTCTACATATTGTCTACCATCTACCCAACGATCAATTAGGTAAACGCTATACGAGCAATTACATGAATTCAATAAGATCAAACCAACTATCCTAGACATATAATCAAAGTAGACAATGACTATTACAATTAAGAATATATAAGAGATTAAAAACAATGTTGCCTGAATCATAATATTGAATACAATAAGAGCAAAGTACTAGAACAATACCGAACTCCACGCTCCAGGCAGACGCCAGGGGCTCTGGATCCCGCTGAAGAACTAGAACTCTTCTACTTCTAATCTAACTAGGCTAAAGCTATGAACTAGAGAGGCTCTAATAAACTAGAGAAGGCTCTTGATGGATTGATCTCCAAATGACTTGATGCCTCCAGAGAGGGGCGTCTACCCCTTTATTTATAGTCCGGTGGGATCGACGTGCGCCGCAGGATTAAACCGGCATAACCAAGGGCCAAGATGACTCCTCGTAGGCGGTGGAGGAAGCTTCCAGAAGGGGGGCCGAAACCCTAGAGTTGGGGCGCCAGCCGGCGCCATGGTGGGGCCGGCCAGACCCACCTGGTAGCCTCCTGGCCCCCGGTTGCTTCAGGTGTCTTCTAGAGTCTTCCCACGTCCCAATCGTGATCTTTCCGTGGCGGATAAGTTTCGTGATTAATATGCACTTTAATCCCTCTTTTAAGCTTTTCTGAAAAAGTCCCTAGAAAATATAGAATATGCAAAACTCGTGGAAATTGTCAGTTAAACCCTAGACTAGTGTGTTTTCATGTTCCCTTTCATGTCTAAAGTTGTAATAAAAGTTGACGTTATCCACCGTCAACAATTCCCCCAAGCTTACCTTTTGCCAGTCCCTTGGCAAACAAACTAAGCCTAATTACTAATATATTTGGATCAGGAGTTGCTACAATGTTATATTCTTTTCAAGTACACATGCTTTCAAACAAAAATTCTCCTTCGGATTAGACAGTGTCTGTTCTAACCTTCAAATTTACCCATTTTACCTTTAACTATAGGGCTTTACAGCTTTTGCATAAGTCTTGAGCAATCGAAAGATAGAACAATCAAGCTAAGCACTATGTCTCAAATTCTTCGCAGTACCAATATTCCAGAGTTTTTCATAGGTTTTCACAATAAAACTCAAAGCTTAATTGTATGACACCCTCAAGTCTCTTTAATATGTGGTATTTATGGATCTCACTGAGGTGTGTTGTCATGCCCTCCTATAACTAATGATTATAGTGGAGCTTATAGGAGTGGTAATAACAAGGATGAGCATACTTGCAATTCATATATTGTAAAGTCAAACAATGGATCCACAGAGAGTCAACGCATACAATCAAATCAAGATGTGCGTGTGTATGAAATATGGTGGATAGGTGTATATAAGGTATTTAGTGGCTAATTCTAATTCTACTTTTGCTCCTTGAGGATAAATCTCTCTTTTGATCTTGGAACTTTTCGCGGGAAAACATGGGCTATCTTTATTCGTTTTCTTTTCTCTCTTCTCTTTCTTTTTTTTTCTTTTTTTTCTTTTACTTTCAGGAAGGCGGGCATCTAAGTACCCATTGTTTTAATTGCTAGGACACTTGTCCTTCTTTTACTCCCTCTTCTTTTTTTTTCAATAACTTTCCTTTTGCATAGCCACATGCATCCTTTGAATATAATATGATAATTGGAGAGATAGTAATAAGTACTTAGAGCAATTAAACAAAGGCTGTCCTATGGGTTTATATATATTTTTGGGTGTTTGACTCCCAGTGTAGGAGAAAAACAATTTTAAGGTGGATCTGGATGAGAGTGGAAAATGGTTGCGCTTACTCCCAGAGTAGGACTAATACATATGTAGATGGAGTGTGCGTGTGATCTTGATTTTAAAAGCATGACAAGACTCTCATAAGGTATACGACAAAGGTTGACTGAACTCAATGCAAAGCAAGCAGCATAAATGTGCAAAAGTTTTCCTAACTCTAAATGTATATTATATATGGCTTTGGTAGGAATTTATACTTTGTCATACAAGAGCTCATCATGTAGGATTTTGGGTTTTCAAAATAAATCTCCAGAACCTAATAATGCTAGGAATGAGACAAATAGCAACTCAACCTTCATGAATCATATCAATCAATCACCTAGACTTAGCTTAAGCATATGCCTCCACAAGTTTTAGGCTCAGAGTAAATTCTTATATCAAAGCAGTCATGTCCAAAACTTGGCAGAACTTAAGATTGAAAACTAGGCACTTGAAAGGAATTACAGTAAAGCAACTATTCATCACCTCCAAGACAAAATTTTAATGTTCATCAGTTTTTTTTAATTAACTCTAGCCTAGACACACTCTAATATAATTAATACTAACTAAGACTTCTTTTTGTTGGTTTTTAGATTTTATTTAACCACCGACTCATAAAAGACTCAACAGGCGTGGACCTTCATGTGCCCACATATTTTTGGTATTTTATGAATATATATATAACAAGTAAATTTAATAATCGCCTAGGTGTAGTCACCTCATAACTAGGGGATGCTCCTCCCCCAAGCTGGATGGTTGCAATACTTGGTGTAGATGTCCTTTTGAGTGAGCTAACCAGTAGCGGACCTGGTGGGTGCCACTGATAGACTCTCTCCTTGCTATGATGTTATTCCTGCATAAATACTCTCCACAAAGAGAAATCAAAACTCGAGGCTCGAATTTGTTAATGGGTTAGCGGTTAGCCAAAGAGTAATTGATCACCTTTAAGAGCTAGCTTTAATGTTGTATAATTTAAACAGGATTTCAATTTTCTCTTATTTTTGAATTTTCTATTTATGATGCAGGAATTTAAATATGAATGCTATATTTTTGTCATTTTATTTTATGCCATCACAAGCGGATGTTCCTTCAGAAAATACCATAGGGTATCCACATGGGGCTTTGTGATGCCATGAGTAATGCAGTAAATACTTTTGTTGTTTTTATATCTTTTAGTGTGTAAACAAAATTATGCTACTAAATAAATTAAAAATGCATTTAATGAGATAACTGTCATTCTAACCTTATGGCTAGGGTATGGAATTTAAAGTCTACCGACAGGACTTAGATAGAGGAGAACACTTACTCGGTGGGTTCATCGCCCCGAGGTAACCTTAGTCAACTCCCCGTTTCATGGTGATGCCCCACGTGCCTCCTTCCATCTCGTTTTTCGTCTCTTTTGCTTCTCTCTTTTTCGGCTCCAGCTCTTGAGCTTTATTCTCTTTCTCCCACGCTTCTAACCGTGTCGATAACTAGGGGATGCTCTCCCCAAGCTAGATGTTTGCTTATGGTTGATCGTTGAAGTGAGTGGCCCTCATGGAGGAGCTCATGCTTATAAGAGCAAGTGTTGCTGGAATACTTCAATCTCATCACCCAAGAAGTTACTTTATTCATACAGGGGTCATTTGTATGTCGAAAGGTGTACTTCAAGTGATGAAGATGAAGATTCCTAGGTAAGCTGGCTCTTGGAGTCATCCTGCAGAAAACTCTCACAAAACGCTAAAACTCGTGGAACGGTATTAGGATAAAACGTTAATGATTACCATTTTTTAGAGGATTGGGTGTTGTGGTGGTTTTAAAGTATTTTTAAGACAGCAGATATTTGCAGCAGGATGCTCAATTAATATTTTTAGATTTTATGGGTTTATATGCATAAAGTGCAAATGCATGATATATTTTTTATTCTATAGGCCACCCACGGTGAGAACTCCTATAGCTTTTTACACTACAAGGGTTTCACATGGGGCTTAATATATATATATATATATATATATATATATATATATATATATATATTAAAATGCATGAATGTAGCCTAATGCAAGATTATTTATTTTTGTTATTTCTATGCATTGCCAATATAGAAAAGTAAACATACTAAAGAGAAATTAACTCATGCAATGTAAGGAAGTAGATATAGATAACTACCGATATTACCTTACGGCGAGGGTTCGATGTTTTTAGTCCTTCGAACTGGACTTCTCCTTTGCAAAGTGGTTCATTGAGTACTTTGAGTTGCTCTTGACGGTAAGGATTGAGGTGGTGCCTCTACTAGTGGCTCCCAATGGCGGTGCCACCTTCTTGTTTTCTGTTGTTGGCGTCTCAAAGCCAATCTTATGTGCATCATTATTACTAGTTGAGAACTTTCACTTGTAGCATTTAGGGGATTGTCTCCCCACACTTTAATTGAAGTGTGTTCTGCCTATAAAGACAAGGTAGAGATCAAGTGCATGGGCTCATTTGGTGGAAAAACACCAACAGAACCAGAAATTTATTCATCCTCTAAGCTTGGGCACAATAAGATTGATATTATTCATATTGTTCATTCCTATCACGGGTGAGAGAACTAGAAGTATAAATATGACATTTAAACTTGTGAGATAAAGAGTAAACTACTTAACCATTAGAAAGACTATTTATTTTTATAATATATCAAGAATAATAGACGAGGTATTTCTAGCTTACTCGGTTAAGACCGAGATTACAAGAATAGCGTTATGAACAAACTTAGAGAATAAATTATGTTGAGTTTAATCGGGTTGATCAATTTAAGTTGTAATTCTAACATGATTGTATTTTCATTTATTGCATACCAAGATCAAGAGAAAATTAATGACCACTTACCTTAAGATGTTACCTCCATTATTAGAGCATGATGAAGGGTAAATGAATTTTAATGGTCTCTTTTTTTCTCCTTTCTTGTATCATGGGTTATTCATTAGCATCTTGTCTCGTATGTTGTACTCCTTTCTCACTCTTCAGACCTTCTGCTTCTCTCATTATGTCTTTTCTGCAAGGGGTTAGTCTATATGTACAACTAAATTCTTATATAAGTATGCTTGATTTTTATAATGTTTAAGTAATATTCTAAAGCATACTTATAATAGAATAAGGAAGTTTGCAAGACTAAAGGTATTTATTCACATAGAACCAAGAATATGTATGGTGAACCACAGGAGCATTTTATTATATATATATATTTTAGCAAGTTATGTTTGAGCATAGCATAGGGTAGAAATGACCAAGACAAATTAGCAACATGGTATAAGATGTTAATTGTAGTTACATGTTGCATGAGGCTTGGACAAACGTACCTCATATCTTCATCTTTCTAAGTAAGTGATGACGAACTTACTTGGAAGAGGAGGGTTCGGGTTCATCTGTTGGTGAGAGCTTATGGTCTTGCTGAGCAAGACCTTCCTTTTATCTTTTTCGCCTTTTCACCATTCAATGAAACTATGGAAGATTACATGCTCTTCACTCATCAACTTTTTTCTGATTTCTTTGATTAATTTGTGGTTGATGAGCTGGGGTCTATTGGAGATGCGATAATGCTCATTTGAAAACTTCTTCTCCAATAGATTAAGGTCATTCTTTCCTGCAAAATATTAATGGACACATACCCCGAGGGAATAGCAAAATTGAAATACGGGTTTTGTTGTCCATACTTTTTTTTTATTTTCTTTTATGCTAATCAAGATGATATATGGTTTAAGATTATTTAGCATAAATTGTGTCTATCATGTTTTATGTTGTTGTTGCAATCTAGCATGGTTCAAGGTAAAGATAACTTGTAACAAAAGATAAATGAATAAATATTACTACTCACAAGTTGGACTTTTTTGTGCAAAGTTATCATCCGCCTTGATTCATCCCCAGTATGAACTTATCTCTCGACTTTTGCAGATTTAATTCAAAATTTTCTTGCAGGGGTTAGTCGACAAAATATCCAGTATTCACTACAACATACTATTGACTCAAAAATCAACCTAGACACCACGTCTAATTTGACTTAGGAAGGCATTTTAATCTGAGCTCAGTTTAAAAGCCTTTTAAAAGTAAAACCACCACTCCGAAACTAAGCACCATGCTTCATTTAAGAGATTTATGAAAGTACTTCAAAGCCTAAACATATATCATAGCAAATAAAGGTAGCATGAAAATATAGTAGAGATTTATTCAAATAGAGATAAAAGGGCATGATCATGGTGAGTTTTTTTTTTTTAATAATGCATGTGAGATGAATATATGAAATGGAACAAGTTATAGATGAGAAAATTTAAACTAAATAGTGTGAATATATGGATTAATGTAAACATGCAGTGGAATGTAAAAGATAACTACTCATAATTGTTGAAGTCCATGAGCAAGACTTTCTCACCTTTATTTCATCATACTTACCATGACTTACATTCTGGAATTTGTGAGTGATGCAACATCTTTGTTCCCGTCACTTGAGATATGAATTAAAGTCCTGTGACGTCGACCTCTTTCTCCAACATTGGATTTGTTATGTTTCTTCTTATTTTATGGGGGCATGCCGGAAGGTCGTAAACCGGTCGTTTATTACCCCGCATAAGATATAAAAGTAGACAAACAAGGGTAATCCTGCTTGAGCAGGGGTTAATGGTTATCTCGATCACATAATTGAGTATAAGTCTATCAATGTTCCTTAATTGCCTAGCTACCTTCCCCGGCAACGACGCTGAAAATGCTTGTTGACACTTCTAACGTCATTACTAAAAATAGAGATAAACCCTACCTCTAGCAACAACGCCAAAATGCTCGGTATTAAATTAACTTGTCATTAGCAACTAGCCACTCATTTATTACTAACATTCCTAAGCATGAATTAAGTTGTCATCCTCAATTATAGTACTAAGGAATAACTATAGATTTACATGTATTCAATATGACTAGGCAGAGATAAAAGATATGAATATAAACTAAATAGGTTACGCAAGCAGGACGTGAGATAATTATACCGTTGTAGCATTTTACCTAGGAAGTTCTACCAGGTTGTCGATTTATATTTATACCACTGGGAAGGTCTATATATAGGACTTATAACTATAACTTATACTATTGATGTGAACGGTAAACCATAACTAGAATCCTACTCATAACAGGGATAAGTCACGTGATAAAAGATATAAGATAAATAATGATCAGTCATCATAAATAGATAAATATCAGAGCTCTTCTAGTCATAGTAATAGCTAGCCAATGGATAAACTCAGGAATAAATACTAAAGTAATTCAATAACTACATCAGTGAATAACTCTAATTAGTGCAACTACATCTAGCAATCATTGTTAAGTTAATCCTACATCATGATCACATGTAAAGAGGCATCAACTAATGAGGGTATTAAGACACAAGGGTCACCTCCTTCGCGACCGTGCCCATGCTAGTCCTACGTACGGAGGGTGGACTACAGAGGAACCAATGCAGCTGTCACCTACGCGGACTACCACACGTCCCCACGTTAGGGTGCACTCACAGATAAACAAGATATCTAGACACCACGTCTACATATTGTCTACCATCTACCCAACGATCAATTAGGTAAACGCTATACGAGCAATTACATGAATTCAATAAGATCAAACCAACTATCCTAGACATATAATCAAAGTAGACAATGACTATTGCAATTAAGAATATATAAGAGATTAAGAACAATGTTGCCTAAATCATAATATTGAATACAATAAGAGCAAAGTACTAGAACAATACCGAACTCCACGCTCCAGGCAGACGCCAGGGGCTCCGGATCCCGCTGAAGAACTAGAACTCTTCTACTTCTAATCTAACTAGGCTAAAGCTATGAACTAGAGAGACTCTGATGAACTAGAGAAGGCTCTTGATGGATTGATCTCCAAATGACTTGATGCCTCCAGGGAGGGGGGGTCTACCCCTTTATTTATAGTCCGGTGGGATCGACGTGCGCCGCAGGATTAAACCGACGTAACCAAGGGCCAAGATGACTCCTCGTAGGCGGTGGAGGAAGCTTCTAGAAGAGGGGCCGAAACCCTAGAGTTGGGGCGCCGGTCGGCGCCATGGTGGGGCCGACCGGCCCCACCTGGTAGCCTCCTGGCCCCCGGTTGCTTCAGGTGTCTTCTAGAGTCTTCCCACGTCCCAATCGTGATCTTTCCGTGGCGGATAAGTTTCGTGATTAATATGCACTTTAATCCCTCTTTTAAGCTTTTCTGAAAAAGTCCCTAGAAAATATAGAATATGCAAAACTCGTGGAAATTGTCGGTTAAAACCCTAGAATAGTGTGTTTTCATGTTCCCTTTCGTGTCTAAAGTTGTAATAAAAGTTGACGTTATCCACCGTCAACAAATTGGTTACAACCATAAGATCAAGAAAGTGAATGCTAGGAACAAGTTTAAACATGTTAAACTTGTTGAGTTAATTAAGCAAAGTTTTAATCCAAACCTGTTTGTATCTTTATTTATATGCATATCAAGATCAAGAGAAAAACACTAACCAATTACCTTAGGGTATTACCTTCATTCTTGGAGTATGACTCCAAGTGACTGGGTTGATGACTTTTTCGGTGGTCGTTTCCTTTCTTGAATCTTGAGTTGTTCTTGAGTAACTTGTCTCCTCTATTGCACTCTTTCTTTCTTATCCCCTTGCCATCTTTTTGCTTCCTTGATCTTCTCACTTCTTTCACTTCATTTATTCTTATACCTGCAACAGATTAGTGGACAACACATACCCGAAGGAGTATAGGATTTTGAACGATAGGTTGTGTGTCTAGAATTTTATTATGTTCCATCTATGCTAATAAAAAGATAGTGTTGATATTATTTTAGCATAGACCATGTTCTATACAGGCATGGCTCAAGGCAAAAAGTAACTTGCAACAGAAGATAAAGTGAATAAATCATTGATACTTACAGTTTTTCCATCCATGATGAATGAGCTATGTCTTCTTTGCAAAGTTATTAGAGTTTGTCATGTGCCTTGCTTCATCCTTAATTTGAATTCATCTCATGACTTACCCAGATTGAATTGAAAGATTCCTACAGGGGTTAGTCCAATAAAATATTCTAATGTCTACTACACTAATTTCTAGTTCAATAACCAAACCAAACTCCATGTCTAGTTTTAGTTAAGGAAGGTATTTTAACCTAAGCACCATGCTCAATTTAAAAAAACCCTATGAAAGTACCCTTGAAGTACTTCCAAACCAAAACCTACTATAGCAGACAAAGGTGACATGAAAGCACTTATAGAGATTTTTTTCAGATAGGGATGAAAGAGTATGATTGCTATGCAACATTTTGAGTACGAATTAAAATGGTAAAGTCAACCAAGTATAAGCAACATGAATTAAGATTTTTCAAATAAGTCCATTCCCCAAGCTTGAATTTTGCAAAGCAAAGTTAAGCTTGGATGGATATACTTCAATGTTGCATGATAATTGGTTGGACATACTGGTCTTTGCCATTGTTTATTTTCTCACTTCAAACCTGGAATGGTTAGTGACAGGAATATCTGAAGGAATATTTTCATAATTATATTTCTATCAGAAGGGCATTATAGCAAAAGGTGTAAACTTATGTTATCTCAAGATTACAACGAAATCTACAATATTTATGATAAACATATGCATCTACAACCACCCTTTTAAAGTTTTTAGGAATAGGTATAATGAGGGGGTTGAAGATCTCTTGTGTGGCAACGTTAGAGAGACCAAGGAATCTAGGAGATTTCTCATATGAGCGTGGATTTGATGGGATATTAATGAAATAATTCCCATGCTCATTGATGTGATCTCCCTTTTCAAACTCCACAGGTGTTTCTTCATGGGTGTCTATAGGCAACAAGTTTGTCTTTATTATTTCATGCCTATGACATTCATTGGATGTTGTATTTTCTAGGGTTACCCATAGATTGATGTCTCTAGGATTGGTCTCATCTAAGGCTTCCTTCGAACTTGGGTGAGTCATGTTTATTGAAGAAATTGATTTAAGCTCGCCATTTGAATCTAGTCCAAATTCGGATGCTAATACTAAGGCTTCGTCCTCTTCCATCCATTCTTTGACAATGGCATATGAGTTTTCCATTTGTTCCATGCATTCTTGCCATTGTCAATGTTGCTCTTCTTGATCATTCCTATAGTCTTCATGACTCCTATGTTTTGGGTATTCTAGTGAGTTTCTATGGTCATTATGAGACTTAGGAGAGAAAGCATAAGAAGGATCATCAGAGTGAAGGATGGGTTCAGATAAGTTGTCTAATGTGGGCATAGGAGGGGAGAAAATGGGATTGATTTCTATGTGGCTTGGCTCTCCTTCTATGGCATAACTAGACATGTCATCCTTGTATTCTTCTTGATGTCCTTTATTTCTAGGAGGGAAAGGAAGTTGAGGACACTTTTTCCAAGATGCTCTTCTAAGAAGATCTGATTTATATTGATGTACAAGCATCTTAGCTAATTGGAAGTCTAAATCATCATTATGAGATTTTGATGGTTTAGGATTGACAGCTAAATCTTGGGATTGGAGTGATTGTGTTTTAGCTATAAAAACTTTCTCTTCTTGTTCGGGAGATGATTCCTTCTCTTCCTTAGAGAGCTCAGAATGGGCTTGAACAACCTTTTCTAGCATAGGTCCTAGGCTTCAGTTATAGGTAAGTGAAGAAAATAGGGAGAGGATAAATCAAGGGATTCCTTAGAATCTTTGGTAAGACCCAAATAAAAATGTTGAAGAAGCACAGGGTCTTGAATACCAAGGTCAGGACAAAATGTGATAAGTTCATTAAAATGATCCCATGATTTATTAAGAGATTCGTGTTCTAGTTGCCTAAAAGTTAGAACCTCTTTTTGAAGGCTAGCTATTTTGGAGATGGGAAAGAAGTGTAAACAAAATTCAGAGTATAGCATTTCCCAATCCCCTTGCATACTTTCTACGGCTCGATTGTACCATTGTTTAGCTCTTCCTATCAAAGAGAATGGGAAAAGCTTCCATCTTAAGGTCTTATCGGACATGCCGGCGATTCGCAAGCATGCAATCGGGTCCGCTCAAACTCTTGTAGGTGTAAGTATGGGTTTTCATTGCCTTCTCTCGAGAAGGGTTTATCCCGAATCATTTTGATTAGTGTTGACATTTACTACCGTCATTACTAAAAAGCGTAGATAAATCCTACCCCTAGCAAAACGCTTTTTAAATGCTTGGTATATAATTAACTTGTCATTAGCAACTAGCCACTCATTTATTACTAACATTCCTAAGCATGAATTAAGTTGTCATCCTCAATTATAATGCTAAAGAATAACTATAGATTTACATGTATTCAATATGACTAGGCAGAAATAAAAGATATGAATATAATATGAATGTGAACTAAATAGGTTCTGCAAGCGGATAGATAATTATACCGTTATAGCATTTTACCTAGGGAGTTCTACCAGGTTGTCGATTTATATTTATACCACTGGGAAGGTCTATATGTAGGACTTATAACTATAACTTATACTATTAATGTGAAAGATAAACCATAACTAGAATCCTACTCATAATAAGGGGATAAGTCACGTGATAAAAGATATATAATAGATAATAATGATCGGGTCATCATAAATAGATAAACATCGAGCTCTTCTAGTCATAGTAATAGCTAGCCAATGGATAAACTCAGGAATAAATACTAAGGTAATTCAATAACTACATCAATGAATAACTCTAATTAGTGCAATTATATCTAGCAATTATTGTTAAGTTAATCCTACATCATAATCACATGTAAAGAGGCATCAACTAATAAGGGTATTAAGACACAAGGGTCACCTCCTTCGCGCCCGTGCCCATGCTAGTCCTACGCACGGACGGAGGGTGGACTACAGAGGAACCAACGTAGTTGTCACTGCGGACTACCACACGCCCCCAAGACGTCGGGGTGCACTCGCAGATAAACAAGATATCTAGACACCACGTCTACATAATTGTCTACCATCTACCTAGCGGCCGCTTGGGTAAACGCTATATCTGAGCAATTACATGAATTCAATAAGATCAAACCAACTATCCTAGACATATAATCAAAGTAGACAATGACTATTGCAATTAAGAATATATAAGAGATTAAGAACAATGTTGCCTGAATCATAATATTGAATACAATAAGAGCAAAGTACTAGAACTATACCGAACTCCGCGCTCCAAACAGACGCCCGGGCTCCGGATCCCGCGAAGAACTAGAACTCTTCTACTTCTAATCTAACTAGGCTAAAGCTATGAACTAGAGAGGCTCGATGAACTAGAGAAGGCTCTTGATGGATTGATCTCCAAATGACTTGATGCCTCCGTGGGGGGGGTCTACCCCTTTATTTATAGCCCCGGTGGGATCGGCGTGCGCCCGCAGATCAAACCGACGTAACCAAGGGCCAAGATGACTCCTCGTGAGGCGGTAGAGGAAGCTTCTAGAAGGGGAAGCCAAACCCTAGCGGGGGGGGGGGGCGGCGCCATGGTGGGGCCGGCCGGCCCCACCTAGCGACCCCTCGGGCCCCGGGTTGCTTCGTGTGTCTTCTAGAGTCTTCCCACGTCCCGTTTGTGATATTTCCGTGACGGATAAGTTTCGTGGTAAATATGCACTTGAATCCCTCTTTTAAGCTTTTCTAGAAAAGTCCCTGGAAAATACAAAATATGCAAAACTCATGGAAATTGTGGGTTTAAAACCCTAGACTAGTGTGTAATCATGTATCCTTTTTATGTCTAAAGTTCTAATAAAAGTTGACGTTAACCACCGTCAACAATTCCCCCAAGCTTACCTTTTGCCAGTCCCTTGGCAAACAAACTAAGCCTAAGTACTAATATATTTAGATCAGGAGTTGCTACAATGCTTTCATTCCTCAAAGGTACACAAGCTTTCAAACATAGATTCTCCTCCGAATTAGATAGTAACTGTTCTAATCTTCAAACTTACCCATTTTACCTTTAACTATAGGGCTTTATAGCTTTTTGCATAAGTCTTGAGCAATCGAAAGACAGAACAATCAGGTCAAACACTATTTCTCAAATTCTTCACAGTACCAATATTCTAGAGTTTCTATAAGTTTTCGCAATAAAACTCAGAGCTAATTGTATGACACCCTCAAGTCTCTTTATATGTAGTATTTATGGATCTTACTGAGGCATGTTGTCATGCCCTCCTATAACTAATGATTATAGTGGAGCTTATAGGAGCGGCAATAACAAGGATAGGCATACTTGCAATTCATATATTGTAAAGCCAAACAATGGATCCACAGAGAGTCAAGGCATACAATCAAATCAAGATGTGCATGTGTATGGAATATGGTGGATAGGTGTATATAAGGTATTTAGTGGCTAATTCTAATTCTACTTTTGCTCCTTGAGGATAGATCTCTCTTTTAATCTTAGAACTTTTCACGGGAAAAACATGGTCTATCTTTATTTATTTTCTTTTCTCTCTTCTCTTTTTCTCTCTTCTCTCTTTTTTTTCAGGGAGGCGGGCATCTAAGTACCCATTGTTTTAATTGCTAGGACATTTGTCCTTCTTTTACTCCCTCTTTTTTTTCAATAACTTTCTTTTTTTTGCATAGCCACATGCATCCTTTGAATACAATATGATAATTAGAGAGATAGCAATAAGTACTAAGAGCAATTAAACAAAGGCTGTCCTATGGGTTTATATATATCTTTGGGTGTTTGACTCCCAATGTAGAAGAAAAACAATTTTTAGGTGGATCTAGATGGAAGTGAAAAATGGTTGCACTTACTCCTAGAGTAGGAGTAATGTATATGTGAGTGGAGTGTGCATGTGATCTTGATTTTAAAAGCATGACAAGACTCTCATAAGGTATACGACAAAGATTGACTGAACTCAATAGAAAGCAAGCAGCATGAATGAACAAAAGTTTTCTTAATCTAAATGTATATCTTATATGGCTCTAGTAGGAATTCATACTTTGTCATACAAGAGCTCATCATAAGATTTTATATTTTCAAAATAAATCTCCGAACTTAGTATCGCTAGGAATAAGACAAATAATGACTTAACCTTCATGAATCATATCAATCAATCACCTAGACTTAGCTTAAGCATATGCCTCCACAAGTTTTGGGCTCAGAGTAAATTCTTATATCAAAGCGGTTATGTCCAAAACTTGGCGTAACTTAAGGTTGAAAACTAGGCACTTGAAAGAAATTACAATAAAGCAACTATTCATCATCTCCAAGACAAAATTTTAATGTTCATCGGTTTTTAATTAACTCTAGCCTAGACCGACTCTAAACACACTCTAATATAATTAATACCGACTAAGACTTCTTTTTATTGGTTTTCATATTTTATTTAACTAAAGACTCATAAAAGACTTCGATAGGCGTGGACCTTCATGTGCCCACATGTTTTTGGTATTTTATGAATATATGTAACAAATAAATTTAATAATCGCCTAGGTGTAGTCACCGATAACTAGGGGATGCTCCTCCCCCCCAAGATGGATGGTTGCAATACTTGGTGTAGATGTCCTTTAGAGTGAGTTAACCAAGAGCGGACCTGGTGGGTGCCACTCGATAGACTCTCTCCTTGCTATGATGTTATTCCTGCATAAATACTCTCCACAAAGAGAAACCAAAACTCGAGGCTCGAATTTGTTAATGGGTTAGCGGTCAGCCAAAGAATAATTGATCACCTTTATGAGCTAGCTTTAATGTTGTCTAATTTAAACAGGATTTCACTTTTCTCTATTTTTTTGAATTTTCTATTTATGATGCAGGAATTTAAATATGAATGCTATATTTTTGTCATTTTTATTTTATGCCACCACGGCGGATGTTCCTTCGAAAATACCATAGGGTATCCACATGGGGCTTTGTGATGCCATGAGTAATGCAGTAAATATTTTTGTTGTTTTTTATATCTTTTAGTGTGTAGACAAAATTATGCTACTAAATAAATTGCAAATGCATTAAATGAGATAACTACCATTCTAACCTTATGGCTAGGGGTAATGGAATTTAAAGTCTACCGAACAGGACTTAGATAGAGGAGAACACTTACTCGGTGGGTTCATCGCCCCGAGGTAACCTCGATGCCGTCAACTCCCCGTTTCATGGTGATGCCGCACTTGCCTCCTTCCATCTCGTTTACGTCTCTTTTGCTTCTCTCTTTTTCGGCTCCAGCTCTTGAGTTTTATTCTCTTTCTCCCACGCTTCTAAGCGTGGCGATAACTAGGGGATACTCTCCCCAAGCTAGATGTTTGCTTATGGTTGATCGTTGAAGCCGAAAGTGGTCCTCACATGGAGGAGCTCATGCTTATAAGAGCAAGTGTTGCCTGGAATACTTCAATCTCATCACCCAAGAAGTTACTTCCTTCACATAGGGGTTAGCTGTATGTCGAAAAAGTGTACTTCAAGTGATGAAGATGAAGATTCCTAGATAAGCTGGCTCTTGGAGTCATTCTCACGGTGAGGGTTTGATGTTTATAGTCCTTCGAACTGGACTTCTCCTTGCAGTGGTTCATTGAGTACTTTGAGTTGCTCTTGACGGTAAGGATTGTGGTGGTGCCTCTACTAGTGGCTCCCAATGGCGGTGCCACCTTCTTTCTCTCTGTTGTAGGCGTCTCAAAGCCAATCTTATGTGCATCATTATTACTAGTTGAGAACTTTCACTTGTAGAATTTGGGGGATTGTCTCCCCACACTTTAATTGAAGTATGTTCTACCCATAAAGACAAGGTAGAGATCAAGTGCATGGGCTCTGCTGGTGGGAAAACACCAACATAACCAAAAATTTATTCATCCTCTTACCTTGGGCACAATAAGATTGATATTATTCATATTGTTCATTCATATCATGGGTGAGAGGACTAGAAGTATAAATATGACATTTAAACTTGTGAGATAAAGAGTAAAGCTACTTAACCACTAGAAAGACTGTTCATCTTTATAATGTATCAAGAATAATAGACGAAGTATTTATAGCTTACTTGGTTAAGACTAAAATTAAGAGAATGGTGCTATGAATAAACTTAGAGAATAAATCATGTTAAGTTTAATCAGATTGATCAAATTAAGTTGTAACTATAACATGGTTGTATTTTCATTTATTGCGTACCAAGATCAAGAGGAAATTAATGACCACTTATCTTAAGATGTTACCTCCATTATTAGAGCATGATGAAGGGTAAATGAAGTTCAATGGTCTTCTTTTTTTTTTTTCTTGTATCATGGGTTATTTATTAGCATCTTATCTCGTATGTTGTACTCCTTTCTCACTCTTGGGACCTCCCTGCTTCTCTCATTATGTCTTTTCTACAAGGGGTTAGTGGACAACACATACCCGAAGGAATATACTATTTATCAAAGTATGGATAGTGTTTGTCTAAGAGTTAAAGATTAATTTATAGCTCGTGCTTTCAATGATTCATCACTATTTCAAAACCTCTCTTTTTTTCATCAATGTTAAAGCAAGGATATTATTTTGAAGCATACCCTTAACCTTGAATTGATTCTATGAATAATCTCCTGATATGATTTAAACATTTTTTTATATAGGAGGGGTTAGTCTATATGTACCACTAAATTTTTATATAAGTATGCTTGATTTTCATAATGTTTAAATAATGTTCCAAAGCATACTTATAATAGAATAAGGAAGTTTGCAAGACTAAAGGTAATTATTCACATAGAACCAAGAATATATATGGTGAATTATAGGAGTATTTTATTATATATATATATATATATTAGAAAGTTATGTTTGAATATGGCATAGGGTAGAAATGACCAAGACAAATTAGCAACATGGTATGAGATGTTAATTGTAGTTACATGTTGCATGAGGCTTAGACAAACGTACCTCATATCTTCATCTTTCTAAGTAAGTGATGACGAACTTACTTGGAAGAGGAGGATTCGGGTTCATCTGTTGGTGAGAGCTTATGGTCTTGCTGAGCAAGGCCTTTCTTTTTTTATTCTTCATCTTTTCACCATTCAATAAAACTATGGAAGATTACATGCTCTTCACTCATCAACATTTTTCCTGATTAATTTGTGGTTGATGAGCTAGGGTCTATTGGAGATGCGATAATGCTCACTTGACAACTTCTTCTCCAATAGATTAAGATTGTTCTTTCCTGCAAAATGTTAATGGACACATACCCAAGGGAATAGCAAGATTGAAATACAGGTTTTGTTGTCCATACTCTCTTCTTTTTTTTTGTGATTTTCTTCTATGCTAATCAGGATGATATATGATTTAAGATTATTTAGCATAAAACTGTGTCTATCGTGCTTTATGTTGTTGTTGCAATCTAGCATGGTTCAAGGCAAAGATGACTTGCAACAAAGATAAATGAATAAATATTGATAGTTCTTTGTGCAGAGTTATTACCTACCTTGATTCATCTTATATGTGAATTCCTTTCTTGACTTACCCAGATTAAATTTGAGAATTCTCCTATAGGGGTTAATTTAATAAAATAACTAGTATCTACTAAAGTGTACTATCAGCTCAAGAATCAACATAGACTCATATCCAATTTTATTCAGGGAAAGGATTTTAACCTAAGCACCTTGCTTAATTCAAAAACCTTTTAGAAGTAAGATCAAAAAACACCTTATGATTTGAAAAATTAAACTAGACACCATGTCTACTTTAACTTAGAAAAATAGTCAATGCTCAATTTCAATGGTGTATGAAGATACTTCTAAACCTAAGTATACTATAGCAAATACAAGTAGCATAAAAGTACCATAGAAGTTTATTCAAGTAGAGATGAAAAAGCATGATTATAGTGAGTTTTTTTATATTATTTATAAGAATGCAAGTTGGGATGGATATATGAATGGAACTAAACATGTTATGGATGAAAAAAAACTTTTAAACTAAATGAGATGGATGTTTGGATTGTAAAAAGTAAATATGTGGTGGAATGCAGAAGATAACTACTCATCAAATTTAAAGTCCATGAGCAAGACTTTCTCACCTTTATTTCATCATACTTACCATGACTCACATGCTGGAATTTTTTAGTGATGCAACATCTATGTTTCCGTCACTTGAGATATGAATTAAAGTCTTGTGACGTCGACCTCTTTCTCCAACATTAGATTTGTTATGTTTCTTTTTATTTTGTGGGGGCATACCGGAAGGTCGTAAACCGGTCGTTTATTACCCTACATAAGATATTAAAGTAGACAAACAAGGGTAATCCTGCTTGAGCAGGGGTTAATGGTTATCTTGATCACATAATTGAGTATAAGTCTATCAATGTTCTTAATTGCCTAGCTACCTTCCCGCAACGGCACCAAAAATGCTTGTTGACATTTACTACCGTCATTAAAAAAAAGTAGATAAATCCTACCCCTAGCAACAATGCCGTAAATGCTTGGTACATAATTAACTTGTCATTAGCAACTAGCCACTCATTTATTACTAACATTCCTAAGCATGAATTAAGTTGTCATCCTCAATTATAACGCTAAAGAATAACTATAGATTTACATGTATTCAATATGACTAGGCAGAAATAAAAAGATATGAATATAATATGAATGTGAACTAAATAGGTTACGCAAGCGGACAGAATAATTATACCGTTATAGCATTTTACCTAGGGAGTTCTACCGGGTTGTCGATTTATATTTATACCTTAATGGGAAGGTCTATATGTAGGACTTATAACTATAACTTACACTATTAATGTGAAAGATAAACCATAACTAGAATCCTACTCATAACAGGGGATAAGTCACATGATAAAAGATATATAATAGATAATAATGATCAGTCATCATAAATAGATAAACATCGAGAGCTCTTCTAGTCATAGTAATAGCTAGCCAATGGATAAACTCAGGAATAAATACTAAGGTAATTCAATAACTACGTCAATGAATAACTCTAATTAGTGCAATTACATCTAGCAATTATTGTTAAGTTAATCCTACATCATAATCACATGTAAAAGGCATCAACTAATGAGGGTATTAAGACACAAGGGTCACCTCCTTCGCGGCCGTGCCCATGCTAGTCCTACGCACGGAGGGGTGGACTGTGAGAGGAACCAACGCAGCTGTCACTGCAAGCGGACTACCACACGCCCCGCACGTCGGGGTGCACTCGCGCAGATAAACAAGATATCTAGACACCACGTCTACATATTGTCTACCATCTACCCGGCCGCTTGGGTAAACGCTATCTGAGCAATTACATGAATTCAATAAGATCAAACCAACTATCCTAGACATATAATCAAAGTAGACAATGACTATTGCAATTAAGAATATATAAGTGATTAAGAACAATATTGCCTGAATCATAATATTGAATACAATAAGAGCAAAGTACTAGAACTATATCGAACTCCGCGCTCCGCATGCACGCCCGGGGGCTCCGGATCCCACCAAGAACTAGAACTCTTCTACTTCTAATCTAACTAGGCTAAAGCTATGAACTAGAGAGGCTCTGATGAACTAGAGAAGGCTCTTGATGGATTGATCTCCAAATGACTTGATGCCTCCAGGGAGGGGGGTCTACCCCTTTATTTATAGCCCGGTGGGATCGACGTGCGCCGCAGGATCAAAACGACGTAACCAAGGGCCAAGATGACTCCTCGTAGGCGGTGGAGGAAGCTTCTAGAAGGGGAAGCCAAACCCTAGCAGGGGGGGGCGGGCGGGCCATGGTGGGGCCGGCCCGGCCCCACCTACCCCTCGGGCCCTGGTTGCTTCAGGTGTCTTCTAGAGTCTTTCCACGCCCCGTTTGTGATATTTCCGTGGCGGATAAGTTTCGTGGTAAATATGCACTTGAATCCCTCTTTTAAGCTTTTCTGAAAAAGTCCCTGGAAAATATAAAATATGCAAAACTCATGGAAATTGTCAGTTAAAACCCTAGACTAGTGTGTAATCATGTATCCTTTTCATGTCTAAAGTTCTAATAAAAGTTGACGTTAACCACCGTCAACAAATAGACATGGGCGCAGCTCATAGCCAGGTGTTATGATAGGCTCTATAGATTTTGGTGGCCCAAAGCTTTTGCGCATGCCATATAAGCAGATAGGAGTGGAATTAAAAGCATCCATAAGGATGAACACAAAAATAATGAAGAGAATGGGATAAAAACAAGAAAAGATAAAAGTATAATACAAGGTAAAGCTAGATTCGCAATTAACTCAGCAACCGTTTCCCCGGCAACGGCGCCAGAGATGCTTGTTGGTATAAATTAAATGCACACAAGAAAATATGACTATCCGCAAGCACACAGATATAATACCGATGTAGCACTTCACCCGGAGGTTTTAAATATCGTATCCACAAGGAAACGTATGAGTATAACTACAGTCCAACCTAACCAGTAGATATCAATCCTAGCTAGAGATAAGAGGAGATTACTAAAACTACGTTTAATTCGAATCTCGGTAAAAAGATATTTTCTAATGTTCTAACACGGCCAGATAACTTGAAAAGGGGTAGAAAGCAGAGTTCTCCCCTACCAGCATCTATATATGGCTGCCAATCCTTCTAACGGGTGATGGACTACGGAGGATTCAACGAAGCTATAAACTCACCTTCGCGAGCTACCATCTACCGGAAAGACAGGGGACATTCACAAGTAATCTAGATCTAAGCACCACGCTTACACCTATACTACTACTTCAATCTACAGGGTCCTATAGACTAAAGTACTCAAAAGAATTGTGAACTAGAAGAACAATATGAATACAAAGTTACTAACATAAGAAGACGATAATTGAAGAACCTCAGAAGCAAGTCCCGGGCGAGGGGACTTGATCCCAGATAATACAGCCGAAGAGAAGCACCGACAGGCCGGAACTCCTCTAGAACTCTACTCTCAACTCTTCTCTCTAATTCTAAGACTAGATAGCTACTCTAAGAGGTAGATCCATTCAAGGGACCCCTCTCACGTTGATCCAACTGGAGATAATGAATTAGAGTTTCAGGGATGCCTCCGTCAGGGGGCCAGGGGTCCCTTTATATAGCCCGGTGGGATGCATACGAGCCTTTCGATCAAACCGACTTCACGTACGGTGGATATGAACCCTCAAAGGCGGTGGAGGAAGCTTCCAGAAGCTGAGCCGAGGAGCTTTTGGGGGGAGGCCGCCCGGCCCTAGGCCCCAGGTCGGCCGGCCCTCTACTGTGGGCTCTCGGGCCCATCTTTGTCATGGTGTCTCCTTGTTCCATGTATAGCCCAATGGCGTATGTTTAAGCATGAGATAATTCCGCTAATTTGGTTGATAATTACATCCTTCTCCACGGTTTTTTGGAACGCTCCTTGGAAAATATGAAAGCACCAAAACTCGTGGAATTGTTAGTTAAAACCCCCTATATTCTATGTGTATTGATCATATCTCATGTCTATTTCACTATAAAAAGTTGACGCTATCCACCGTCAACAACTAGCCCAGCTCCCGCGCCCTTCCTCATCAGCGAGCCGTCGAAGTACATCGTTCAGTATTCCTGCGCCACCGGGGCTAGGGGAAGTTGGACCTCCGTCCATTCTGCAACAAAATTAGCCAGCACTTGAGACTTGATGGTGGTCCATGGGAGGTAGGTGATGTCGTGCCCCATCAGCTCCAAGGCCCATTTCGTGATTCGCCCCGTCACTTCAGGGCTTTGGATGACTTCCCCGAGCGGGAACAAGGAGACGACGGCGATCTTATGGGAGTCGAAGTAATGCCTTAGCTTTCTACAGGCGATGGGTATCGTGTAGAGGAGCTTCTGGATCTAGGGGTAGCGGGTCTTGGTCAGGGACAATACTTCATTGATGAAGTACACCGGCCTCTGAACCTTAAGGGCGTGCCCTTCCTCTTCCCTTTCCACCACGATTACGGTGTTGACCACCTGGGTCGTGGCTACTAGGTAGAGCAAGAGAGGCTCCTCCTTGCCTGGGGGGTTAGGATGGGCGGACTGGACAGGAGGCGTTTCAGCCCGTCGAGGGCCTCTTGAGCCTCGGGCGTCCATTCAAAGTGGTTGGACTTCTTTAAGAGCCAGTAAAGGAGCAGGCCTCGTTCACCAAGGCGTGAGATAAAGCGGCTAAGGGCCGCAAGACACCCCATGACGTGTTGTATCCCTTTGAGGTTCTGGATCGGCCCTAGGTTGGTGATCGCTTTGATTTTATCGGGGTTGGCTTCGATGCCAGGAGCATCCCCCGGGGGACGCTGAAAACGCACTTCTCGGGATTCAGAAGGCCTCTTGGAGGTCGGCGACGTGCTGGTCGGTATGCTTAGTCTTTACGATGATGTCGTCGATGTAGACTTCAACGATCTCGCCCATAGATGCGCCGAAGCAGTTGACCATGCACCGCTGGAATGTGGCGCCCGTGTTTTTTAGCCCGAATGGCATGATCATGTAACAGTATGATCCGAATGGGGTGATGAACGAGGTTGCCTCTTGGTCGGATTCTTTCATCGGGATCTAGTGGTAGCCCGAGTAGTCGTCGAGAAAGGAGAGGGTTTCGCACCCTGAGGTGGAGTTGACTATCTGATCTATACGCGGCAAAGGATACGGATCCTTGGGACATGCCTTATAGGGACCAGTGTAATCAACACACATTCTCCATTTATCATTTTTCTTTTTTACAAGAACCGGGTTTGCTAGCCACTCGGAATGATGCACCTCCCTAATGAATCCGGTCGCCAAAAGCTTCTTGAGCTCCTCGCTGATGACCTTGCGCCTCACGTCGTCAAAGCGCCGTAGTCGTGGTCTCACTGGCTTGGAGCCGACCCTGATCCATAAGGCGTGCTCGGCGACATCCCTTGAAACTCCCGGCATGTCTGAGGGTTTCCACGTGAATATTCGCTGATTCGCGCGGAGGAAGTCGATGAGCACGCTTTCCTATTTAGGAGAGAGGGACACATTGATGCGCACCGTTCGATCGTCAGAGCTGTTGGGGTCGAGGGGCACCAGCTTAGTGTCCTTGTCGGGCTTTAAATGCGCATCAATGGGCTTCTTGGCGTTGGGGAGGTCGTCTTCCTCAGCCAAGCTGTGGAGGAGGTGGAGCTCCTCCGAGGTGATGATGGTGTCGGCCAGGTCGCAGCTCTGCATCTCGCACTCATAGGACTGCTGCACCGACGAACTGACCGTGATCACCCTCTTTGGGCCCGGCATCTTCAGCTTGAGGTAGGTGTAGTTTGGGATGGCCATGAACTTTGCGTAGCAGGGCCGCCCTAAAACGTCGTGGTACATTCCTAGGAACCCAACCACCTCGAAGGTGAGGGTCTCCTTCCTGAAGTTAAGCGGCGTGCCGAACGTGACAGGGAGATCGATCTGCCCGAGCGGCTGCGGCTGTTTGCCAGGCACGACCCCATGGAAGGGGCCCCATCGGGTCGCATGCGGGAGCAACTGATTCCCATCGCGTCTAGGGTCTCAGCGTAGAGGATGTTAAGGCCGCTCCCCCCATCCATGAGCACCTTCGAGAGGCGCTTGTTGGCGACGATGGGGCTGACGACGAGGGGGTACCGCCCGGGTCGCGGCATGAAGTCGGGGTGGTCGGAGCGGTCGAAGGTGATAGGAGTGCTGGCCCACTTGAGGAAGGCGGGAGTCACCAGTTCGGTGTGGTACACCTCCCGCCGCTTGAGCTTCTGGGCCTTCTTTGACGCGTAGCTCTCCGGTCCTCCGAAGATCATGAGGCAATCGTAGTTGGCCAGGAAAACTTCATCGCCGCCTTGATCCTTCCCCCAGCGTCTTCTGCCGAGGGGTCCGACCGCTTTTTCTTCTTCTCCGCCTTCCTCGCCTCCTTCGTGGAAGCTTTCTTGCCCTTCGGTTCAGCGGCGGCAACAAGCTCCACGCCTCGGCGTTGCTTCCCCTTTTTCTTCTTTTTTAGGGCATGGTTGGAGGCGCCCTCGCTGGCGTCCTCCTCCCTCTTTCCCTTGCCCTTTGGTCGGTCGAAGATGGCCCCCACCGCGTCCTCCCCGGACGCGAAGCTGGTGGCGATGTCGAGTAATTCCTTTGTGGAACGCGGCTGGTTGCGGCCTAGCTCATGTACCAAGTTCTTGTTGGTAGTTCCTGAGAGGAAGGCACTGATGACGTCCGCGTCCACGACATGGGAGGGCTCGGTGCACTGCCGGGAGAACCGCTTGATGTAAGTCCCTTAGGGATTCACCGGGCTCCTGCGTACAACTACGCAGATCCCAGGGATTCCCCGGTCGCGTGTAGGTCCCCTGGAAGTGACCGATAAAGATTTCCCAGAGATCCACCCACGAGTTGATCGAGGCGGGGGAAGGTGTTCGAGCCACGCCCGGGTTGTGTCGGCTAGGTAAAGCGGGAGGTTTCGGATGATGAAAGCCTCGTTGTCCACCCCCCCCAACCAAACAAGGCCAAGCGATAGTCTTTCGGCCCGGATGCCGGGGTTCGTCTCCCGGAATATTTGGTGATGTTCAAGGCGCGATAGCGTTGTGGGACCGGCGTTGAGGATATTGCGGCCGAAAGCTCGTGGTCCGGGGGGGGGTGGTGGTGGTGGGACGTCTTCTCGGTCCTGGTCGCGGCGCCGTGGCTTGGTGGTCGGTGGGCTGATCTTTGTGATCGTGCCTAGGGTCGTAACGACCGCCGTGGCGCGGATTGTAGTCCCTCGCGACCGAGTGCTCCCGATCTCTTTCGTCGCGTCACCGCGCGCTGAGAATGGCTCATGCGTCGTGGATTGGCCCCAATCGTTCACGCACGGGAGGAACGTCAGAGCTTTGGACCGAGACGTGGGCCGTCGACGCCCTTGCGTGGGGATGAGACGATGCCTAGCGGCTCGGGATCGGATCGCGCCGCCGCGAGATCGAGCTCTCCGCCTGCTACAGGGCTGCGAGGTTGAGTAGCTCCTGGATGTCTCGCTGGGCCCTTTGCTCCTCCGGGGTAGCGGGTTCGGTGGGGGCTGCAAGAGTGCGGCGGTTGCTGCGATGTTCTGGCTAGCCCGGGGGAAGAACGGTGTTTGGCCCCCGTCTTCCTGGATTCGCTGGTGGACGTCGCGGGCCCAGGCCCGTGCGTTCCCGCCTAGTCCCGTGCGTCGCCCGCCTTCATGGTGCGGGTTTGCGGGGCGGTGGTACTTTCCGCTTCGCTTCTCGCTGGACTCGTACCCGGCGTGCGACCGGTCGCCTTCCGGTGCGAAGGCCGGGTCGACCGGGTCGTATCCGCCAGCGTAGACGTGGTCCTGGTCCTGTGGTTCACCTGCGGGGTGGCTTCCTGAATTTCGGGGTTGGGTTCCTCGGGGTTGGCCTTGACGTCGACCATGTAGCATTCCCGGGAGGGGTGATCACTTCCCCTGTCGGAGCCGAAGTCCAAGAGTTTGTCAGACTCCTCCAATGAGAGGATGTCGAGGGCCGAGTCGCGGCCGCAATCAGCCATCGTGACGAGCTCGACGTCACCGCACCCTCCTCTATGGGCTTCCCGCATGAGGTTGCCGAATGTGGCGGTGTCGTTACGGAGGCCAACGGGGAACGCCGCGGATACGGCGGTGGGTGGACCCAGGAGCAACCTCTGCTCGCGGTCGCGGTGTCGCACCATCATCTCCACGACGCGGTGGAGAAGATCTCGCCTACCCTCCGTAGGGGCGGCAGGACGGCCACCCGGGGTTCGTCCCTCGAGCGGCGCCACGTGGAGGCCCTTAAGGGCCTCGGTAGTGGTATGGACATCGGGGAGGGGCGGAGGGGTCGCAATCCTCCGCAATGTCCCCTCCTCAGTGACGATGAAATCCAGGCCTCCGGGGGCTGCTGACACTTCTTAAGTCACCATGCATTACACCGGGTTGTCATCCCTAGCAGTGACATAAGAGGTGTGGTATTAAGTCATGCAACTATCTTAAATATAACTGAGTATCCACAAGCGCACAGATAAAATACCATTGTAGCATTTTATTGGGAGTTAACCCAATTGTCTAATTTATTTAATCCCATGGGAAAGGACAGCTAGAGAATATTGATGTGTATACATACTTAGATAGAATCCACATGACAAGGACATACTTATACGGGGGGTAAGCCGATAGATAGATATATATATATGATAAGTATAGGGCAATGATAAATCACTCAGAGATAGAATTAAAAACTCTCTAATGCAGCAAGGCAAAAAATAGGAGATTAGTTAAGAGATTGAATTCCTATGTAGTGTCAGATTTACTAAGTCTTCGCATCTACTCTAGCATGTTAGTTTCATCTATAGTATTGATGACTCTAAAGTACTCACAAGGAACATTACTAGGGAGGTTTGTGAACAGAGCACGCTCCTCCTTCGCAATCACGTTCTGCTAGTCTTATAAACGGAGGGTGGAATACATAGGACTCAACAGGAATGTCACACCCACGATCTACCACCAAACCCGGCCTACAAGGTGCATTCGTAGGTAGAGCATATCTAAGCACCATGCTTACATAATTTCTACCACTTAACCCACTCGAGTAATGAGCTAAGCGCTTTACGATCATATAAGATAGTTCATCATCAATCAATACTATATCAAGCAAAACACTAAAATAAACTAGGAGCTTAATAAACTGAAACATAATAATTAAGAACAAAGCCATAAATAAAGAGGGATACAAAGCTATACCAGCCTCCTGGATGACGACTCCAGAATCCTGAGCGTAGCTCAACTCTACTTAAACCTTGCTAGCTAATGCCTAACTAGAACTTGAAGTATTGGAGTTCTAATCTAATTCTCTGAGGATGGAACCCTTCACTCTCTCTTGAGAGAGGAAATAATGAATTAGGGTTTTCGGGCTCTCCTCCCAAGGGGGTGCCTCTCCTTATATAGCCCTGGGCGATGATCGTGAGCCATCGGATCAAACCGACATTGACGAGCGGCTAGGATCGATCCTCAAAGGCGGTGGAGCGAACCGGGCCCCGAGAGGAGCCAGGCCCAGACTGGCCGGTCCAGGCCCAGACCGACCGGTCTAGCCTGGTGTCTTCCGGGCCGCCGGCTCGGCGTGGTGCCTTCTCGTTCCTTCTAGATTGTTCCTGCGTAGCTGTGGAGTCCATTTTCCGTTTCTTTGTTCCGATAAGCTCTTATGGTTGCGCCTTTTCCGATTTACACCTGCAGAAATAATGAAACACCAAAACTCGTGGAATTTGGTCAGTGTAAACCCTATGTCTACTTTGGTGATCTCAATTGCATCCTTTTCAGGGCTAGTTGGCAGCTGATTTTATACAATAATGGCCATCAACAGGGGCCCAAAGCGTCGCGTGGCTTCCCATCTGGAGCCTGGGTTTTGGGTGAACGAAATGCGCAAGGCCCCTACCTGGCGCGCCAACTGTCGGTGTTTTGTAAAAGCACCAACTAGTAAATTTATAGATGCGTGTTTATGCCCAAATGGTTCACTAAGAGGACACGGGGGAGTATACTGGTTCGGACGAGAGGCCCTATGTCCAGTTCAAATGGGTTGTGTTACTTAGCGACAGTTCGTAGTAGGGGGTACAAACGGTTCAAGAGAGAGAGGGGCTCCCAAGTCTCTGTGATTGAGCGTGGTGCCAATATGATGGCGTGAGTGGTGTGCGTTCAAGTGTGTTGTGCTGTGTTTTGTTTTTTGTTGGATGCTCTAGTTCGTGCCCTGCCCTCCCTTTTATAGATGAAGGGAGGGGCTGCCTTACATGTGCTCCTCGAGGAGGAATGGGCATGCCGTGCAAAGAAAGAAAAAAGGATGGTGGTGGAGTAGCTCATCTGCCTTCCTGGGGTCGGGGTGTCCTTCCTCCTCGCGTGGTCTGTGTCGGCCTGAGACGATCTCTGGTGTAGTCATGTCGCCGAAGCGCCCGCCCATGCCCTCATAGTGGATGGAGAGGATGAGCAGTTGATTAGGACCCCTGTCGTATTGGGTTGGGCTTAATGACGTCGTACGGCATAGGTATGAATCGTGGCAGACGGTCCGTCCGGATGGTCACCCCGTCGTGGTGACCGGATGGTCCATCATGCCCTGCATGGTTTAACAGTGTGGTCAAACCGTGCTCCATTCCCTGCTCTGGCTAATAGTGTTGTCAAGGACTGACGTCCACGCCCTGCGCTGACTCACAGTGCGGCCAAGAGATTCCCGCCCATGCCCTGCGCGGGGTACAGGCGGAGCGGACGTAGATTGACCCACCGTGCAGGCTATAGGGCCATTGCCCGCGCGTGTGACGCAAGCCCGGGTTGCTTCCAGGTGAAGGCGCACGCAAGGGGTCATGCGAGCCGCACGCCCCGGGGTCGTGGTTCTGACCCTCCTCATTTGGGGCTGCATGGTGCGGCCTGTTCGTGGGCCTCCCGCCTTGGCCTAGTCGGGCTTTTCGTCGTGAAGCAGGGCGACGACCTGCGAGGTCCGGTTCTTTGGTGGGCCGGGCCCGAGCGCTAATGACGGCTTGCTCTGGCTATTTTAGCCGGGGGCTTAACAGGCCGGTTCTTTGGCCCCCGACACATAGCAATCACACCATGACACTTCAGAGCAGCAGTTCCTTTCCAGTTCTTCAAAAGACTGAGAAGGGGTAACCGGGGTTAGGCTGCCAAAAGCTCTACGAAAACATCAACTCTAACATGGTGGAATACAAAGGCCTGGTCGGAGCTGTCACCTCTAGGGCTACCACAACTATCCGGAGGGTTGGGCGCAAACTCAGGTAACCTATAGTCTAGACACCACGTCCACACTTTCGATTACTACTCTAGCCACATATGATAACTAGAGCATTCGGTCGAGCGGAGATCCCATGCCAAGGTGTGAACCACTATACTAACCACGATTAGCTAACTACTAAGGCATGAACAAGATAACCATGAAGGATAATGTAGTAATATAGAAAAGATAAATATATTGAAACATAAGTCTAACAAAGGAACGATACAAGACCATACCGAACCTCCAAGGACTGAACGACACAAGATCGTACCAAACCTTCAAAGACTCCTCCGAAACTTGAACACCTCTCCCTAACTCCCAAATAGGCTAGTACTACTACTACATCTAGGTAATTAGAATAGAAGAGCTCCATGGTGGTGTGTGTAACAAGGAGAGGTGAGGCCTCCTCTTTATAGGTGGAGAGGAGGGGGCTTGATGCAAATATCCACTAAACTGACCTCTCTGGATACATTGAACCTGGACGCCCCTGCAAACCGACATTGGGAAGGCGGTGGAAAACAACCGACCAAAGCTCGGGCCGAGCTGGGCCGCTGGTGGTGCGGACGCACCTGGGTGCGGCCATACCCAAATGGGCTCCAATCAGGCCATCTTTGGTGAGCACATCGGCCTCATCGTTAGCTTTTCGAAAAGTCCTAGATCACTAAAAATGGAGTCCGGATGTATCTTGGGCGTCCAGTTTACCTGGGACTGCTCCTGCAGCCTAGAATGGATTCGAGATTTATTCGGGCTTTCACTTCTTGGGCCCATGTTTGGTTTTTGTATCTATGTTTGGGACCTAGATATTCTAGTGATTGGGCCTCTTATTCTTTTGAGTCTTTTTATGTATATTTTATAGCCCTTTATGTGTATTTCTCGAAATGCTGCAAAAAAGGATATACACCAAAACTTGTGGAAATAATTAGTTATAAGCCCTAACTCGAAGTTTGGTGATCATGTATGTTTATTTTATGTGAGTGTTGGTGGTTATGTTTATGATTTAAGGACCACCAACAGAGTGATAGTTTCATTCTAGGGTTTTATAGACATTTAATTTCATGACTCCTTGCGAGTTGGTAACTATGCCACGCCAGAAAAGTGTCATCCCCATGACACTCATTTCTTCTCTCTCTTATTAAATATAGTGCCACATCATCAAAAATACCTACATGACAGCTTATTAAATGCGAATGAAACTGTGATGAAACTCCTTCTAAGACTGGGCTTAGTGGATGATGTGTGGCACGCTAATGTGGATAACTAAATGCATGTTAGTGAATGATGTGTTTTATTGAGATGTAGATCATATATAATTGTAGATGCTAGCTGACCATAAATACATCTGATAGTGCACTGATAAGGTGGATAGTTTGCATATTGAGAGAAATAGATAGTAGAGTTTAGCTTTATAAGAGTATATAGATATAGAATAACCATATAGCATACTTCTCCCACACTTAAAATGACTTCTACACTCTCTAAAAGAAAAGAATTAGTTTTTTGTATGTTTAATTTTGTCTTATCTCTAGATACTGTTGCGGGTCCTTAACTCATAAATATAACCACCAACTCTTGTATAAAATCAAAGCATATGATCACCAAAGCTTAGTGATAGGGTTTATAACTAATGAATTCCATGAGTTTTTGTGATTTACTATTTATAGGAGGACATGTCGGAGTAACACAAGAAATGTCCACCAAAGAGTATGCAAAACGCAGCAAAACGGCACTCGACATGAGCCCACGGAGGACAGCCCACGCACCCAACAAATCAGGGCCCAAACAAGAGGATAAATGGCCCAAACACAAATCAAATGGACTCCAAATGAGCTTTACCTTATGGGCATGGATCCTAGGCATCCCTATATGCCTACCAGTCGAAGAAATGGGCCGAACGGAGCCCGCCAAGGTGCGGCCGCACCATTTCTGAGGTGGTTCGGGCCCATCTTTCACGTGGCGGTAGCAACCGATGTGCCATAGTCGGTTCTGGTGGTTATTGCCTGGTTCAATGCTCCTAGACGTGGGTTTGAAGGTCGGTTTGGTGGCAAATATGCATGGAACCCCCTCCTCTCCACCTATAAAGAGGAGGCCTCACCCCTCTTCATTTCAACAACACTCAAGGAGCAAGAGCACCACCACTAGAGCTTCATTCCAAAGGGCTTAGGCCCTATAGCTAGCTAGACTAGTAAGGGAGAGATGTGAGGGAGAGTTCGAGGAAGCGCCGGACTTGTCGGTGACTCCTCGAGCTCGGTGAAGCACCGGCCTCATCGGGGTCTCCCCGACTTCAGGGAAGTGCCGAACGTGTCAGTGTCTCCCCAAAGCTTGTACCTCGATGAGCACTTGTATTTCATCGGATATCCGCTAAGTGAGTGTTCGTGTTTCTTATGATATTTTGTCTTTTGAATAGTTAAGTTTTACTCTTACTAGCTTGCGGGTTTGTTGTTTGTTGCTTGGATTAGTAACGAATATTCTAGTAGAGGATTCCTGATAAAAACAGAAGTTTCTGGCCAACGCTAGAATAGTAACCGGTAACGTAGACATCGTGTCTAAATTATAGGTTGCCCTCGTTTGCCTCACATCCTCCGGTTGAGGGGTAGGTGTTAGGTGGTGACAGCCCTAGCATCCCTTGTAATCTCCCATGTTCGGGTGTGGCGTAGAGTTATAGGCCGGCATAACCTAGTAGACTAGGTGCGATCCGGTGCTCGAAGTAAGCGAGTAGAATTAGAGTTTATCTATCCATAAGTCTTAGTATCATAGGAATCCATCTCAACCCACACTAACTCTATCCTTGTATTGTCCTTGGATGAACTAGCTCATAGACTACACACCATTCCTTATGGATTTATGATACCCTAAATACTTCTAGGTGAAGTGCTACGATGGTAATTCCGTACGCTTGCGGATTATTTCTATTTGTGTTAAGAAATACCAACAGATACCCAAATGTGGCTATGCTGCTAGAGTTGTCTTCTACATAAAGATTGGCTTGTAAAAATTGGGCTTGGGTTCTGCGTTAGTTGCACCAAGGATAGGAATATATATTTCATGCTATTTGGATGGTGAAATTCTCAATATTGTATGAGGGATGGTGTCAGGGGTGAAATACAAGGCCTATCAAGCCCCTATCTAAACTCATGATCAACCAGGCCATCGCACCAGCCCACGGTCACTCTCGGGACAGGCCCATGAATGACCAACAAGCCGCAGGCCAAGGCCCAGGTGAAAGCGCGCCACGCACGACCTCAAGCGAGGGGTCGGAGCGATGACCCCGGAGGGTGTGCGGTTCGCAGACCCACCTCCCGGCAGGTGAGCCCGGCACGGCCTTTGACCCGGGAGAGCACAACCTGCACGACCCCGCTGTTGGCATTTCTTAACATCATCACAGAGAATAGAGATAGAATCTATCCCCGGCAATGGCGCCGGAAATACTTGTTGGCATACCTTAGTATCATATCACCAGGTTTGAGGCCTGGCTATGTTACCAAGTTATGCCTCACTAGTTATTTCCTCTATTGGTACCAGCGATACACCTCTAGTGATAGTTTCAGAATAGCCTGGCGTGGGCACTATGCCACAGAATGCGCTTGCCTGCACCATTGTGATGGGACCGGTGCGAAGTTTGAAGTTCTTGTCACCCAGGTTGATAGCGGGCCTAGTGGGCACGTTGGCAACATTGGGGACAGAGTACTCATGGAGTGACTTTTCGGCCATAGCTATGATCTTGGGTGCGGAAGTGACTAGTTCGGTTGTCGGTGGAGTGCCTGAAGAAAAATGGTACGAGACCGATTCTTTTTCAAGATAGCCTCCAGATTGCTGGTGAAGTTTTTCGGTAGAGCGAACCCAGTCATACACTATCTGTTTTCATCCACAACAGAAAAAACAAGCAGAGTTATCCTGTATGAACAAAGGCTACTTTATGCAAGTATATTATTCAAGTTTATGTTTTCATATAAAATCTTTCCTAGCCTTCCCGGCAACGGTGCTAGAAATGCTTGTTGGGATTTCTTAACATTATCACAGAGAATAGAGATAGAATCTATCCCCGATAATGGCGCCAGAAATGCTTGTTGGCATACCTTAGTATCATATCACCAGGTTTGAGGCATGGCCATGTTACCAAGTTATGCCTCGCCAGTTATTCTCTCTATTGGTACCAGCGATACACCTCTAGTGATAGTTTCAGATAGCCTGGCATGGTGTTGACGGTGGATAACGTTAACTTTTATTAAAACTTTAGACACAAAAGTACACAGGAATACACACTAGTCTAGGGTTTTAACTGATAATTTCCACGAGTTTTGGTGATTTTATATTTTTCAGACAGTATTTCAGAAAATGATTAAAAGAGGGTTTAAAGTGCTTAAAAGTCATGAAACGTGTCACGGACGAAGATATCGTGCATTGGACTACTAGAAGTATCTAGAAGACATCAGAGTGAAGGTGGGGCCCAAAGCCCACAAGATGGGGCCGGCCGGCCCCCTAGGCACACCGCCCGATGCCCTAGGTCAAGTGGCGGCGCTCTCCTTCTAGAATCTTCCTCCCACGCTTTCTTGGCACCTAAGTAAAGCATCCCTACATCGATCTAAGGTCGGTTTGATCCGACGGTGCACATAACATGAGACGCGGATCAATGACATGGCGGTTGCTTGCCCTCTACTCCACCTCGGCCTATATAATGACGCCCCAAGGCTCCTCCTGGAGGCATTCTACACCCGGGTGCTTTATATTCTCTACATAAATTAGGGTTAGGGTCCCTCTAGTTGATCTAGTTCTAGTTCATCTAGATGTGGCAATTAGGAGAGACTAGTTCATCTAGATCTAGTCTTGTTTAGAGATTAGAGAGATAGAGTAGAGGAGTAGAGATTCTGGAGGAGTTCCGGTCTGTCGGTGCTTCTTCGTGGCTGTATTCTTCTAGATTCAGCTTTCTCGCCTGGCTACGTTCTGAGGTACTTTTGTATTCAACACTCTAATTCAAGTAAGCAGTTGTTCTTATTTATTCTTAAGTTTTCAACTCATATTGAGTGCTTTGATCTATAGGACCCTGTAGATTGAAGTTGTATTTGTAGTGTAGGCGTGGTGCCTAGACTAGGTTTACTTGTAAATGCCCCCTGATTAGCCGGATAGTGGTAGTTTACGAAGGTGACTTTATAGCTTCGTTGATTCCTCTGTAGTCCACTTCCCATTGATAGGATTGGTAGGTGTATAGGTGCTTGGTAGGAGAGAACTCTGATTTCTTCTCTTATTCAGATTACCGCCCAGTTAGAACGGTATTATACAAAGTTTACCAGTGGTTGGAACTAGATAGTCAATAGCTATCTCCTTTTTCTTGATATTATCTAGCCTAATTATTGGGTTAAGTCTATAGACTTTGTCATCATCACCTATTGTTCCCTGTGGATACGATATTTAAAACCTCTAGGTAAAATGCTACATCGGTATTGTATCTATGCGCTTGCGGATAATCTTATTTAAATCTTATTTAATGGAGTGCAGTTAATTTATACTAACAAGCATTTTTGGCGCCGTTGCCAGGAAACGGTTTGCTGATTTTGACTTAGTTTAGCTTAATCTTGTATTATACTTTTATCTTTTCCTATTTTATCCCTTTCTCTTCATTATTTTTGTGTTCATCCTTATGGATGCTTTTAATTCCACTCCTATCTATCTATATGGCATGCACAAAAGCTTTGGGCCACTAAAATTTATAGAACCTATTATAACACCTGGCTATGAGCTGCGCCCATGTCTAATTATTATGATTCGGGATAAACCCTTCTCAAGAGAAGGTAACAAAAACCCATACTCACACTTACGAGAATTCGAGCAGACCTGTGCATGCTTGCGCATTACTGGCATGTCCGATAAGACTATTAGATGGAAGCTTTTTCCGTTCTCCTTGACAGGAAGAGCTAAACGTTGGTATAATCAAGCCGTAAGGAGTATGCGAGGTGATTGGGAAATATTATGCTCTGAATTTTATTTATATTTCTTTCCCATCCATAGAGTAGTTAACCTTTGAAAAGAGGTTCTAACTTTTAGGCAACTAGAACAAGAATCTCTTAGTACATCATGGGATCATTTTAATGAACTTCTCACATCTGGCCCTGATCTTGGTTTTTTAGACCCCATGCTCATTCAACATTTTTATTTGGGTCTTACAAAAAATTTAGGGAATCCCTTGATTTATCTTCTGGAGGAGCCTTTCCTTATTTGCCTATAAGTAAAGCTCGAGTTATGTTCGAAAGAGTTGCTCTAGCTAATTCCGAGCTCCCCAAGGAAGAGAAGAAATCATACCTTGAACAAGAAGAGGAAGTTTTGATAGCTAAAATACAATCACTCCAATCCCAAGATTTAGGTGTCAATCCTAACCCATCAAAACCCCATTTTGATGATTTAGACTTTCAATTAGCTAAGATACTTGTAAATCAATGCACATCAGGTCTTCTCAGAAGAGCATCTTGAAAAAATGTCATCAACTTCTTTTCCCCCGGAAAGACATTGGGAAGAATGCAATGATGGTATGTGTAGTGACGCCACAGAAGGAGAGCTAAGCCACTTAGGAATTAATTCTATTTTTTCTCCTTCTATGCCCACAGTAAATGTTTCATCTGAACCCATCTCTAAACCCATCCTTGGCCCCAATAATTCTTTTTATGCTCTCTCTCCTAAGTCCCATAATGACCCTAGGAATCCACTAAGACATCCAAAGTGTGGAAGTCATAAAGATAATAGGAATAACCAAGAAGAGCAACGATAATGGTAGGAATGTGTAGACCATACTAGAAATTCATATGCTATTGTCAAAGAATGGATGGAAGAGGACAAATCCTTAGTACTAGCATCTAAACTTGGTTTAAATTCAATTGGTGAGCTTAAATAAATTTTTTAAACATAACTCACCCAAGTTTAGAGGAAGCTTTAGACGAGGCCAACCTTGGAGACATCAATTCATAGGAAATCCTAGAAAATAAGGTGCGATCCGGTGCCCGAAGCAAGAGTGTAGTAAGCAAGATTATCTTCATGTAGAGAACCTAAATCGTAGAAGAACCTCGCTACCCCTTTTCCAACTCTACCCTTGTGTGGTCCTTGGACGAACTAGCTAGAAGAAATATCTTCGTTCCCTGTGGAAATATGATACCCTGAATACTTCCGGGTGAAGTGCTACGACGGTAATTCCGTGCGCTTACGGAATTACGTTAAGAAATACCAACAAATATTTCTGGCGCCGTTGCCAGGGAACGGTTGCTATATTTCCTTCGAACCTAGTTCGTCCTTGTATATGTATCTTTTTATCTTTTCTTTATTAAAAAAATCTACCTCTCTTACCTTGTTTACCATGAATTCAAATCCAAATCTTTTAACCTTATTGGGGGAGTTTCCTAAGCCACCACTATTGAAATTTCTTAACATTATCACAGAGAATAGAGGTAGAGTCTATCCCCAATAATGAAGCAAGAAATGCTTGGATGGCATACCTCAGTACCATATCACTAGATTTAGGTCCAGCCATGGCACCGAGGCACACCTCACCAGTTATTCCCTCTGCTGCTACTAGTGATACACCTCCAATGATAGTTTCAGGATAGCCTGGCATGGACACCGTGGCATACCAAGACTATTCTTACCTCTATCAAGAGAGTTATATCCCTAATAATGTTAGGACTATGGCCTTAGCTGCTAGTGCCTTGGAGATGCTATACGGCACGCTTTCAGTATTCTTTAACACTAGTGCTAAAACTATGTTCCTAACTACAGTAGAGAGAGAATGGTGACACGGTAATTCTTTGCAGTTATGGATATGAATCTGCAAGCGCATAGAAATACCATTGTAGCATTTCAACCTGGGGTATTCCTAGGTGTCGTATTTATATTTTTCCAAAGGAAAGCATAGCAAAAGAGTTTAACTTAGATATAGACTAGGATGACATGTGTGAATAAGTCAAGGTTCATAGCAAAGGTGAACGGTTTATGATTTGGATAGTGATCATACATACAAAACCACGAGCACTAAAAAAGAGAGAAAAAGAAAGAATAGAGAAAAGAGAAGAAAGAATAAAAGAATAACAAATAAAAGAATATCCTACGGGAGCAATGATCCTAATACAGCTAATATTTAGAATATAGTTAGTCATACAAATACATGAGTCAGAGATAGAGTTGTGTTTACGATGGATCGGAAGGCCACCGGGCACTGGTCTGCCAGTGAAACATGGATGGCATTTTAGACTCCTACACCATAGTCGAACATGGGGGATTACAAGGGACGGACAGGGCTATCACCACCTGCCACCTACCACCTCAACCGTGGACTATGAAGTGCAATCACCGACTCCCCTATACCCAAGCACCATGCCCACATATAGAACAGCTACCCAAGCCCCCTAGGTCTCTCACCCTATGGATGAATGAGTAAAGAGCTTGGATGTTGTGCGATGAACCACCATCCCTCATACAACTCCATTTCTAATCATCTAAATGTATAAATAATTAAGAACAGACTTCTATATGCTAAGAACATGATATGAACACTATAAACTAGCAAGCATATCATGAACAAGGCATATGAACTAGAAGCCCTATGTTCTATGATCATATCACACAAACTAGCACCTAGTTTATCTAACACGATCATATCACTAGAACTATACTCTAATTCTAGAACATTGCTATATTGATAAAAAAAGAGGAAGAACATAATAGAAAGAATAGTATTCATACCAAGAAGCCAAAGATGTCCTCCTCCTCTTACAAGATGCCTTGCTCCACTACTAAATAAAATAAAAAAAGAAAAGAGAAAGAAGAAGCTCTAGTAGCTCTATGGTATTTGTATGAGTGTATGATGCCTATTGGAGGAGGCTTGCCCCTTATTTTATAGGAGAAAGGGGAGTGGAGCACCACCTAACTAGCTAATGTGGTATAAAACAAAAGGAGAAACTTGCTACAGCTGAAATAAACGCCTTGGGCCTCTTCTTCCGCGTGTGGCCCACTCCCTTGGCCTGCTCAAGCGGGCGGGGGGCTGCTGCGACCCTTCTAGGCCTGGCGGCGTTTGGGCCGTGCCCCCTGCTGGGTGGCGGCCTACCTCGGCCCGGCCCGGGCTAGGCTAGGCCCCGCTTTGGCTGGCGGGCGCGCTACGGGCCGGGCAAGCCTACCCCCGCCTGGGCCGCGCCTGGCCGCTGTGGTGGCCTGTCCGGCTAAGCTGAAGCCTAGGTAAGTTTTCCTTTTTCTCTTTTTATTATTTCTTTTATATATTATTTTGTAAAATTAATATCTTTTGAATCGAGCTCCAAAAATAGTAAATGATATATCCGTTTTGATCAGCACGATGAGCTCTATGCATTGGTGAACTTCCATTTCTTCTATTGAGATAATATTTTATTGATGAAAAATTGGATAATCCTGCAAAATATGGAGAACACCAAAACTTGTGGAATTCGTTAGAATAAGACCTATATCTATATATTATAATATTTTTATGGCTTTTTATATACTGGTTGATGGTATAAATTATGATTTAATGACCATCAACAACCACCTTTTTCAAATATGAACCACTCATCTGGCTATGAACTCCACCCTGGCTTGATAGCCATGGTTCGGGCACAACCCTTCTCAGGACGTGAAAACAAAAACCCATGCAATCACCTGCAAGATTTTGAGGAAATAAGTTCATGCCTGATCATCTTAGGCATGACACAAGAAACTCTAAAGTGGAAATTGTTTCCCTTCTCTCCTTTGGGGGAGGCAAAGCAATGGTCCACTCATGCCGTAGGATGTACAAATGGGAATTGGGATGAACTTAAAAAAAAATTTTTGTCTTGCATTCTTCTCTATGTCTTGTATCGTCTCTCTAGCAAGGGCAATCCTTGAATTCGAGCAATATGAGAAGGAATCCATATGTGCAGCCTGGGCTAGGTTTTTATCGCTAATTCATGTTGGCCCGGACTTGTCTTTATCCGATGCCATTTTGCTACCCCTCTTTTGTTCGGGTCTTGACATGGACGCCGACCTATTCCTTGACATGACCACTGGAGGTCATTCACATAAGACTGATGGAACAAGTAAAGTTCCATGAAAACTTTCTAGACACACATGCTTCTTCCGTCATAAGCACTAGATCCCTCCAAGATACGGGCTTGTCAAGCTTTGAGGAGCCCTCGTCAGCCAAACCCTCTACATCCCTAGGGCCCTCACTCGAACCAGGAGCACCGAAGGAAATAGTAGTTCATCCTTCGGAGTTTCCCATCCAATTCGAGGATAATGGCAATACCTCGATGCTTTTTGGGCGTAAAAAACTTAGTTGTGCCCATCATGATAGACAAAACCGAGGTCCACTTAGATTTCTACATCTATGCCATCCTTGAATTTGAACTTCTCATAGGCTGCCCTTTGGAAACACTTCTTCAAGAAAAACAATCCTAGGGAAGCCTTAGTGAAAAGTTGGGACAAAGTACTACCGCCACTCCTATCCCTTGCTTAGAAATCTCGATGGTGGAACATGATCCCAACTATAACTTATTCGATGAGGTGAAGTGCATATCTCCGTTCGTTTCACCCGAACTTTTCTTTCATCCTTGTGAAACTAAACGTTCATCATCACCCTCACTTGAACCCAAATCATGTCCCTCTGGCTGTCCAAATGTTGTTCTCGATAATGGGTGAGATTCAACATCAATTATACATGACTTATCTTTTGAGAAAGAAAAGCACCCGTGCCATGGACATCCCACCTAGTGGCACATGCTTCTACAAGGATCCAAATCACCTCTTCATCTTTGTTTTCAAACTTTTTAAGAGAATGGTTATGGATGCCTTCATTTAACATAAGCATTGCAAATCTCGTATATACACTGTGGTACTAATCTTGCAGCTAGAACAATGATGCTGAGCACTTGGTGGTGAAGCTAGGAACTACACCACCGCTGAGAGCTGCAAGATGAAGTTCCCACGGTCAAGCTTATGACCATAAATAAAGCACTGCTTAGGGAGTTACCCCGGATTATCATAAAAAATTTTCTTCTTTTTATTTTTTTAAATAAAATAAAAATAATAATAGTAATAATTATAACACAACTTCGCTTCTCAACAATAATAATAAAAAAAGAGATAAAAAAATAGATGCTCTCCTTTTGTTGCTTGTCACCAAGGCCCATAGCCTATACACACAATTTGTGTGTGTAGCCTAAGCCTTGTTGATCACCTGAGTTAGACCATGCACTACCAATCCACCGATGCAGTAGATTTAGAAGCTTAATCAACATATATTTGTCGGTAAGTATACTCAGGTATGCAAAGGTAATAATCACCAATACTTTTACTCATATTTGTCTAAATATGAATATGGTTTAATCAATCAAAGTTCATGCTTCCTTTATTAATAATGGATGCTCTGGTTTGGATGTGTTCTCTTGAGGTACATCCATAGGCATTTTAAATTAAGTATAGTGCTTAGGTTAAAATTATCTTCTTTGATCAAATTTAGACATGGTGTTTAATTTTAATTAATGAACTTGGAGCTATTTTCATAAATAATGGATGGAGATAAACTAAGGCTATGAATACTTTATAAATTTTGACTTAGCCTTGTTTGAGTAAAAAGTTAGGCGTACAAAAAATATAGTTTTTACTTCTTCTAGTTCGCCATTCATAAGCTAGAATTGCTCGAATAATTTTGATATGTTGATAAACGACAAAGTTTCAAAAAAAAAAAAATTCATGCTAAAAAACCCTTAATAATAAAAAATAATAATAAATTTATTATGGCAATCTTGTTTGGATCCATGCTACATGAGTTTTGCATCTAAATTCTTTTTATAGCATGGATATGGTCATACTTTCTTTTGCCATGATAAAATAAATTAATAAAATGAATATGATTATAATAATAAAAAAATAATAACAATAACTACAATAATAAACTTAGGCTCCCCAAGATACTGAAACTGGTAGAGCACTTTCTTGTTTCTCTTTCTTTATTAAATAAAACAGAAACAAGAATAAATGTGGGGGAGATCTCTCGAGCCTAACATACACATTTGAGATCCCCCCTCAACATGTCGCACAAAATCGTATGATCCTTCATGCAGGAGAACAAGGCAGATAGCTTAAAGAAAAGGCTGGTTGAACTTCTGGTTCATGCCAAGCCATCTCTACTTCAGTTCTCCTCGACAAACGATGGTTTGTGCAACACCTCCCTCATCTCCCTATAAACTTGAGTTTAAACAAATTTAAATCTAGATCACTAAAATTAATCTCAAGGAACCAAATTTTGCCTCCATGCAACTTGAAAAACCACACTACTTTTTACATTCTCAAAAAGTGACATAATCATAATATTTCTAAGATAGAAGCTTGCATGAAGTTTGTTCCATATATATACACTTATGCTTGTGGGAAAATATCTTGATAGGAAATCATGTTAACTAAGTTGTTGAAGGGTGTGATATGGTTCTGACTTAGAAATCCTACCATTTCTATTCAAAGTACTTGGAGAATTTGTTTTAAAAAATCTACAAAAACCATAGTTTCACATACTCCTCATTTGGTAAAGAAATTCCTATCAAGGCCAAATATGACACGCATCATGCAAAGTTTTTAGCCTGCTATATATGCTGCTTGTTATTTCATTGAGTTTTGTCAAGTCTTGTGACCCGTGTTGAGAGATTTATCATGCTCCCAAGATCAAGATTACACACACGCCACATATATATGCTGCTCCTACACTAGGAGTACGCAAAAACATGTCTTCCATATAGACCCACCAAAAATGTTCTACTCTTACACTGATAGTAGACCAAAAAAAATATGTTCATTAGAAAAGTACTCCATATTATAATAGGTAATGATCTTTCTCTACAATTATATTTTAGTAAAAGAGACATGGGCTATGCAAAAAAATGCAAAAAAAATAGGGACACATGAAGGTCCCAAAAGAAAAAAAATATGGACACATGAAGGTCCAAAGTATGAAAAAAAATGATGAGCATATGAAGGCTCATGTATTCAAAAAAAAGAGAGGAGAAGATAGCCATGTCTCAAAAATAATAAATAGTAGAGAGAGATCATATCTACAAAAGGAGTATAGTGTTTAGCATATCTTCTTTCACACACATGCACATCTTGATCTAAGAGTATGGCACTTCTCTCCGTAGATCCTTGTTTTGACTTTATAACATATGGAATACAAGTATGCCGTCTTGTTAATCCCAACCCAAAGCTCCACATAAACCTTTTTAGAGGTAGAAAGAACAAAAAGGAAGCAAAGACTTTGCTATGCCTTAGTAAGGAATCATACACATTTGAGTGATTTGAGAGTGCCTTTTGAGGAGTATAAAGTGATCTATGTTTTATTGTTAAAACTTTCAAAACTCCGAGTTGCTAAGATATGAATTTGGGAAGATAACTTTGTTTCGAGGACCATTCCACTTTTCAATAACCCAAGAAAACATGTTAGCCAATGCCACATATCCCACTTGTGTAAGAAATATGATGGAATGATTTTTTATAAAAGCCGTATATCTTAGGGTTTTATGCTCATGTCTACTTTTGCATCTAAGCTTTGCTCGAGGACGAGCAAGAGGCAAGTGTGGGGGAGTTTGTTGGTGGTCCTTAACTCATAAACATAACCGCCAACACTCACATAAAATGAAGATCATGTGAACACCAAACTTAGAGTTAGCGCTTATAACTAATCAGTTTCACAAGTTTTGGTGATTTACAACTTGCAGGAAGACATGCCGGAATACATGAAAATATACACATAAAGGGCTACAAAATATACATAAAAAGGCTCAAAGAATGAGTGGCCCAGTCACTAGAATACCTAGGTCCCAAGCATAGATACAAACACCAAACATCAGCCCAAGAAGTGAAAGCCCGAACAAATCTCAAAATCCAGTCCAGGCTGCAGGAGCAGTCCTTGGTAATTTGGACGCCCAGGATGCATCTAGACTTTGTTTTCAGTGATCCAGGACTTTTCAGAAAGTTAACGACGAGACCGACGTGCTCACCAAAGATGGGCCTGGTTGGAGCCCATTAGGGTGCGCCCGTAACACCAGCAGGTCCAAACGGCCCAAACTTTGGTCGGTTGGCTCCCACTGACGTTCTAAAGGCAGTGGTGTGCGGGATTCTGATTCATTGTACCTAGACAGTCGGTTTGGGTGTATTCCTGCATAGAGGTCCCTCCACTCCACTTATAAAAGGAGGCCTCCACCTCCTCATTCTAGATCAACCAATCAACCAACCACCAAGGGGGCAAGAGCACATACAAGAGCTCCACTTCATAGGGGCCTAGGCCCTAGCTAGCCTAGCTAGTTGTAGTATAGGGAGTAAGTGAGGGAAAGTAGAGAGGAGGTTTGGGCGTGTTTGCCATCTCTCGTCTTGGATTCAGTGTCTCCGGGTTGAGGAGGCGGAGTGCCGGACGTGTCGGCTCCCTCTCAATGTGTACCTCTATGGTCATGTACAACTTGGAGTATAAGGTCCGTGTTCGACTACGGTGGTGAGTCTCTATTCATGTTATCTTGTGCATTACATTCTTGCAGGTTTATTGTCTATTACTTGACTTAGTAGTGAATGCTCTAGTAGAGGGTCCCTGATAAAGACGGATAGCTCTAGTTAACGCTAGAGTAGTAGTTGATAGCGTAGACGTGGTGTCTAGGCTAGAGGCTGCCTCGTTTGCCTCACACTCCATGGGTGAGGGGTAGGTGCTAGGTGGTGACAGCCCTAGCATCCTTTGTATTACCCCCACGTTCGGGTGTGGCGTAGAGTTATAGGCCGGCATCACCTAGCAGACTAGGTGCGATCCGGTGCTCGAAGCAAGAGTGTAGTAAGCAAGATTATCTTCGTGTAGAAAACCTAAATCATAGAAGAACCTCGCTACCCCTTTCCAACTCTACCCTTGTGTGGTCTTTGGATGAGCTAGTTAGAAGAAATACCTCTGTTCCCTATGAAAATACGATACCCTTAATACTTCCGGGTGAAGTGCTACGACGGTAATTCCGTGCGCTTGTGGATTCTTTCGCATTGCGTTAAGAAATACTAATAGTTCTCTATAAATAGATATGATGCTAACCTTAGCAATGACTACTAAGTATAATTGCACTAACCATAGTATGCACTGGCATGTAGCTAGGAATAACTTAGAAATATCTCTTGATGTTCTACTAATAACCCTAATGATATAGCTAGAAGTCTCTATCTATTTATGCTGATGTTTTATACTTATCTTTATCATTTATCTTGTGACTTACCCCTGCATTGAGTAGCAAGGGCATGGCTATGCCTATCTATTACACAATAGGTCATATAGCTTTCCTACACACACACACACACCAGCAGACCTTCCCATGGGTAAAATATAAATGACAACCTGGTAATACTCTAGGTAAAATACTACAATAGTATTTGATCTGTGTGCTTACGGATACTTAGTTCACATTCTTAATAGTTGCATGATTTAATACCACATTTCTGACATCATACCTGGGAATGACAACCCGATACTTCTGTGGTGACGCTAAGATATGCCCACAAGCATTTCTGGCACCATTGGTAAGAATAGGTTTTTATATCTATTTTTGATAGTGATGTTAAGGAATGTCAACATGCGTCTTTTCTAGTTTACACCTATAGAAATAGTGAAACACCAAAACTCATAGAATTCTATCAGTGTAAACCCTATATCTATGTTGGTGATCGTAATTGCATCCTTTTCGATAGCTAGTTGATGGTTAATTTAAGACATTAACGACCATCAACAACTCTCCTAAGCTTAACCTTTGCTAGCCCATTAGCAAAGCAACTTAGAAAAGCTATTGAAAGATATATTTAAGCATTGTAGCCATCTTAAAGTAACTCCTTAGAAGTATACCTACATTTAGACAAAAAAATTTCTCCAAGTTTAAGAAATAACTAAACTGATTTTTAAACTTACTCATGTTACCTTTGACTATAGGGCTTGTTGGCTCTTCCTTGGGTCTTGAGTACTTGAAAGACAGAAAGATCTAGCCAAGCACTATGTCTCAAGCTCTTTGTTCAACTATCATTCTGGAGTTTTTAGAAGTTTTCAAATAAAACTCAGATTTTCCCATTTATGACACTCTCAAATCTCTCTATGTATGTGGTATTTTTGAATTCTCACCAAGGCAGTAATGATGACTGCCTTTCTTTTGTTCTGGTAACTAAAGCTTATGTAAAGCAAATAGGCAAGGAAAAAACTAGAAAGAGCAAACTTGCAATGCACATGTTGTAAAGTCAAACAATAGATCCACAGAGAAACAAGTCATTCAATCGAATCAAGATGTGCATGTGTATGGATATGGTGGATATGTGGTGGGAACCTAATTCTACTATGTCTCTTGAAGACATTCTCTCTTTTGGACATTGAAAACTGGCCAAAGGTTATGAGCTATCTTATTCTTTTCTTCTTCTTCTTCTCTCTTTTTTCATCAGGGAGGCAGGCATCAAAGTACCCATTGTTTTCTTAGACACTTGTCCATTTTTCAACTCTCTTCTTTTTCTTTTTCTCTCTTTCTCTCTCTCTCTTTTTAGAGTAAATTTTACATAGCTCATAACACTCCTTGGGCACTTAAGGATTTGAGAGATAGCAACAAGCACTTAGAGCATTTATTGGATGGCTATCCTAATGAAATATTTTTGGTGTCCTCTTCTAGTGTAGGAGTAAAATATTTTTTAGAATGGGTGTAGATAGGATGGCATGTTGTCATGCCTACTCTAGTGTAGATATCTGTTAATGCCCACTGAAGAAGAATGCAAGCGCACGGATACCGTTATAGCTTTATCCTAGAAGTATTTCAGGTTTCGTTCCACTGAGAAACATGTGAGATCAACTACGGTCTAACTCAACTAGGGGTAACAATAGGGTGAAGGTAGGGACTAGATTAGATAGAACTAAGATAGAACTAGGGTAGAACTAGAGTGGTAATTAATGTGATTGAGAGCAGCAATCAAGGTTGATGATAATAGGAGAGTAGAGAGGATAACTATGGTTCTCTTCTTCTAACTTGAGCAAGCCTATATCTTATATTGCTAACTGGGGACATTACATAAGGAGAGACACTGACAAAGGATGCTGATCTCCTTAGCAACTGTGACCTACTTGGCCTACAGATGGGAGGTGGACAATAGGACTGTCACTCCCAACCACCATTGGAATATAGGGTGCATCCACGATTATCCTAAGCCTAAGCACCATGCTTACACCTATGATAATACTCTACTCCCCCTAGAAAGAGAATAAAGCACTCAAAGAGAGTCGTGATCTAGATAAACAATAAAGACATAGAACTTACTTGCATCAGAAGTTGATCACCAGAGATATCTCAGGAGCAAGCTCAAGTAGAGCTTGATCCCGCCAAGGTACAAGCCGTAGAGAGGGCACCGACAGGCCGGCACCTCCTCCTAACTCTTCCCTCACTCTTCATCTCACTATTATCTAGAAGACTAGATCCTATAGAGGACTAATCTTCTCTTGATGGCTGGCCCTCGAGAGGTTATCTATTCAAGGAACACCTCTCAATTAGGGTTTCAGAGAATAGCAAATAAATGTGTGCCTCCCGGGGTCTTGCCCTCCTTTTATAGCCCGGTGGGATGAACGTGAGCCCTTGGATCAAACCGACTTTCACGGACGGCTCAGATTCAAACCCTAAGGCGGTGGAGCACATGGGTCAAAGCGGGCCACAAACGCAGGTTGGGCCAAACCGGCCGGTCTGGGGTGGGATTGGCCGGCCCCACTCCGGGCCCGTTTGTGGTCCGCTTCAGCGTGGTGTCTTCTCGCGTCTTCTAGAGTTTTCTAGTGCAACCCCTATCATGGAATTGATATCTTTTCATCCGGAACTTCAAAAATGGCAAATGATATGTCCATTTCGATCGTCTCGACGAGCTCTTCGTAATGGTGCATTCTAATTCATCATTTGAGGTGCTTGTAATCTATCATATTGGTCTTTTTTGATAGCTTTTCTGATATGTACCTGTAGAAACAAGGATTCACCAAAACTCATAGAATTTCGTTAGTGTAAACCCTAAATCTACATTGGTGATCGCAAATGTGCCTCTTTTAAGAGTTAGTGTAAACTCCTCTTTTTAGTTGACGGATAAATTTGGTCATTAACGACCATCAACAACACCCCCACACTTAACCTTTGCTAGTCCCTTAGCAAAGCTAAGCTCATAAAAACTATCAAAAGATATGTGTAAGTTTAAGCATTGTAACCATTTTGAAGTAACTCCTTAGAAGTATACCTGCATTCAGACAAAAGTTCTCCTTCAAGCTTAAGCAATAACTGAGCTGACTTTTAAACTTACTCATGTTACCTTTGACCATGGGGCTTATCATCCCTTACTTGAGCCTTGAGTAATCGAAAGACAGAAAGATCCAGCCAAGCACTATATCTCAAGTTCTTTGTTCAACTATCATTCTGGAGTTTTTAGAGGTTTTCAAATAAAATTTAGAGTTTCCTATGTATGACATTCTCAAGTCTCTCAGTGTATGTGGTATTTGTGGAGTCTCACCAAGGCAGTAGTGACGGTTGCCTTTCTTTTCATCCTATAGCTAAGGCTTATGTGGAGCCTATAGGTAAGGAGAAAACTTAAAAGAGCAAACTTGTAATGCACATATTGTGAAGTCAAACAATAAATCTATGGAGAAACAAGTCATACAATCGAATCAAGATGTGCAAGTGTATGGATATGGTGGATATTTGGTGGAACCTAATTCTACTATGCTCCTTGAAGACATATCTCTCTTTTGGAATTTAGAACTTGGGCAGAGAGTATGAGCTATCTTATTATATATTTTTTCTTTTTTCATCAGGGAGGCAGGCATCTAAGTACCCATTATTTTTATATCTTGGACACTTGTCCATTTTTTCAACTCCCTTAGTTTATCTTTTTTTTATAATAACTTTTGCATAGCTCATAATACTCCTTTTGGCACAGAAGATTTTTGAGAGAGCAATCAAGAACTTGGAGCATTTATTGGGTGGCTATCTAATGAAAATATTTTTTATGTTCTCTCCTAGTGTAGGAGCAAAACATTTTTGGATGGGTGTAGATGGAATGGCATGTTGTTGCGCCTACTCCAGTATAGAGTAGAGCATATATAGGTGGAGTGTAAGTGGATCTTGATTCAAGAGCATAAAAAATCTCTCACAAGGGTCACAAAGGTTGACAAAACTCAATGCAAGACAAGCAGCATATATGTGGAAGTTTATCTAGCCTATCTCATCATGTTTGGCTCTAGTGGGAATATAAGCTTTGTCATACATGAACTCATCATGTAAGGTTTTTGTATTATTTTTTAAAAGATAAATCTCTAGAACTTTAGTGTCACTCGGAACAAGATAGATAGCAGCTCAGACTTTCTCAATCAGATCAATCAAGTACCTAGGCTTAGTTCAAGCATATGCAACCCACAAGTTTTAGGCTCGGAGCAAATCTTCATGTCAAAACAGTTAAAAGCCAAAACTTAAAAAATTTATGTCTAAAAACTAGGCACTTTGAAGTTATTATGAGAGGGCAGTTTTTTACCATTTTCATTTTTAAGGATCATCTCAAGGGCTTGCCTATTTATTAACTCATATCTAAACAAACATTTTTATTTGGTTTTATATTTTTAAGACTCGTACTTTATAAGACTCTAAAGATTCTACAAACATGGACCTTCATGTGCCCATATATTTTTAGTATTTTTGGGTTTTCTTATGATACTATGGTGAACCTTCATGTGCTCACATTTTTTGGGTATTTTTCAAGACTCTATGACTGACTCAATAATCACGTAGGTACACTTACCTGGGTACCTAGGGGATGCCTTCCCCCAAGCTAGTTGTTGTCATGGTTAAGCATTGAAGCTGAGCAGTCCTCGCGGTGGAGCTCATGCTTACAAGAGCAAGTGTAGCTAGAAATCTCGATCTCATCCAATAAGAAGTTGCTTCCTCCACACAGTGATTAGCTGTGTGTTGGGAAGGTGTACTTCGAGTGATGTTGATGAAGATTCCTAGGTGGACTAGCTCTTAGAGTCATCCTGCAGCAAACATCTCACAAAATACCAAAACTCATGGAATAGATTAGGATAAGTAGTTAGTGGTTAGCCATTTTGAGGATTGGTTTTTGTGAAGGTTTTAAGATACTTATAATATAGCAAAATTCTAGCAGGATGTTCATGTAGTATTTTTAGATTTTCTATTTTTATTATGCAGGAAAGAAAACATGTATGCATGATTATTTTTGTTATTTTTATGCCACCACGGTGAAGACTCCTACAGGCTTTTACGCACCATAGAACTGATCACATGGGGCTTTGAGTTTTGTGACACATGAATTATCTAACAAAATGAATGCATATTTATTTTTTGTTTTTTCAATGCAATGCTAATGCAGAAAAGTAAGCATGCTAAAGAGAAAATAATTCATGCAATGCAAGAATGTAAATATGGTAACCACCGATGTTACCTCACGGCAAGGGTTTGGATATTAAAGTCTTCCGGACAGGACTTCTCCCTTCTTGTTGATTCCTCCAGTGTTGATGACATGGAGTTTCTTTGGTGTGTACATGGGAGTGCTTCTTCTCCAAGCTAGCTCTTCGGTGAAGACAAAGATTTCTATGATGATGCCCTTTATGATGTGTCACCTTCTTCTACCTAACCCATCTTGATTTTGAGATTTGATTTTTGCTTCGACAGGTCGAGGACCTCCACTTGTACAAAGTAGAAAATTGACTCCCCCACGCTTGGATTGAAGTATGTCCTGATCATGAAGACAAGGTAGAGATTAAGTGCATGAGCTTTGTTGGTGGGAAAACACCAACAGAACCATAACTTCTATTCCACTTCTCTATCCTTAGTCATATTGAACAACATGGTGTTGATGTTATGTACATTATTCAATCTTCACATGAGTGGTAGGTTTAGAAGGTTGAGCAAGGATGTAGCATTTAAGTTCATTAGGCTGCAAGAGTTGAAATACTTAACCAAAGAAAGGATTGTCTATCTGTATATGATATGTTAAATTTTACATGATTATGACTATCATCTTCCAAGCATAAGATGTGAAACTTTTTAGCTCATGGTTAAGACTATGGATTAAGGTAGTGATGCTATAAACAACTTTCAAGAACTAGACATGTTGAGTTAATCAGGATTATGGATATGTTGCTAATACATATTAGGTTCTTTATTGATGTTCATACCAAAGTCAAAGAAAAGCTTTCTTAAGTAGTAACCATTTATCTTTTGGATGTTACCTCCATCATTAGAGCATGATGACACCATGTGATGAGGAGTAGATAACTCATGATGGTCCTTTCCTTTGGCTCGATTTTTTTCTTGTTTGGATAGCCTCACATCTTGAGTTGTTCAAAGTGCCTCTTATTTCCTGGATGATGCTCATTTCTTCTTATCCCTTTGTCATGTTATCTTCTTTTTGCTCTTTGCCATTTTAGATTTTTGTTTCAATCTTTGTTTTATGCCTGCATAGGATTAGTGGACAACACATACCCGAAGGAGTATACCAATTTGAATGGGGGGATTGTTGTCTCTAAATCATGTGCATTAATTAGAAAGATGGGTTCTCATATTTTATGCAAGCATGGTTCAAGGCAAAGGTGACTTGCAGCTGAAGACAAAGTGAATGATCGTTGATACTTACAGTTCTTCCATCAATGATGAATGGGCGGTGTCTTCAATGTGCAAAGTTATTAGAGTTCGTCATGTGTCTTGCTTCATCTCTAATTTGAATTCATCTCTTGATTTACCCAGATTGGATTTTAGAAGTTTTCCTGCAAGGGTTAGTCCAATAAAATATCCAGTGTCTACGAGAGCATACTTTCAGTTCAAGAACCAACCTAGACACCAAGTCTAATTTGATTTAGAAAGGCATTTCAACATAAGCACCACGCTTAATTTAAAAGCCTTTAGAAGCAAAATCAACACACCTCTTGGTTCAAAATCAAACTAGACACCATGTCTAATTTAATTATAGAAAACAATTTAAACTAAGCACCATGCCTAATTTAAAAGATGTGTGAGAATACTTTAAAACCTTATGCATACTGTAGTAAACATAGGTAGCATGAAAACATTGTAGAGATTCATTATTCAAGTAGAGATGAAAGAGCATGATTGTCAAATGGCAAGTTGAGTATGGCTTAAAGGTAGAGACAATCAAGATTAGCAACATGGCATGTGATTTTTTAGAGAAGCATCTTCCCCACACTTGAGTTCTTGCAAGACAAGATCAAGTTTGGATGGATATGATCTAATGTTGCATAATAATTGGTTGGACATACCTTGCACCATTATCCTTCATTCTTCTTGCTTCAAACCTAAAATGGTTAGTGACAAGAATACCCAAAGAAATATGTTCATAATTATATCTCTATACTCAATTTACAAGGGCAGTTCAGCAAAAGGTGAATGTTCATGTTGTCTATCGAAAGTGCTAGTTCTTGGTCAAAAGCTCATTTTTAGGAAACCTTAGATTCGTGCTTCAAGATGGTGAAGTGGTTTCCCCTTCAACACCAATCCTTATCGACCTACCTCAAGATCCGCATATTGAGATTTGCAATGTTTATGGTAAACATATGCATCTACAACCACCCTTTTGAAGTTTTTATGGATAGAATGTATGAGGGGGTTGAAGATCTCATATGTGATCATGGTAGAGAAACCAAGAGATTCAGAAGATGTGTTATATAAGCATGGCTTTGATGAGGTTTTTATGAAGTAGCTTCCATGCTCATTGATGTCATCTTCCTTACTAATCTCCAAGGGTGATTCTTTATGAATGTCTATAGGCGAAAATATTGTATCCTTTATTTCATGCCTATGACATTCATCAATCATATTATTGTCCAAGATTTCCTTGGGATTGATTACTCTTAAGTTGGTCTCAACAATGGCTTCCTCTAGACTTAGATGAGTTATAAGTTTATCATTTGAATCTAAGTCTAGACTAGATTCTATTAAGGCTTCTTCTTTGTGTATTCATTCTATACATTCTAGCCATTGTTGTCGTACTTCTTGGTCATCCTCGAGTCCTTCATGATTTCTATGCTCTATATGTTTTAGTGGATCTCTAATGTTATCATAAGACTCAGGAGAACAAGTGTCAGAGAATTCTTTGGGGTCAAGGATGGGTTTTAAGATGGGTTTAGGTATGACATCTAATGTGGGCATTGAAGGAGAGAAGATAGGATTAAAATCAAATTGGTTTAACTCTCCTTCTATGGCATCGCTAGACATGCCATCCTTGTGTTCTTCCCGAAGATGCTTTCTAAGAGATTCCTTCTTGAGAGTATCTAAGTTATATTCACTTGAAGGTCTCTTATAGGACTGGAAGTTTAGGCTCTTCCCGACATCAACATCAAGAGAGTTTTCTAAGGGTTGAATCTCTTCTTCCCTTGGTGAATTTTGGAGCATGGATGGTTCAGGACTGATAGCAAAATGTTGGTATTGGAATAAATATGATTTAGCTATCGAAACTTCCTCTTGTCTAGGAAACAATCCTTCTCTTTCTCGGGGGGTTCACAGTGAATGCTAGGGCAAGGTGTCCTTCCACAAAGTTTATCAAGTAAAGACCTCGCTTCACTAGCAGCCACATGAAGAAAAGATCCTCTAGAAACTATATCAAAGAACTACTTAGAATCCTTATTAAGGCCTAAGTAAAAGTGTTGAAATAACACCAGGTCTAGAATAGAAAGGTCTGGGCCTGTAGTGAGGAGATCATTAATGCGATCTCATAATGTTTCTAGAGATTCCTCCTCTAGTTGTTTAAAGTGTAGAACCTCTTCCCGAAGATCAATCACCTTAGAGATGGGAAAGAATTTGGTTTGAAATTCAGAATATAGTAATTTTCAATCTCCTTGCATACTTCCTACGGTTTTGTTGTACCAATGTTTAGCTTTTCCCGTCAAAGAGAATGGAAAAAGCTTCCATTGTAAAGTCTTATCAGTCATGCCGGCAATGCGAAAGCATGCACATCTTAGTAAGAACTCCCGTAGGTGTGAGTATGGATTTTCATCGCCTTCTCCCGAGAAGGATTATTTTTAGAAAAAGTCTACCCAACACGGGCGCAGCTCATAACCAGGTGCCAAGATAGGCTCTGAAGATTCTAGTGGCCTAAAGCTTGCGCTCGTGGGTTTAGCACATTGATTGATAGGAATGTGATCCATGCTAAACCAAAAGTTAAAAAGAAAAGAATGAAAGAAAGAAGAAAGGAGTAAAGGATAAAAGAAAAGAAAAAGTTAAGCTAGGTTCGTAGTCAACTCAGCAAACTATTTCTCCGGCAACGGCGCCAAAAAGGCTTGTTGATATCTGTTAACGCCCACTGAAGAATCCACAAGCGCATGGATACCGTTGTAGCTTTATCTCAGAAGTATTCCAGGTTTTGTTCCACTGAGAAACGTGTGAGATCAACTACGGTCTAAGTCAACTAGGGGTAACAATAGGGTGAAGGTAGAGACTAGATTAGATAGAACTAAGATAGAACTAGGGTAGAACTAGGCGGCAATTAATGTGATTGAGAGCAGCAATCAAGGTTGATGATAATAGGAGAGTAGAGAGGATAACTATGGTTATCTTATTCTAACTTGGGCAAGCCTATGTCTTATAATGCTAACTGGGGACATTACATAAGGAGAGACACCGACAAAGGATGTTGATCTCCTTAGCAACCCGTGACCTACTTGGCCTACAGACGGGAGGTGGACAACAGGACTGTCACTCAAAACCACCACCGGAATATTGGGTGCATCCATGATTATTCTAAGCCTAAGCACCATGCTTACACCTACGATAATACTCTACTCCCCCTAGAAAGAGAATAAAGCACTCAAAGAGAGTCGTGATCCAGATAAACAATAAAGACATAGAATTTACTTGCATCAGAAGTTGATCACCAGAGACATCTCAGGAGCAAGCTCAAGTAGAGCTTGATCCCGCCAAGGTACAAGCCATAGAGAGGGCACCGACAGGCCGGCACCTCCTCCTAACTCTTCCCTCACTATCCATCTCACTATTATCTAGAAGACTAGATCCTAGAGAGGACTAATCTTCTCTTGATGGCTGGCCCTTGAGAGGTTATCCATTCAAGGGACACCTCTCAATTAGGGTTTTAGAAAATAGCAAATAAATGTGTGCCTCCCCCGGGGGTCTTGCCCTCCTTTTATAGCCCGATGGGATAAACGTGAGCCCTTGGATCAAACCGACTTTCACGGACGGCTCAGATTCAAACCCTAAGGCGGTGGAGCACGTGGGTCAAAGCGGGCCGCAAACGGAGGTTGGGCCAGACCGGCCGGTCTGGGGTGGGATCGGCTAGTCCCAATCCGGGCCCGTTTGCGGTCTGTTTCAGCGTGGTGTCTTCCCGCGTCTTCTGGAGTCTTCTAGTGCAGCCCCCGTCGTGGAATTGGTATCTTTTCAGTCGGAACTCCAAAAATGGCAAATGATATGTCCGTTTCCATCATCTCGATTAACTCTTCGCAATGGTGCATTCCAATTCATCATTTGAGGTGCTTGTAATCTTTCATATTAGTCCTTTTTGATAGCTTTTCTGATATGTACCTGTAGAAACAAGGATTCACTAAAACTCATGGAATTCCGTTAGTGTAAACCCTAAGTCTACATTGGTGATCACAAATGTGCCTCTTTTCAAGAGTTAGTTGGCAGGTAAATTTGGTCATTAACGACCGTCAACAGATAAGCATCATATATGTGGAAGTTTAACTAGCCTATCTCATCATGTTTGGCTCTGGTGGGAATGTAAGCTTTGTCATATAGGAACTCATCATGTAAGTTTTTTGCATTTTTTAAAAGCTAAATCTTTAGAATTCTAGTGTTACTCAGAACAAGATAGATAGTAGCTCAGACTTTCTCAATTAGATCAATTAAGTACTTAGACTTAGTTCAAGCATATGCAACCCACAAGTTTTAGGCTCAGAGCAAATCTTCATGTCCAAACAGCTAAAGCCAAAACTCAAGAAAACTCATGTCTAAGAACTAGGTACTTCAAAGGTGTTGTAACAGAGCAGCTTATTATCATTTAAGATCATCTCAAGAGCTTCATTTTTATTGACTCTTTCTAGACAAATTTATTTGGTTTTTCATGTTTAGACTCACTCTATAAAAGACTCTAAAAGACTCTACAAGTATGGACCTTCATGTGTCCATATATTTTTGATATTTTAGGTTTTTTTATGATACTATGGTGAACCTTTATGTGCTCACATATTGTTTTGGTATTTTTAGATTTTATGACTGACTTGATAATCACGTAGGTACACTTATCTGGGTACCTAGGGGGTGCCTTCCCCCAAGCTAGTCGTTGTTGTGGTTGAGCATTGAAGCTGAGCAGTTCTCGTGATGGAGCTCATGCTTGCAAGAGCAGGTGTAGCCAGGAATCTTTGACCTCATTCAATAAAAAGTCACTTCCTCCACACAGTAATTAGCTGTGTGTAGGAAGATGTACTTCTAGTGATGAAGATGAAGATGCCTAGGTGGACTAGCTCTTGGAGTCATCCTGCAGCAAACATCTCACAAAACACCAAAACTCGTGGAACGGATTAAGATAAACAGTTAGTGGTTAGCCGTTTCAAGGATTGGTTATTGTGAGAGGTTTTCAAAGTATTTTCATAGTAGCATATAGTGCAGCAAGATGCTCAATAATTATTTTTAGGATTTTCTATTTATTGGATAGAAAGGAAATATGTATACTAATTTTTATTTTATTTTTGGGCCACCACGGTGAACACTCCTGTAGTTGTTACACTGCAGGGGCTTCACATGGGGCTTTAAGTTTTCTAATTTTTTTGTTGTTTTCTATATATGGTAACAAAGATTAACTACTAATTAAAGATGCAAGAAAGTAAATGGATAACTACCATTGTTACCTTATGGCAAGGGTTTGGAGTTTATAGCCCTCTGGACAGGACTTCTCGTCGTCGTCACTCCTGGGGGTGCTTCATCGGATCTTGAGGATGGGGACCTTGATGTTGGACCTCCTAGTGATAATGACTCAGTTGAGGAGCTCACCTTTTCCGTCCATACCTTTGTAGGTTGTAGATGTCCCTCAGGTGTAGTGGATTCTTCTTTGATTTCTTTCTCCTCAACTTTGCTCTTTGGAGAGCGATTCTTCCGGTGCTGGGGTCTCCTCTTAGACTGGGTAGAGTTTAGCTGTCCAGAATTATAATTGCTATTGAAATGACAGCGTACCTTCTCTCTTGAGAATTAGAAGTGGACTTGGCCTGATCCATTGTAGATAATGGCGTTGGTGGTACTGAGGAACGGCCTCCCAAGAATGATGGGTGTCTCATCTTCTTCTCCCATGTCTAGAATCATAAAGTCAGTCGGGACGTAGTGAGTATAGATTTTAACCATGATATCCCTTACTAGTCCCTCCAAAAATCTGGTCGTGTTATCCGCTAGCTGCAGCTGCATATATATAGGATACAGAGGTGTATCGAATAATGTGTTGTATACCTTTTTGGATATGATGTTGACAGCTAATTCGGTGTCACAGAAAGCATGGTAGAAGAAGCATTGCCTAATAGTGCACTCAATGGTTGGCATGCCTAGATCCTTCCTCTTGATCAAGAATGGTGAGGCTAAGAGGTGGTCATGCTCGTACACAAATGCTTTGACTACCTTGATTGGCTTCATTCCTTTCCTCCTGTTCTTATTCTCTCTTTCCATTTGAATTGATCTTCTTTGCTTCTTCCGTTGTTGGCTTGACTAGGAAGTGAGCTCCCTTTAGTTCTACAGGAGCTTCAAGGGTCTTATTCTTGAAACTAAACTTTTCTTTGTTGCCCTTGATGGTAAAATAAATCTTTGCACTGTCTGTGTAGATGACAGCCTTTGTAGTGCTCAGGAATGGTCATCCTAGAATGATGGAGCTCTTGGGATCTCTGCCAGTATATAGGACTACAAAGTCTATAGGGACATATGATCTTTCAATTTGTATGCACACGTCATCTAAGATTTCTTCGAAGTACTTAACCGTCTGATCTGCAAGCTACAAGCACATATTTATGCACAACAAAGATGCCCATGGAAAGATGTGATCAAATATTACCTTAGGCATGATGTTGACACTAGCGCCTAGATCACAGACGACTTCAGAAAAGTCGTGTTGTCTAATAGAGATGGTGATCGCAGGTCTCCTTGGATCTCCTCTCTTAAGTGGCATGGACTCATCCTTCTATCCTTCTGATGATGCTTCAATATAGTAACCTATATGTACATCAATAAGATTCGCAATTTTGGGCTTTAGAGATTGCCCAGGAATCTTACCTTCATTGGTCGGTAGAACAGCGGCCACCAGCTGAGCTAATTGTTGTTTAATTATTTTGTTAAACCTAAGCTAGTTCTTAACAAATGAGGTAAAGCTATCTATTTTAGTATTTATATTTTCTAGCATTTTATCGTTAGATGCTACCTTTCTAGATAAGCTCTTCACAATTTTATTTTGGTTGGAGATCACTTCTCTCAAAGGCAATTGAGCATAGTTATTATAATTAGTGTTGCCTTGAAAGTTACCTTGGTAGTTGGGCCTTTACTGATTCCATCCTTGATTTTGAGGACGATAATTATTGTTGTTGATGAAGTTCACATCCTCTCGGGTCTCAGGGCAGCTGTTGCCTGAGTGTCCCATGCATGTTGCCACACACTTCACAAGCCATGCATGAATCACTGATGTGCAGACATCTTGCTTCTAGCTGGCTTTGTCTTCTAGCCTCTTCATAAGCAGATCTATCTTGGCAGACAGCATGTCTACCTCCTTGAGATGGTGCATTCCTCCACTCCTCTTGCGAGGTTGTTGGCGTTCTTCACTCCAACCTTGGTTGGAGACCATCTTCTCTATAAGAGCAGTAGCTTGTGGTATTGTCAGTGATATAAATGCACCTCTAGCAGTAGCATCAACATTTTCACGGGTGCTGTTGGTGAGTCCGTGATAGAAAGTCTGCATGAGGAGCCAATTCTCCGTCCCATGATGAGGACATTTTGATATATAGTCTTGAAAGCGTTCCCATGCCTCTAGGACTGACTCGTCATGTTATTGCTAAAAACTTGAAATCTTTCCCCTTAGGGCATTTGTCTTGCCCATAGAAAAGAACTTTGACAGAAAAGCTGTGGAGCATTTGTCCCAAGTTGTATGATTGTCTTTATTGGTGTAGAACCACTGCTTTACCTTTCCTAATAGTGAGAATAGGAACAGACACAGCAGTATGGCGTCTCTTGGTACATCTTTTATCTTGAAAGTGCTGCAAATCTCCAGAAAGTGTTAGAGATGAGCACTAGTATCTTCATGTGCCTTTCCACAAAATAGGTTGGCCTACCGTGGTGATAAGAGCTGGCTTGAGCTCGAATCCATTCTACCCAACATTGGCATTAGGTCCACTGTGGATTTTGTTAGCGGTTGGAGCGGAGAACTCGCACAGTGACTTATCAGCCATTTCCTCAAAAGTTGGTGTTACGTTACCCTCTTGTTGTTCTTCTTCCTCAAGTATTGGAGCTTGCTCCTCCAAAGAACGAACCTCAGCAGTGGTGTCCTTGATGGAGATTCAAAGATGTCCCTTACTTGCTGGTATTTCCTTCTTTGAAAGAGTTTTTCTAGATTTTTAATGTAGCTATCTAGCAGATCAAAACCACTCATTCATTACTCTGCATAAGATATCACAAGAATAGAAAGCACAAGGGTAAGCCTGCAATAAATAGGGGTCTATGGTTTCCTCTGTCTCATTAGTTGGTTAGATCTATTGCTATTCCTTTTTACAAATGCCAATATCTTTCTCGGCAACGGCACTAAAAATGCTTGTTGACACTTCTTAATGTCATCATAAAATACCAGGTGGTTATCCCAGCAATGACATCAAGAAGTGGGTATTAAATCATGCAACTATTAAGAATATAAACTAAGTATCTGCAAGTGCACAGATCAAATACCATTATAGCATTTTACCCAGAGTATTAATAGGTTGTCATTTATATTTTACCACTGGGAAGGTCTACTGGTGTGTGTGTGTATAGGAAAGCTATATGACCTAGTGTATAATGGATAGATATAACCATGTTGTCACTACTCAATGCAGAGGTAAGTCACAAGATAAATGATAAAGATAAGTATAAATTATCAGCATAAACAGATAGAGCCTCCTAGCTATATCATTAGAGTTACTAATAGAACATCAATAAATATTCCTAAGTTATTTCTAGCTACATGCCAATGCATACTATGATTAGTGCAATTACACTTAGTAGTCATCGCTAAGATTAGCATTATATCTACCCATAGAGGATATACTAGGGAAGTTCAAAAACATAGCTCACCCTTCCTTCGTATATAAATCCTACTGTGCCTATAAACGGGGGGGTGGAACGCATAGGGCTCAACGAGAGTGTCATACCTGCGATCTACCACCAAACCCGGCCTATATGGTGCATTCACAGGTAAACAATGTATAAGCACCATGCTTACACAATGTTGATCACTCACCCAACAATCATTTAGATGAGCGCTATACGAACCTATGAATAAGTATAATGTTAATCTAGCTATAATAAGCATATAACCATAATAGATAAAGAACATATAAACTATGAACATAAGCATAATAGTATTCATCACTTCAATTGTAGCATTCATAGTATTTCTATAATGACAGAGAACAAAAGTGAGAGGAGGTAAAGAACTATACCAATCCAAACTTTTGATGGATCCGAAACTCAAGCCTTCGTTTGCCTCCCTCTAGTTCTAACTAACTATCTAGGCCCTAGCTAAGGAGCTCTTGGTTGGTGTTTCTGGCTGATGATCGGACTTCAAATGAGAGATAAATAAATGAGGCTTTCCCCTGGGGTCCTGCCCTTCTTTTATAGCCCGGAGCGATGATCGTGAGCTATTGGATCAAACCGACTTCAATGTACGGCTGAGATTAATCCTCAAAGGCGGTGGGACAACCTGGGTGAAGCGAGCCGCAGATGGGGCCCTAGGAGACTGACCGGTCTAGGGTGGGACCGGCTGCTCCAACATAGGGCCCAACCCCCCTCCGCTTCGACGTGGTCTCTTCTGGTCCCTTTTGGAACCTTTCTGTGTTGCTGTGGCGTCCAATTTCTTGTTCTATGTTCCGATAAACTTCTGGGATTGCGTCTTTTCCACTTTACACCTGTAGAAATAGTGAAACACCTAAACTCATAGAATTACATCGCTGCAAACCCCATATCTACGTTGGTGATCGCAATTGCATCATTTTCAATGGCTAGTCGACGGTTGTTGACGGCTCTTAACGCACATCATATACCGCCAACATACACACAAAAGAGAGATGAAACACCACCATAACTAGAATATAGGGTCTATACACTAACAAATTCTATAGTTTTGGTCAGTTTACTTGTTTTGCAGGACAACCATAAAAAGACATCAAAGATGGGCCAAAAGCAAATCAAAAATCCAGAAACCGGCCCAAGAACAAAAGCAATACAAGAGAACCCCCATCCATCTACAGAATTGGGCCAAACACCACACGTGGCGGGCATCCAGCCCAATCAAGAATCGACTGCAGAAAGGCGGTGGTGGTGAGCCTCCCCCGTGCGCCCGCATGTGGCGTGGCCGCACCCCCTTGCCGCCTCTCGACCGACCTTTCTCTGGCGGTACATTGATGGCACCCAGAGGCGGTTCATGATGGTCATTGTGATCAATACCCCTCCAAACCGACCTCCAAGTACTATATAAGAAGGCCCTCACTCCCTCTCAAGACATAATCAAAGTGGAGAAGAAGAAGAGAGCCAAGCTCAATTTCCATCCTAGCCTAGCTAGTTTAGTGTAGGGAGTGAGAGAGGGAAAGTAGAGAAGGTTCAGGCATGTCTGCCATCTCTTGTCTTGGATCCAGAGCTTCCGGGTTGAGGAGGCGGAGTGCCGGACGTGTCGGCTCCCCCTCGACGTGTACCTCTACGGCCATATACTACTTGGAGTATAAGGTTCATGTTCTACTACGGTGGTGAGTCTCTATTTCGTATTCTCTTGCATATTACATTCTTGCGGGTTCGTTGTTCGTTACTTGCTTAGTAGTGGATAATCTAGTAGAGGACTCCTGATAAAGACGGATGTTCCTGGCCGACGCTAGAATAGTAATCGATAACGTAGACTTGGTGTCTAAGTTATAGGTTACCCTCGTTTGCCTCACACTCTACGGGTGAGGGGTAGGTGTTAGGTGGTGACAGCCCTAACATCCTTCGTATTACCCCACGTTCGGGTGCGGCGTAGAGCTGTTAGCCGGCATCACTTAGCAGACTAGGTGCGATCCGGTGCCCGAAGCAAGAGTGTAGTAGGTAAGATTATCTTCGAATAGAGAATTTAAACCGTAGAAAAACCTCACTACCCAGGATCTCCTTCCTTCAACCCACTAAGGTGGACTAAGCCAGTTGGCTAGACACAACCCTTCTTCGTAAAATTATGATACCCTATCTATCACCGGGTGAAGTGCTACAACGGTAATTCCGTGCGCTTACGGATTTGGCTGCTTTCGCTAAGAAATACCAACAAGCATTTCTAGCGCCGTTGCCGGAGAATGGTTGTCGTTTTAGCCTTCGAACCTAGTCCACCCGTGTATCCTTTATCTTTTCAAAAAAAATGGAGAATATTTCAATTCAAAACTTTTCTGCTCCTAAGGGCGAGTTCGTAGAGCCACCACAATCATCAAAGCCAATCACAGCTACAAACTACGAGCTTCGTCTTGGCTTTATAGCCATGGTTCGAGAACAAACCTTCTCAGGGTTAGATTATAATAACCCTTACCACCATTTACGGGAGTTTGAGCAACTCTGTGTATGCCTAACCATAGCAGGCATGTCACAAGAAACTTTGCGGTGGAAATTGTTTCTCTTTTCTCTAAATGAGAAAGCAAAATAATGGTACACCTAAAATGTAGGAAAAGTATCAGGGGATTGGGAGGAATTAAGGAACAAATTTTGTCTTATGTTCTTCCATATATCCCGGATAGCTGCCCTGCGACAAGAAATACTCAACTTCTGACAAAATGAGAAGGAAACCTTAGGTGAAGCCTGGGATAGATTCCTAATCCTATCACGATTAGGCCCAGACCTTTCTATACCCAACCATGTGCTATTACAGTATTTTTGGTTAGGGCTTAGAAGGGAAGCTGCCCAACACCTTGATATAGCCGCCAAAGGTTCGTTCACACACCTAACAACAATGGAGGGGGAAACACTCCTGACCCGTATAGCCAAAAATACCCCTCCACCAGAACCCCTCCTAGTGCAGGCCGAACCATGCCAAGAGGAAGTCTCTTTGGCTAAAACCGAAACCCTACCACCCACAGAGAGACCCTTAGCCAAACATAAGAATCCGGAGGAAGATTTTCAACCTTCGGATCTTTTCCATTTTTTCGAGGATGCCCTTTTTAAAAATCTTGGCAATACCTCAAAATACTTGTGCCACCGGAAGCCATTAACACCCAAGAAACCGATTAGCACCTTCGACCAAGAAACCCTTAAAACCTCCATCAAGGGTCTGTGCATTGCCATGAACAAGGAATGGACTGAGGAAGTGGAGTTAGCATCCGAAGACATTCAGATATGCTGCCCCTCCTCGGTAATCTGAACCAAGGTCGGTAGAACGTGGGTGAACACCCTGTATAACCCCACTGTTGGAGCAAACCTGATGTCTGCATCATTCGCTCAGCCTTTTCTAAGCAATGAAACACTTGCTCCAACAAGCATTTACTTCCATAGTGAGCCAAACACGAGACTAAAAGGACTAGGGGTATTATCCGATATACCGTTGCATCACAATAATGTCAAAATACCCTTAGACTTTCATGTCTTCAATCTTTAGGATTTTGATATCCTGATAGGGCACCCCTAGATAGATTCTTTCTAGAGTCACCAACCTCTGGGGAGATTAATGTAAAACTAGGAAGGGACAAGTTTGCCATACCTCTTTCACATACCAACCCTCTAGTGGCAAACAACCCTCCTTGTCCTAGTGTGCCCATGGAGGTTAAATCGGTAATACCTTTCGACTCACCAGAATCATCCTTAGAAAGAGAAGCCGAGTTCTTTACAGAAGAAAAGGATGACCTAGATGAAACCATAGACCTTCCTCAAGAGGAAGCCCCGATAAAACCCCCTAATCGAGCTAAAACCCCTACCCATCGGCTTGCGCTATGCTTTTCTGAATGGCAATAAAGAAACTCATGTTATCATTAGTGATAAGTTTAGTGAAGAGGAGACAGTCAAACTCATTGCCATCCTAGAAAAGCATAGGTCCGTCTTTGGGTATTCCTTGCAAGACTTGAAGGGGATTAACCCGACCCTCTGTACCCATCGCATCCCGATAGACCCCTCTAGCACACCTACTCGGGAGCCCAGCGAAGGCTAAACAATGCGATGAGGAAAGTCGTGAAGAAGGAGGTATTAAAACTTCTCCACACCGGGATCATTTATCCCGTACCACATAGCGATTGGGTCAGCCCAGTCCAAGTGGTTCCAAAGAAAGGCGGTATGACGGTAGTAGAAAACAGCAAAAATGAGTTAATACCACAACGTACCGTCACAGGGTGGAGGATGTGCATAGATTACCGAAAACTCAACACGGCCACAAAGAAAGACCACTTCCCACTGCCCTTCATTGATGAAATGTTGGAACGGTTGGTGAAGCACTCTTTCTTTTGTTTCCTAGATGGGTATTCAGGTTACCACCAGATTCCCATCCACCCTGACGATCAAAGCAAGACAACTTTTACTTGCCCGTATGGAACGTATGCGTATCGATGTATGTCATTCGGGTTGTGTAACGCATCCGCATCATTCCAACGGTGCATGATGTCAATTTTCTCGGACATGATTGAGGAAATCATGGAGGTTTTCATGGACAACTTTTCAGTCTATGGAAAAACTTTTGATCATTGTCTAGAAAATTTAGATAAAGTCTTGCAACAATGTCAAGAGAAGGACCTTGTTTTAAACGGGAAAAATGCCATTTTATGGTCCGTAAGGGCATCGTTTTAGGACACCTAGTGTCGGAATGGGGGATTGAGGTAGATAAAGCAAAAATTGAGGTAATCGAGCAATTACCACCCCCGGTGAATATAAAAGGGATCCGTAGCTTCTTAGGGCATGCAGGTTTTTATAGGAGGTTTATTAAAGATTTCTCACAAATTTCTAGACCTCTAACCAACCTGTTAGCCAAAGATGCTCCCTTTGAGTTCACAGATGAGTGCTTAGCTACTTTCCACACCCTTAAGAAAGCTCTCATCTCCTCTAATCATCGATTGGACGCTTCGTTTGAAAATCATCCAACGACCCGGGCCGGGCGATTAGGACCAGGGATGAAAACGGTATGGATATTTTCCGATCGTATTGAAATTCGTTTAGAGGGGTTTTTATCATGTATATGAGTCCGGACATTCAATATCCGGTACCGTATCCGTATCCGAATACTCAAATCGCATATTTATGATGTCGATATCCAATCATATCTTATCGGCATGATTGATACTAGGACAATCCGGACAAAAATATGAAAACAAATGTGGTAGCGATATCCACGTATCCGATCCGTTTTCATCCCTACCTAGGACAAACCAAAGATAGAAAGCATCACGCCATCGCCTATGCTAGCAAGACTCTAACAGGAGCATAGCTTAATTACACCACAACAGAGAAAGAACTCCACGCCATAGTCTTTGCTATCAAAAAGTTTTGCTCTTACTTAGTTGGGTCTAAAATAATTGTTCAAACCAATCATGCGGCTCTCAAGTACTTGTTGACTAAGAAAGAAACAAAACCTAGGCTAATCAGATGGATTCTCTTACTCCAAGCATTTGACATAGAAATAAAAGATAAAAAGGGAGTAGAGAATACTGTTGCCGATCATTTGTCGCGTATGCAAGTCACTAACATGCAGGAACCACCGATTAATGACTTCCTACGCGATGACATATTGCTCAAAGCAAATGACGTCAACCCGTGGTACGCAAACATCGTCAATTACATGGTTCGCTATGTACCACCAGGAGAGAACAAAAGAAAATTACAAGTTGAGAGCAGAAGGCACCTATGGGATGCACCATACTTGTACCGGGTCTATGCGGATGGGTTGCTGAGAAGATGTGTGCCAACTACCAAAGGGATGCAGATTATCAAAAAATGCCATGCAGCACCATATAGAGGACACTACGGAGTTTTCCGCACACAAGCCAAAATCTGGCAGTGTGGGTTCTTCTGGCCGTCGATGTATGAAGACACAAAGGAGTTCATCAGAAGATGCCGGAAGTGTCAGTATCAGGGCAGCATCACTCGCAGTGCGATGCCCCTACACTATAACCTTCAAATTAAAATATTTGATGTATGGGGCATCGACTTCATGGGACCATTCCAAATGTCCTATGAATGCGAGTATATTCTTGTGGTAATCGACTACGTCTCCAAGTGGGTAGAAGCAATGGCATGTAGATCAGCAGATGCCAAGCATGCAAGGAAAATGTTCCACGAAGTGATTTTCCCCGATTTGGAACACCCAGGATGGTGATAAGTGACGGGGGATCACACTTCATAGATCGAAGCTTCAGAAACTTCCTCAAAGAGCTCGGTCCACAGCATAACATTGCAACTCCCTGCCATCCACAGACCACAGAAACATCCAACAAACAGATCAAAAACATCCTGCAAAACACTGTCAATGAAATAAGGAGAGGATGGAAGAACAAGCTACCAGATGCACTCTAGGCATACCGAACAGCCTATAAGACCCCTATTGGCATGTCACCATTCCAACTCGTATATGGAAAAAAATTTATTATTTGCCAGTAGAGCTAGAACATAGAGCCTGCTGAGCAATCAAGAGTTGGAACATAGATGTCAAGCTAGCCGGCAAAAATAGGCATAAGCAAATAGCCGAGCTAGAAGAATGGTGGGAGAAGGCATACCACAGTGCCAGAATATACAAGGAAAGAACCAAGAGATGCCACGACCACCGATTCAAGCTCAAGGACTTCAAACAAGGAGACAAAGTGCTTCTGTTTAACTCAAAGGTAAAACTTTTTGGTGCAGAAAAATTACGCAGTAAATGGAAAGGGACCATACACCGTCATCAACACCTCGCTGCATGGGGCGATTACTATCCAGGATGACGAAGGTAACATTTTTAAAGTCAATGGTCAACGCTTAAAAATTTTTCTAGAACCTTCTCCCAATGATAATCAAGAAATAGATAGGATAGATTTAATTGCCTCATTATAATATCCTATATACAAAAAAAAATAAATAAATAAATAATGATAAAATAAGTGTACAAAGTTTAATCAATAATTTACCAAAATCATCGATTTAAGCATGATTTTCCTACTAATTTTCCATACTCACAAGTGATTGCCATGTTTAAAATTTAACTTTGCACAAAAATCTAAAATCCAAAATAATTTAAAAATGCATAAAAGAGGGAATATCCTATCCATTCCGGCCATCAAACAGTGCAGTAATGAAAAATCCCCAGTATATTTGAAATTCAAACGTAGCACTCTGCACCTGGCCGAAAGGGCATCGAGGGGGGCCGCGCCAGGGGTGCGGGCGCACCGCCCCTGGCCCCTCTCGTCCCTAATCTTCACCCAATCGGCCTTGATGAGCTGAGTGATGACACCCTATGGCGGTGCTTGGCCATTGCACGGTCAGAGCAGTATATAAGGACCCCCAAGGCCTCTCCATCTCTCCAAACAAGCTCAAGCATCTCTCTCTCACACCTACACTTGAGCTTTCTTTCTCTCCTCTCCAACAATGGCATATGAACATGCTCTTGTTCTCTTCCATGACACCTACACTGATCTTAGCCTAGAGAGTGTACAAGGGCCAGCCTATGTGCCCCCGAAGAGTTCATTCATGAGAGAGGAGGCAAAAGCCATAGTGGTGGCACCACTAGCCCTCATGCCCCCAGCTAGCGATGCTAGTAGCACAACTAGCACTGGGAGCAAGGTGGCCAAAGGAGGTTCGGGCACCACCCGAACACGGATCGCCAAGAAGCTCGGCGTACAGGTGGACAAGGCGGCCAAGCAAACGACTGCTGGCATCTTAAGACCAAGGCCAACGACATCAACAAGGGCCGAGTCTAGTCGTCCTAGGGAGACTAGGAATGTTTCTGTTGTACACCTTCGGGCACCTCTAGCGGTCCGAGTAGTCTGGCTATCAGCCGTAGTTACACGGTAGTGGGCGTCCCCAAGCCTGGGGGCGGTTTCGCTAAGGGGCTCATGCACAAGGACAAGGGTCCTATGCCGCCCCCCAACGGCCGAGCCTCGGGCTCCAAAGGAAAGGAGCCGTCCGAGGGGATCCTTCCCTCCCTCTTAGGTTCAAGAGAGCGGGAAATCCCCGGATCCACAGGCAGGCCGTCCTTAGCGATCTCGAGTCAGAAACTTTGACTCGGACCTCCGCTGCCGTCCCGCTCAGCACCTCGGTCCTCTCACTAAGGTACCTTGTGAGGAAGCTGCACGGGAATCTTGCACTAGCACAGCTCAAGATCACCGAGCTATAGGACGAACTAGACACCACTAGACTCGCCCTGAGCCGGAGGATCGAAAAAGTTGCTAGGGCAGCGGGAGTGCTTCCAGCACTGCAGTGATCATCGGTCACTCCCACACCAATAAGTTAGGCACAAATTTACCTTTTCAGTATTAGCTTCCTAATATTTTATTTCCATCAATTGTAATATGTGCCTAATTTATCTTGATAATTCCAATTTATATATATTGTCTACATTTGTTTTTGTCTTTCACTCTTGAGTACAAAATAAAAATTAAAAGCTAGGCACAAAAACAAGTGTGGGGGAGGATCGTTCATCTCTCAAAGGTATGAAATTAATGATTTTTCAAGATTCTCACCCTTTTACCTTGAATATGATATGCTTACATTTTATTTACAAGAGAAACCTAATCTATGAGCTTCATTTAAGTACATCATTTTTTTGCTAGTAACTTGAAATTAGTACAAATGACGAATAATGATATGACCTTTACTCCACTCAATGCAAAAAAGACTTGGGATTTATAAATAATAATAACCATGATAAACTTGCATATTTTCTCTTGATAACCTTTGGTCACGTAGGAACTTTACCAATTATGAAATTTTTGCTAAGTTATCTATGACTAATGAGAGGAAAGTATGATACCTACTGATCGGGATTTACCTAAAAACATAAAAATATATACTCCTGTTGCATGACTCTTAAAAACTCAGAAGCCAAAAGAGAATGTGAGTTATAACAAAAAAAAGATGCCATGCCAAAGAAGCATGAGCCAGAAAAGATGCCATACCAAAAAGGTATGTGCCAAAAAAAAGAGAGTAAAACAAGGGGTGCAAAGACACCCGATGAAGCGAAAAAAAATGAGTGCAAAAGCACCCACCAGAGAGATAGCCCACATTTCTCAAAGAAGCAGAAGAGAAAAAAAAGAGCATGTACAGGAGGTAAACAAATAAAGCTTCATAAAATACTTTCCGATCTAAAGGTATGGTACTTCCCCCCCATAAAGTCTAGAGGTTAGCAAAATAACATAAGAGGAAGAAGTCTTCTATGAGACCAAGGATATCATAGAAAAAAAGCAAAGTCTTATCGCCTTTTAAAAATACAAAAACCCAAGTCCTTAAGCAGAAGTAGAGTAAGGGAAGTAAAATCAAAGTCATTGTTACTATTCAAGTTATCTAGAAGAAAATGAGATAGACTTTGAAATTCATGGACTCTGATGGAATCTTGAAATAAAATTGTATAGCTATCAATTACAAGGAGAACCTATCTACCTTAGTCATAAAGCTTCACTCGAGGATGAGTAAAGGACTAAGTGTGGGGGAGTTTGTTGACGGCTCTTAACGCACATCATATACCGCCAACATACACACAAAAGAGAGATGAAACACCACCATAACTAGAATATAGGGTCTATACACCAACAAATTCTATAGTTTTGGTGAGTTTACTTGTTTTGCAGGACAACCATAAAAAGACATCAAAGATGGGCCAAAAGCATATCAAAAATCTAGAAACCGGCCCAAGAACAAAAGCAATACAAGAGAACCCCCATCCATCTATAGAATTGGGCCAAACGCCACACGTGGCAGGCATGGGCCCAACGCCACACGGTGGCCAGGTGAGCATTCGGTGCGCGCCTAAGTGCGGCCGCCAAAGAATCGACCGACCTTTCTCTGGCGGTACATTGATGGCACCCAGAGGCGGTTCATGATGGTCATTGTGATCAATACCCCTCCAAACCGACCTCCAAGTACTATATATCACCCTGGGCGTTCGGTATTACTGAACCGTTCGGTTCGGTACCTCGGTACCCTGACAAATTCGGTTCCTGACGAAACAAGTACCGTTCGGTTCCTAGAAAAACTCGGTACCGAGCAAATTCGGTATCGGTAAATTCGGTTCGGTTCTGGTATTTATCAAAATTACCGAACAAATTCAGATTGAGACATCTGTATGCCTTCCTCATGCTCGAGCGACCAATTAGCAACTTGTTCTTCAATGTCTTCCTCAGATTGAGACATCTGTATGTCAAGTGAAGTGAAAATAAACATTAATCATTTAGATAACCAGACCGCTCTGTTGCTTAGGAAGCAATTTAACAAAATTATTCAAATTAGACTTGAAGCAATGGTCATTGTCTTCACTCTTGATCGATACCCCTCCAAATGAGTGGGGGATGGTCAAGATGGCGTACTATAAATGGTGAAGGTGACCGCCGCCCTCAGCGCCCCTCTCAAGACACAATCAAAGTGGAGAAGAAGAAGAGAGCCCTTTGTGGCTCAATTTCCATCCTAGCCTAGCTAGGGTTTAGTGTTGGACGGGATAAGGTGGCTTATGTGGGACTCTTGTTGGGAAAGCTTTGAGCCTTTGACATCTTGTTCTGTTCGCCTGTTCGGTATAGCTCGATATTTTGGTTTACCGAGGTATAGAACCGAATTTACCTCGGTAATTTCGGTACCTGAGAAGTAGGAACCGAATATTTCGGTTTCGGTACTTTTCGGTTCGGTTTCAGGTAATTTCGGTTCGGTTTTTGGTTCTCGGTTTTTCGTGCCCAGGGTGAACTATATAAGAAGACCCTCACTCCCTCTCAAGACATAATCAAAGTGGAGAAGAAGAAGAAGAGAGCCAAGCTCAATTTCCATCCTAGCCTAGCTAGTTTAGTGTAGGGAGTGAGAGAGGGAAAGTAGAGAAGGTTCGGGCCATGCCATCTCTTGTCTCGGATGGTTGGTGAGTCGGCTCGCCCTCTATACGGCCATATCTTTGCTATAGTATAAGGTCCATGTTCTACTATGGTGATGAGTCTCTATTTCGTATTCTCTTGCATATTATATTCTTGCGGGTTTATTGTTCGTTACTTGCCTTAGTAGCGGATATTCTAGTAGAGGACTTCTGATAAAGACGGATGTTCCTGGCCGACGCTAGAATAGTAATCGATAACGTAGACGTGGTGTCTAAGTTATAGGTTACCCTCATTTGCCTCACACTCAACGGGTGAGGGGTAGGTGTAGGTGGTGACAGCCCTAACATCCTTCGTATTCCCCCACGTTCGGGTGTGGCGTAGAGCTGTTAGTCTGGTATCACTTAGCAGACTAGGTGCGATCCGGTGCCCGAAGCAAGAGTGTAGTAGGTAAGATTATCTTCGAATAAAGAATCTAAACCGTAGAAAAACCTCACTACCCAGGATCTCCTTCCTTCAACCAACTAAGGTGGACTAAGCCAGTTGGCTAGACACAACCGTTCTTCGTAAAATTACGATACTATGTCTATCACCGGGTGAAGTGCTACGACGGTAATTCCGTGCGCTTGTGGATTTGGCTGCTTTCGCTAAGAAATACCAACAACGGTTAATTTAAGACATTAACGACCGTCAACAGCTGCCGATCCGAGACTCAAGCTGTCCCCGAGCTTCTACCGCCGATGCAACCACTCCAGGTGAGTTCGCCGAGCTCTACTCTTGTTCCCTGTCCAGATCCTATCCGAAGTCAACGCCGGAATCGTCTTCCCGATGAGATGAGGAACCGAGCGCCGGCCATGTCCGACCTCGCCGGTGTTACTGTAGCCAGCCAATCCCCTTCTTTCTCCCTTTCCCATCTAATCTCAGCCTTTTATTTTAGATCCAATGATCCCGATCCAACCATACCCCTTCGCGGGTAATTTTGTTAAAGAGCCCCTGCATTTCCTCAAATTCCAACCCACAATCCCTGGACGGTTTTCTAAATATAAATTTCTTTTTATTTTAGTTCTAAATTTTTCCAGTTATTTACAGTATTGCCATTGCATTGTTTTAGCTATAAAACCTCCATTTTAACTCTGATTCGATATATTAAAATTGCGTTAGGTTCATAATTAGTTAATCTACATGTTTAGCTACTGTTATTCATGTTTTCAATAATTAAAATTTGAGGTTAGATTTAATCTATTATTTTCTAAAAAAAAACCTTGTTTAATTCGTAACTTCTTTGATTTAGATCCGATTTTCGTGATCCAAATGTCTCTGTGATTCTAGCAATGCGTAGATCCATCTTATAAACTTTTCATCTTATTTTTGTGTTGTTGGTGTACTGTTCTATTATAGCCTTGTTTGTTGCTGTGATTGATCGAGTATAGACGGTGAGGACTTCGCTGGTGATCAAGAGTACTACTCCGAGGATCAGGATCAGTAGGAGCGAGTTTGCTAATCAAGGCAAGTATAGTTTGGGTTTTCCTTGTACCTATTCACCTTTAGTCATAATAACATGTGTATGTGTCTCCTTGTTACCCGTAAGGATTTTCTAGTTGTTGTTACCTTATACCTTGATACCTGTGGAATACTTGTATATGGGTAGAACTTTTGCTAGTGCTTACTTAATGAAAGATGATCTAAATTTGACTAATGGATCTATGCAATTTTGAAGAAAAATTGTTTTTTAGCAACTTAGTTATAGGATGAGAGACTCTTGGGATTTTGTACATAATGCTCTTGACCCTTCATAAGGACTTATTTGTCGGCAAAAGCTGGGACTTACAGTACAACCGTGAGGGCTACATGACTCTGGCTTTAGTTCGGTATGAGGATCTTTTCTAGCTTGTTAGAGGTTACCTTTATGGCGCAAGTGGGGTATGTTGCAGGTTGGGTATAGTGAGGCCTCTATCTTATATGTGTTGCTGCATGTGTGAACCATTTGGAAGGGAAGCTCTACACTTGTAGGGCACAGAAACCTAGTGGTACTAACTTGTTAGACGAACCTCTGAAAGACTTTATAGTGAACCTTGCCGACCTTCCTCGAAAGTGGGTTAAGAGGCTCGTTACCTCGGGCAAAAGGGTAAATCATGACTCACTGTGAAAGTGTATAACCTCTACAGAGTGTAAAACTATTATAACAGCCGTGCTCACGGTCACGAGCGGCCCGAAAAACTCACAGAATAGAGGACAATATGGTTGATGATTAATGATGAGATAAAATATTGCTTAATGATATCATGTAGTTTATTTCTAGGTTAAGCTTATTGCTCTTGCTTAATAAAATTTGACTCTTAAAATACTTACCGCCGTAAACCAATATCTTAGCCTTTTGAGCCTCTTTAACCCACGCTATATTTGTTAAGTACGACATGTGCTTATTGCTTGCTTTATTTTCTATCACTTTGGCAAAATCCGGGAAGGGTAACAGATTGTGGTGGTTATGAGAACTTTGCCGAGGACTACTAGACTTGTTGTCAAACCAGTTGACGTCCCTGTGTTGGAGCTTTCACGAGAGAGTTATCTTTACATTTACGCATTATTTGTCTAAAGACTCCATGATAATACTATTCGTTATGTAATAACACTTGTAATGGTACTTTTTATAATTTGTCGGTTTATATGTGCGACTGATCTCTGAGTACACATAAGATTTATGCATTTAATTTTATCTTTAAAATTAGGTGTGATATTGGTCCTCCCACAGTAGTAGGGAAAAAACACGACGTGCATGCCAAACTTTCGCCATTGGCAGCTGACATACGTGAGTGGCAGTGGCTGACATCGGTAGGCGGTATAGATTCGTGCATCGGTGTGTGCATGTGCATCTACTATGCTTTTCCCTGCTTTTCCTGATTTTCCTGGTACAGAGGCTTAGCAGAAGCGTGTTTGTTCCAGATCGGCACTAAGGGTTTCCTCAGGCTCCACGTCCACACTCGAGGTCCACGTCAAACTTAACGAGGCTCCACGTCCACACTCGAGGTCCACGTCCACACTCGAGGTCCACGTCAAATTGCAATTCGAATGTCATATTATCCTGCAGAAAAGGTGCGTACTGCTCCGTCTAACAAAAAGGTAGAACACTCATCCGCACGCGTGTAGGAGGCTGAGGAGCAAAGAAAAAGTCAACATATAGGATGGAAATAGATATCCGACATTCATATCTGATAAAACTTGTAATATGGATATTGGTACCTGTTTTTACCGTGGATACTAAATGGATGTATTCAAATATGTTTTTTCAGTACTTTTCTGTGTATCCGATTGCAGGTTCGTGCATTCAAAAAAAAAAGGTTGCAGGTTCGTATTCGACAAAATTATAGAATATTTCGAATTTGCCCATATCTGCGAAGAATAATGTATAATGAACTAATTTAAAATTTTTCTCACCACGACTTAGGAGTGAACAAAATTAATCGAGAACTGAAAACCAAACCAAACTAACTAAAACTGAAACATTCGAATTGCAATTTGGCTCAGCCCCTAGGAACCGAATCTTACTCGGTTAGATCGGTTTTGGCTCTCAGTTAACCGAACTAATCAAGATACTCAAAGAGGCCCAAGAAGCAGGATACAACTTTGACAACCCACTTAGACTTTGAATATCATTTTCAAAACTCTAGAGCCAAGCCAAGCCCTCTCCTGCACCTCCCCCATTCCAGACGTTCTCGGCAAATGGCAGTGTTGGGAAAGAGGGATCCCGGCAGAGTAGTGAGGGGAGCGCTATGGCTCTCCGTGAAATGTATATATTGAAGGTCCTCCCGAGGATGGAGGACCACGGCGTTGAGCATGACAATCGACAGGTTCTAGGGTTTCAAGCCAATAGTTTCTCTCCTTCATCGGGGCCAAGCCCTCCCTTTTATAAGGTATGGTTACAAAATCTATGAATATAATTTTACACTGCACTAGCTAAGGCATATTCTAGTATATTCTGACCGCCTAGCTACACCATCTAGGGTCCTCAGCGTCTTTCTCCTACTCAACCGCCTTCCCTGGTAGGCTCGTGTCGAGCTAGGCCCTTGGCCATTAAACTCTTTGATCTGGCATCACTGCCGTCTAGCCGCGAATGTTGCCATCACCTTCCTTCTGGCGGTGTTGGTCATTCTCCGCCTTCGCCTAGCTTGGTACCCTTTCCACCGTGTGAAGGCTGCTGATGCTCCGGAGGCCGCACAAGATCATGTCGGGAGGCTCTTCATTTGGGGGCTATCGTCGAAGGCTCTCCTGGCCTTTTGTTGGTGCTCCTTTCAGCAAAGTCCTACGGTCACCACCAATCTCTCATGAGTAGTCATGTCCACAAATTTTATGCCAAAGAGTGGTTATTTTGTTCGTTAATCCTTCGACCGTAAGGGCCTAGCCCCTAACAGGTCCTCGCTTTTAGCCCCCGTAAGGAGGCCACAACGTCCCATGGTCATCCACTCATCCTGCTCTATCCTCTCTCCTCTGCCCACTCTTTTCCAGTCCAGCCAGTCCAAGGTTGCAGGCCGCAGACTCCAGGCGTCTCGCGATTCGCGCTATCGGCCTCCAGGCGTCTCGTGGTCGCCCATAGCCCCTTCCGCGATAGTGGCTCGACTTCCAACATCTGGCATCGGCAGCTTAGTTTCCCAGGTCTAGCGGCGTTGGCACGACGTTCTAACAGTGGCGATGCGATGCTCCAAAGTCTAGCAGAAGTGGTGCCGCGGCCTTGCAAGGTCCGACAACGGCGGCCTGGCCTTCCAAGGTGCAGTGTGGCAGCAGCCGCTCGCTCCTCTAATGGACGGGGTCACAGTGCCATGACACCCCGCCAATGAGTTTATCCATTTTTCTTTTTTTCTTTTCTTTTTTGTCTTTGTTGATATGTACTCGGTTTTTTTTATAATTGGAACCGAACTGAAAATTGAAACCGAATTTGCTCAGTTCCAAGTTTTAAAAAGAACCAACAGGTCCCTATGTCTTGGATGATCAAAGTTAGTAAAAAGACCAAGAACCGAACTGATTGGTTTCGATTAACCGAATGCCCACCCGTACATGACTAGTCATTAATTATTTAATTTTAATATTACTAATGATGCATCAAAACTATTTCACAGTATATCTATAAATAACTTTTAATATTAATTTAATATTATTAATGAGACATGATATTAAGTTAATTTTAGTGATTTTCTTATTTAGTTTAAACCCAATATATTTGTTGTTGTAAATTATTTTTGTACTTTAATTTATTTATTTTTAAATTATTTTAGGGAAAAATAATTATTTGTATATATTGGATGGCAACAAGAAAAAAATTCAGTGAAGACAATCCCTATTCCGCATAGAGCAACTGTGGGCACCTACCATGGATTCACGACACAGGAATATCCAATGCATAAGAGAAAAGATTTTTTTCTTTCTTTCCATTTATTTCTTTTAAATTTAAGTAACTCTTATATGCATTGGATGCATTGCGGCCACCCTTTATATAATGACCAACAGTGTTGATATGACCCTCTAAAGTGAGGGGTAATTTGTTAAGGGAGTATTATCTCTTACACAATGGTCCTGCAATATCTCACAAATGATTTCCCTCGTCACTGTTTGATGGACGACCAACCGTATTGATGAACGTGAAGGGGCGTGTCATGTCACATCAACTGCAAGCATTCTGTGTGTTTGTTCACGGATGTGGATGTAGGAGTATTTTTTCCTATAATATCGCATCTGGGTTGCACAAGAAATTTTTGATACTCCACCGTCTCAAAAAAACATATAAATCTCTCGTTTCTCGATAAGCCAATAAATCTTTAATTTTGATCGAGTTTATAAAAGATGCTGTCTATAATTAGATATTCAATAAAGTTTATTATGAAAATATATTTCATGACGAACCTAATGATATTTATTATACATTATAAACATCAATAATTTTTAAATTATATTTAGTTCAAAATTAACAAACTTTGTCTCCTCGGAAAACGAGATTTACACTTTTTTTTTGACCGAGGCTTTGCAATAGTAGGGCCAGACTCTAAAACCAATGATAAGGTGAAATTACATAAATGCCCTTGTCCATTACGTCGTCATTCTTCTATCCTCGTCAGTGGCCACAATAGAACTTGCGATAGCTCGGGAAGGTTGAACAACAATACAACTGGCGTGATAGGAAGATTTTTGTTCTGAAAAGCTAATGAAAGATGGCCACGACCGAACGAGTGACAAGAAAGCTTGAGAAGTACTCCCGTCCCCTAAATATCTATTTTTCTCGTTTTTTCGAGAAACAACTGTGGACAATTATATATTAAAAAATATTAATATTTATGGTATATAATTAGTACTCCCTCCGTCCCACTGTCTCCGTCATTTAAAGTCTGTGCCCCCCTCATGTTCACGGAAATCGTGCAACAATCTCCGTGGGACGGAGGTGGTATCATTAGAAAAATATTTTAATCTAGTTTTTTAATAAATTTATTTAGAGACACAAATATTGCACGTATTTTTTATCAATAGAGTCAAACTTGTAGCATGAAAACCAACAGTGATCAACTAGGGACGAAGGGAGTATCTTGCGGCTACTTTCCTTTTGAAAAGCTAATACATGATGGTCCACAAGCGGATGCACTGGACTTTACGTACTTCCTCTGTCCTGAAAAGAATACAACTACGTGTTACGTGTCGGTTAAAGTGACTTATATTTGAGCAAATTTTTAGTAAATAGTATTCTTATAGCTCCAATTAAATTGATTATGAAAATACATTTTATAATTAATCTAATGATATTAATTTGATATTATAAATATTAATATCTTTTTTATCTATAATTGGTTAAATTTAAGGTCTAAAATGTTTTTTTTAAAGGCAAAAACTATGGAGGAGATCCCTACAAATTTTCTATTTTTATAAACAAAGATTATATAGTACTACCTATCACAATCAGTAAACAAACAGATCGAGATCGAGTGGCCTTTCGACACCATTCTAGACCTGGAATCGTTCCGACGTTTCCTAAAATATCAAATCCTAAAATATCAAAAAGGTGCGTCCCGACGGGCTACCATAGCCGACAGAAATCGTACGCTCGACCAACCGAACGAGTCCAAATGAAAGGAGCGTCCCGACGGGCTACCATAGCCGACAGAAATCGTACGCTCGACCAACCGAACGAGTCCAAATGGTCGGTTTTGCTTCCATTTTTTTGTCGCAAGAGGGCATCCGGGTGGCACGTCACAGAGGCGCACACGGCACACTATTATTCGGTACGCCGATGAGTCCGGCATCAGGACTTTTGCAGCTTTGCAGGAGAGTACTGATAGGCCAAGAAATGTTGGGACAGGTGATGCCGATGCAGCAGAGCACAAGGACCACATGGCACTGACACTGACTGCCTGGAAGCTCCGATCCGACACATCTTTCAATTTCAATTTCAGGCCTTGTTTAGTTCCATGACGAGTTTTTTCACTCTCTCTCCATCACATCCTGTATATATGGGCATTAAATGTTAGGCCTTGTTCTCTTCCATGCAAGTTTCACCTAAAGGTTCAAGTTTTTCCACTCTCTCTCCATCACATCAATTTCTACCCATATATATGGGCATTAAATGTTAGTGAAAAAAAAATAACTAATTACACAGTTTTATTGTAAATGAGACGAATCTTTTAATCCTAGTTGGGCCACGATTGGACAATATTTGTCAAATACAAATAAATGCTATTTTGCAACTTTTTCTAACCGTTTGCATCTAAACAAGGCCTTAGTGAAAAAAAATAACTAATTATACAGTTTTTGTTGTAAATCACGAGACGAATCTTTTTAATCCTAGTTGGGCCACGATTGGACAATATTTACCAAAACAACTTTTTTCCAACATTTTTCATCTAAACAAGGCCTCAATAGTAGACAAATCTTGTACGAGTACTGTACGTAGTATCAGATACTCTCCCCTCTCATTTGGCCACGTCACTCTGTATTTTGTACCGTCCGATCTTTATCGAGCCATCCAAAAACGGACAGCAACATTTGCAGAGCCTTCTGCTTCCCTGTCTTCTTCTCCTGTCCCTGCTCTATCGAGGCTCCCCCTCAAACCGATAAGTAGCTCGCGAATCTTCTGTGATTGTCGGGCTTGTCGTGTTTCGCTCTGGCTTGGGGAAAAAAAAAATCTAAGGGAGCAGGCACCAATGCAAGCGCCGTGGCGCGGTGTCGCGAATATGTGCGGCAACCACGTGTCATCACCGGCAGCATCACTTGGCCTGACAGGCTGCCGCGTACTAGTACGTGCTGACACCTACCCCGGCCATTTGCCATTCGCATGAGACGCCGGGCAGAGAACTCGCCGCCGACCACTGGCTATTCAAGAGACGGGCTCCAGTGCCCGGATCGATGGCCGCCAGCCTGCCGCCATCCTCCCCTGCACCCGTCTTCACCAATGCGTCCTCCTCGTGTATCGTTGCTCCACCAAGCACGCGCGAATCAGCCTCGCGCCGATATCCCGCGTGACGGCGCCCGTGTTCGCTGTGCTGCGAGCTCCTAATCTAGCCTCTGCTCGCGCCGCTCGGCGCTCGCCAGCACAGTTGAATAGCCCCAAGCGGCAACGCACGCCGTCCCCGCTGCTTCCACCTCCCCCGACGCATGTCGTACGCCCCTCACTGCTGCAGCCTTCAGCCTTCTCTCTGCACATGAGCAACAAACGGCGCAGCTACGAAGTCTCCGTCCTCTGGGAGGCACGTCGCGAGGCCACCGGCACAAATGCATCATAGAACGGGGCATTAGCTATAATCTGATTGCTAACTGTAGCGAGATTAAACAGCATCGTCCAGGGTAGTATTTTTTTGCCCCTTTTTCTGTAGGAAGATAAAGTTGATCTATTTAAGTCTGAAATCAGTTTTATTATGTGACCAGTTAAAAAACAGTTTATTAACACCAGTCCCGGACATCAGAACATACTAGCAGGGACCGTGAGTTGCACGGGTTTTTTTATTAACTTAACGGATGCAGTTTTCCGGGTTGATACTGTTCATCAGCGGGTTTACTGTTTAACACGGTTGGTGGGATAACTAGGGACGGATTTTACTTTTTATAGGTATCATATAACGTTTTACATCTCAATTTCATCTTCCAAAATCTAAACCTTGCGTGAATACATAGCCGTTAGCAATATATGGCCCATGTCACTCTTCATGAATAAATTATTTAAATCATTTTTATGGAGTATTTAAGTACTTAAGTTGGGTTGTAAACCGTATAAGATTTAAATGTTGAAATAACTCTTATAAAAATAATAGGATCCTATTTAAGAGTTACTTAACAATTACAATAAGTATCTGCCCATAATTTTGTGAGTTTACCTAAAACCAATAGGCATTATTGTTCAATATTTTTTTAAGATACAAGAAGGCATTATTCAATATATTAAGGTATAAGAATTTTCATGAGATTTTAGCAACTACACAATTTTCAATGAACCACAGAATTATTTTATCCTAACTATGGTCCCAAATGCACATCGGCACCCCAAATATCCGTTGGTATCCATGGTGACGTGATGCATCCCGCAAGGGCGCGGCAAAGCCGCGTCTATCTTTCTAGTACACCCGTCGATGCGTGCGGGCCGTGCCTAGAAGCTTCGATCCGGCACATACACCCGGTAATGCGCACGGGCCAAGAAACAAAGTTTTTTTTCCTCTTTGTTTGATTCTATGTTCTAAATTTTGATGAGCTTTAAAACCATTTAGCTCATATTTATGTTTAATGAACTAATAAGTCTCCGTTTGGATCCATGGTCTAAAGTTTAGCCATTAAATTTTAGACCAATCTAGCGCTTAAGTCTCCAGGTAGGAGGTCTAAACTGGTGTCTAAAATTTAAATCATTTCAAAAAACTTTAGAACACACAAACTATTTAGATAGACTAGGACTTAGTTCAACCATGGCTGAAAAATAGACAACCAAAAATTAGTCAACTCGTTTTAGCCCATACTTGTTTGAATCCATAGCTAATAAGTATCGCAGATCGACTGCAGTGCGAAGGTTGACTGCCGGTGCGGAGCTACCAAGGCCAAGTAGTGGCCAGTGTGGTAGGCAAGGCCGGCACGGATCGATGGTGTGGCGCAGACATCATCCTCCACCTTCTCCACTCGTTGCCTAAGGGCTGCACAGATAAGATCGATGGTGAGATCAGTGCGAGGGAGAGGAGAGAGACGGAGGATAGAATGGGTCTTTTGTCCATCAGGACCACTTTTTACCTCTTGTTAACTTCTTCTCGTACACTAGTGAACTAATAGTTAGTTCAATAAGGACTATATGCTGCAGCTTTTCATGTCCATTCAAGACATGGACCAAGAGACGATGTCCACGTGTCAGCAGCTATAGAGAAAACATGCGCGTGCTGACTTGTCTAAATTCGGCTTGCATCACCCTCAGTCCCTCACTGGCTCCGATCCGTACCTGATTATTTGCCAAAAGAAAATGTCCAAAATCATTGCATACGTACTATCCTACAAAAAGTCTTCGTACAGATGGTTCAAAGCGTACCTACGGTTTTGTCATCGCAAAGGCGTAAATCGTTTGTACTGTCATTATTGCTCTAAAGAAATAACAGTATAAACCGTGGCTAAGAAAAAATAGACAATACAAACCCTATTAGTACCACCAATAAAACAAAAACAATTTCATTATTTCACATGCAATAGGCTAGTAGCACATCCATCACAAATTGATTTGGTTTTAGATTCATAATTGAATCAAACTTGGATGTTATTGCGTTTGTTTACTATGATATTGTCGATAGTGTTGGTTTGGGGCTTTAGTTGACAATACGAGTTGCTGTATAGGTTCGTAAAAAAGAAAAAGGTGGATGGAAAAAAAGGAAGAAGGAGTTTCCTAAAAGAGGCTTCAAAAAATTCAGATGCTGCTACTTAATAGCCCTGCGATGGGCGCAAGAAGCAAAATGACTTCTAGTCTAACAATGAGCACAAGGAGTAAAAAACAAGCGAAAACCAGTAGTAGAGCCAGGATTTGACCATAGAGGGGGATGTTTTGATATATCAACGATAACAACGGATGATGAAATAAGTGCATGTACACGACTACACGTGTATGTGTGTGTGTGTGTGTGTATATATATATATATATATATATATATATATATATATATATATATATATATATATATGTTTATATACTCATACTAAGATACTTTAAATCTTTCTACGTGAAAAAATTTCAAAATAACCTATACTTTTTAATATATTACGAAAATGCCACTGACTGTAGTATATAAAACAAGTATAACCACATACTCTATGTATACATGCATACTTGACATATATACTACTATAGATGGTCTAGTATGATTATATACTTTGTGTACATACACTTCGTTTGGTCATATACACCTTAAATCTAGAGATATTAATATGGGAGTAACTACTCCTTAGGAGTAGGATGGAATTATATATATATATATATATATATATATATATATATATATATATATATATATATATATATCGAAATCAATATTTGTTTTGTGATACAAAGAAAGTTAAAACTCTAGAATGATACTGAAAACAGTGAAAGAAAAAAATAAATAGCCCTAAGTCTCTAATCTCTACCAACTAATAAATCTAATTCATAGGAAAAATCATTGCAATGATAGGGATAAACAGAGACGAAGACAAAGAAAGATATCCGTAAAGCATATAGATGCCATTAGAGATTAATAAGGAGGGCGAAATAACAAGACAAACATCATACCTAGCTAATTCGGCGTGTGTTATGGAGATAAAATAGGATGCTATGTCAGAGAAAACCACAACAATGATAACAAGAACAAAATAGAGAAAAGTTAATATAAATATTAGTTATAAATCATATAGACATCAATAAAGACTAACACAAAGAAAAGAGGATAAATAAATAAAGCAGTAATTAGTAATTATTATTATCTAATTAGGGAGTTATATAGTGGAGCACTAGAGATGTGAATTGTATTATCTGTTTATATGAACCTGGATGTTAGTATGGTTGTGAACTTGGATGCAAGCTATGTTGTTCTTTCAAATTTGTAAACCTAGATATTATTGTCAGTTTTTTTAGTGAGCATATTATTGTCATGTCGCATGAACCCAAAATTCTCAAATAATACGTTGTCAAACCTTATTGTCATGTTCCATGTACCTGGGTCTGATGTTATTTTTCATGGTCCATGAACTCATCAGAGAAATAAAACAAGAAAACATAGGTACTAACGGATACGTACTATATTTTGGGACGAAGACGTGGCTTAAGATTCCTGGTGACAATATTTTGGGATGAAGACGTGGCTCAAGATTCCTGGTGACATACTGCCTTACAAAATCGGTCACCTGGCTCCCATTCTGACTTGCCTGGGACTAATCAAGCTACTCACGTTACCCAGAAGCCCTTTCACTAAACACTGCCGTCTCTTTTCTTATCAGGCATGATGCCATAATTTTAGGATCTCAGCCAAATAACACTGTAGAATCCTACTCTGCCTGATCATGCAATTTACTCAACAACAGGCAGCTCAGTAGTTCATACCTCACAGACAGGTGAAATATCCAAACAACTACCCCCAAGGGTGCATCAAAATAAACAGGCTTGTACAGAATGCAGCCTGTCTGGGGGGGAAAACAGTAGAGTGCAGCTGGCCTTTGGACTGAGGAGACAATCCTGCTGCATGCTTGAAACCATTGGACATTGGTGTTGCCGGCGGCTGCGGAGGCCCGTGCTTGGAATTGGAAGAAACCCATCAAATGGAAAGGGCTGTCAACCACCGCATACCAAAGCAACGAAGTGAGGCCCGCGCTTGAATCGGCCTACAAATGGGTGGGCGCTGGGCCGTCCGCCAGCTTGTAATCAGTTGTTATAGCCGTTTGGCCCATGCTCAGCGACTGGAATTCGCACCGTGGGCTTTCGAGGGATCCAGTACTAACGTGTAGTATATACATGATCCAAAATCAAAGCAATAGTCCTAACGAGTACTCCTTTTTTTTAAGAAAAACAATAGCTTCCCCTCAAAATAGAAAAGAAAAACAATAGCTCGTATAAAAGAATAACTTGACACAAAATGACCACTAAAAGTAAGAGTACATCGAAGATCAAACCAATTTTCTTTTTTTGATCGTCCATTGCTCGTTAAAGTTTGAAGAACATATTGAAGAGACAGCAAATGAAGGGTATGGATACCGCCAAAGACCCTGACCCACCACTTGAGAAGCACATGCCTGATAAAGAAAATCTTATATAATAGTGGAGGACACTGACGGGCTGCCACATGTGTTAATATTCTGTTCGCTTGTCTTATCACAAAGGCTTCGAAAAGATTTTTTTTTTCTCATAGCAAATCAGCCGGCTTGTCTTATCAACCGGGCTTATGTGACCAACCCGAACACGATTGTGAGCCATCCAAAAGTTAATTTATTCTAGGATGGAGAGGGTACTCCTATTGGTGCTGTTGTAGACATCGATGTGATTATAAACATGTCCGCCTCAAAATTTTCGCAGAATTTCATCAAAACAAGCGAAGAAGTAAAGAAGAACAAGAAACAAAATTGTAGATCAAGGTTAGCTCAACAATGACAAGATCTAGGGTTAGGATTAGGAAAAGATCTTACCAACTGCAGTGCTACTAAAGCACATGAACTGCCGAACAGAGAGAAAATGAGGAGGAGGAGACTGGACATGCAAGATGGATCACACTACCAAAGAACACATTGAGGCGGACAGAGCTAGTGGGTGGCCGCTTTGTCATCACTTTTAGTCATTAAAATTAGCAGATACGACGGTTCACGCCCAATTCTATAAATCCAAGCAAAAAAAAACTAAGGATCAACGATGGTGAGCCCATTGTTGCCATTTGCCTCCTTCTCGATAGCCATCAGGGTCTATTTGGATCCACTGAACTAGCAACTAGTTGACTAACAATTAGTTTATAAGGATCTAAACAGGTGAACTAGTGGGTGGATTAACAACTAATTTAAGATCCAACTAGTTATTAGTTTACTAGTCCATAAAACTCAACTATTTGAACTACTTATTAGTTTATTGGATCCAAACAGACCCTTAGTCGGTTAGTCATCGAAGAAGTTGTCATTCGACCACCACTCAATCCCTGCCCATGCACTCAATATTCGATCTTGGCTAGTCACGCACTGCTCGATGTATGAAGAGGTCGCCTTGTGTCCCGCCATCACTGGCGTTCTGCCTTGAGTGTGCTCCGTTACAGCACACATGCCACAAACCGCCATCGTTGACCGCTCCCCGCCGTAGCACAGTCACTGCACCACCAGCCACCAAGGCTCCATCACAGCACGCGCACCCGATCATTGCACACAAATTTTGCGCCAGCACCCTCATTGGGTCGTCACCTAAACAAAGAGATCTGAAAAAATTGGGGAGGATTTTGATTTATATGGGATTAAATCTCCCTCAATCCCCTCCAACTCTTTAGTTTGAGCATAATAAAATGAAAAAAGACGTCAAAATCCTTCTCAATCCTAAAAGACGTCAAAATCATTCTCAATCCCAAAAGACATCAAAATTCTTCTCAATCCCTCCGGTCCCTTATAAACCCCTCGGTCTTATATGAAACGAACAAAACCGATAGAAACCCACTAGCACACGACCCAATCGCACAGCAGGACAAAAGCAGGAAGCCGATCAACTAGGAACATGCCCAAAAACTAATATTTTGGATGCATGCAAAAAAATATCCGGTGCAAAAAAAAATATTTACTTTAAGAGCACCTATTTTTTATTCCAAAATCTATATCTATATTATCCAAAATCTATATCTATATTTAGCTATCTATCTATATTATATTATACTATATTGTACTATATTAGACTTAGGCCAGTGCATTAGGTAGGGTTTCCATTCTTGTGGAAACATTTCGGATCTAAATTTCATTTAGAAATATTTCTTTGATGAGTCAAAATCATCGATTGGCTAGCTCGCTGGATTCTTGAAACTAGATCCAGATCCTAGGAGCAAGACACAAGAGTAGATAGGAGGGAGACAACCATTCTCGCACAGGCATGGACAAAGAGTCTGGTAAAACAAGGCAACAACAACAACTCTAAGATGAAGTTTAGAAGACAAATGAGGTCAGGAGGTTGTCAAAGGGGAAGGATGTATAATATGAGAACAATTAGTATGTCCCTAAGCCTAGTTAACAGTGGCATAAGAGATGTCGGTCACATGAGTCATTATCAATTCTATTGACCAAGGTTCCACTCAAAGGTATTCAATTTGGATTTCCAGGCTGGATTTCCATATAGGCTCCAAGACGTCATTTGCACTTGATAAAAAGGATTTGGGATCTCAGCTAAAGTTCAGCAAAAGGATTTGCATGGCAAGCTTGGATCGTTAATTTTTACATAATTTTAGATATGCTTTAACTTGTTGATTACACATTTGCTCCCTTCGTCCCTTTTAAGTATTGCTATAGTATTCTGGTCAAACTTTTCTAAGTTTGACTATAGATTTGCAGAAAAATACTAACAACATTTGTATCTCCAAATAAGTTTCTTATAAAAATAGATTTGGCGATCTATCTAATAATGATACAATTATGTATCATAAATATTAATATTTTCTGTTATATTTGGTCAAACTTAAGTATATTTGACTTCTCAAGAGGTGAGAACAACGGTAAAAAAGGGACGAAGAGAGTAATTCTCTAATGGTTGAAAAAATCACGAAACCATATTTTTTTTCCTTTCTACACGTGCTACATAACTAGTTTATCTCACAAAGAAATTGCATATTCCCATATGGCATACCATATTTAACCTTGAGCAGGATTGATTGAGAAATGTGTCCATTGTCAAAGTTGGGTTTCACTTCACTAGAATGGCATCGGCCTTGAATTCGAAAGTGCCATCTCTATACTACGAAAGTTGCAACAAAAGAGGCCCAAAGAGAGTGGCCACGTCGCCGGCCGTTCTCGGCCGTCCGATCGGGCGGTCGGACGGCCCGAATCGGGCTTTCTCGGTCATTTTGCAAAAAGGCCCTCCAACTTTAGGTAAATCAACCCGCAGTCCTATCCCTCTCTCAGATTTTCTTGCAAAAAAACCCTCAATTTTTTTCAAAACCAACCCGCGGTCCAGCCAGGCCTCCTCCCATGGCTGGGCCTTTTTTGGGCCGGATTTCCTCCCCACTTGGGCCTCGGTGGGCTGAATATGGCCCAACTCAGTTTCCATTTTTCCTGAATTTATTATTTACATAAATCGGCTGAAATTTTATAAAAATTATAACAAATCAAATAAAAATCAGAAAAATACCAAACCAAGTTTGTTGTACTCTACACAACTAGCACTGTAATCTAAGCACATAACATCATATGCATGTTCTATTGTAATTTTTCTAAAAAATATAGATATAGATTTATTTATAGTTTTTTTAAAAAATATTTAATAGAGTTAGTTTCTTTATTTAAATTGCTACGTAAATCTCGTAATTCTTCCATCCAAAAACTTCAAAAATCAAACCTTATAAATTTATACCCTTTTTCTTAATCTTCATTTCCTAATTCTTTTATTTAACGCTAACTCATAGTACAAATACTCGAATATAAATAATTACGTAAATACATATACATAGCATAATACTTCACTATATATGGTACATGATATTTCATACATTCGTGTATAGTGGCGGAGCTAGACCAAATTTAAGGGGGTTCACATGCCATTGTGGGTGCAGAGGTTTTCAATTTGTGGGTGCAAATATGGTGAAAATTTAGCTCTTATCCTTTGTTTTTAATTTTTTTTTGTGGGTGCGGTGGCACCCACTGTAAACAACATAGCTCCGCCCCTGCGTGTATACGAGTACATCATGTCACACATATAGATACTCAAATGAATATACATAAATAACATAATATACTTGTAATATACGACGTAGATACAAATATATAAATACGCATATACACTGGCCATACGCGTGTAACGCCGTGACCATTTCTAGTTAATGAGACGAAGTGCAC